>NJDD01001817.1:6847-29182 GCA_002245505.1 Calephelis nemesis | reverse complement strand
ATTATTATTGTTATTATGTAACGAAACAATAAGTTACGCCATATATCATATTAGGTGTGAGAAACTGCATACGAGCACATCGAAAAAACTTAAATAAATACCCGGAAACACAGAGATCTATGTTCGTCACATAAATGACTGACCCGGGAATTGAATCAGAGACTCGTGGTTTGTTGGTGAAGTTAGGCGTGTACGGTAACTCTTCTGCCATCGGGGCCGTCAATATGAAATAAATTGGACCAATTAAAAAATCTACATTCAAATTTCCGCTTACTAATCAATCAAATATTTGCAACGTTACCCAAAAAAACCAACACGCCATTGTTTGTACATTTGTATGTTTTTCATATTTTTATTGCTTTTATGATTTTCCAATTAACAATTCAATGGTATTTGAAATGTGCTTTTTTTCGAGGTAATTTTGTAAACAAGCAATCCTTATTTATTATTAGATTTGTAGTTAGCTACAAATCGAAATTATTTTATGTTACGGCTATTTGTTTTAAAGAGTATCTTCACGCCCATATCCCTGAAGAGGTAGGCAAAGGTACAAAAACACCTGCGACTAGTCGAAGATCAAATTTTAAGTCGTCAAGCCATCCAATTCTTGAACAAAACTTAGAACTTGACGTAAGAAACGCATAAATAAATGTTTTACTTCGCACAGTGTTTTTTCATTACTTAACCAAGTAAGCATCCTGAACATATCTTTACGCCAAGTCCCCTAAGAGGAGGCAGGAAGTATCGAGTGCCAGACTTCACGATCCTGACAAACCTGTCTAGCTTCCTTCACATTCATTACCCTTTTCATACAAACACGTCAGTTTCGGAGAATCTTGACACCACCCTCGGATAATATCCAATCAGATGGTCGTGAAATGTCAACCTTGGTCTCCCCGGGTACCTATATCCATCCATCCACATTCGCATTGTATATCTGCTTTGTCAACAAAGATGAAAGCATCTGTCATTCTTTACACATGACCGAAACAGCGGAGCATGCCTTTTCGCATTTTAACGCCAACACTTTCTTTCAATCCCACTCTTTCTCGGATCTCACTGTTACGAATGCGGTCAGCAAGCGTAACAATAAAGATTTTCCGTAGCGCTCTCATTTTGACCGCATTTATCCTACTTTCATGTTATTCTGACATACCCAACTCTCGTTTCAGAATTATTCAAAGCTGGTCTAGCTTATTGAGTTAAAACTTCGCTTTGAAATAGCTTACCCAACGCTCCATTCACACTATTCCCTACACCCACTCTCCTCTCTATATACGCGGTGTACCTTCCATCCATGCTAAAAGCACAACCAATGTATACAATTTTATTCACTTGCTCCAACACTACATCATCAACCAAAACTCTTACATCCGTTCTGGCTACGTCTCTTTCAAACACCACTACTTTAGTTTTCATCGCATTCAAATGTGGTATACATTTTTTTTTTCCTTTCTTTACAATCTTCTTCCATAACTGTGACTAGTGTTTGACTCAAGAACGGCTAAACCGATTAGCCTGAAAACTGGTGTGGAGGTAACTTAGAACCGGGAGAAGGACAAATAATACTTTTTATCCTATTCGGTTGTGAGGAAACTGGGAAAAACAACATTTCAATTTTATATACAAAGTGAACGGGCGGAACGAAGTTCGCGGGAACAGCTAGTTTCGGATAAAGTGCGTGAAATAAAAGTGCGTCCGGTGAAAAGCTTGGCTGCTTCGGCGACTCTGATGAATCACTTGTTCATTAAAAGGGATTAAAAATCGTAACTAATCTACTCTGACGAAATCACGAGCAAAGGCGATAATTTAGGGTTACAAAATATACCTAGTTTTATCGACAAAAATACCAATACCCAAAATTACAGCATAGTCTGCATAAAGAAGATAGTTCACCATTTAGTCACCCACACAAAGTCCCCACATTGCATCCCACATCATTGACCTTAACCTTTGAAGACATTTGTTCAAATACAAAATAAACAAGCGTGTTGAGAAACCAAGGCGATATTTTGCCGTCCATCCAGACACATGTTTTTTTTTATTAAAATCTAAATACACAGACTGCACAGCACGCATCAGGGTGATCCGTCTATCTATATAGAAATATTTAGGTAGTAAACTTAAGATTTATTCTCAGATTAGGAACAAGCCATTGACATAATATTATCTGGTGTCTGCATGTAATGTGCAACTCTTGAAGGAGTAAAACTGTTTGCATACCAATTTAAAAAAAAACAGCTTGTAACAGTACACATATTTTTTATCTTTTTGTCAGGGGCGTGAGCATCTGATATTAGTCAAGATTAAATAATTAGCAGCCGACTTCCCAAACTAAGTGTTTAATTATCAAACATTAGTTGTAAGTCGTCATAATTTGTCATATCAGGATAAAGTGGTTAAATCAATATCTAAGCTCATCCAGTGAGATTGAGAAAACTCATGATACTTTGTTTTACTTTTTTAAACAATATTATAGATAATGCGACCAAAATTGAGTAAATTTACTCAATGTGCAAAACAAAATTCATTAGTTACGAAAATACGTACATCCCCGTGTTGGTCCGAGCTCCTTTGCAGAATAGACCATCTTCCTTCCTGCCAGGTAGCTTGTAAAAGGCAAGCATAGGCTTGACATCACTAACACCGTGATATCTGACTTGGTGGTAGAGTTTTGCAGCGACTGAACCGGATTGGTACCACCGCCTTACCTATTCCTGCCACCATAACGTCATTACGTGTTCCGGTTCGGAGGGTGAGGTAGCCGGTAAACCTACTTTTCCTTGAGGCCTAACATCCTTGCCGCAGGTTGGCAACGCACCATTACCACCTTTGATGTCTGTAGGCTACGTAGTTCTTACCATCAGGAAATCCGTCTGATTGTTTGCCTTCCAACAAAAAAAAAAAATTATCTTGATCCCGCCAAAGCTCTACAGTTTCATTAAAACATTTTCCTGTTGCCTCTTGTCCGGCACCGGATAATCTTAAAATACACTTTCTTTTTGTTTGCTTTATGTCAATAGAACTGAGCCTAAAAGGACTTCAAAGAGCCTTGTCTCAAGTTCGGATAAAACAATTATTATTGAAGAAGAAGATTGAAGAATTGAATTGAAACCTGTGCAAGCATTTGGCGTAATTAAGCAAGTATATACCTATATAATGATGTTGTTAAAATGAGAAAATGTTGATTTATTCTTACTTCTCAAAGCAATAGGATTTTTTGATGAATATTGAAATGTAAATAGAACTTCAATTTTTAAAAAGATTATAAAAACTAATAAGAAATTTGCACTTTGTTTCTTGACATTTTAATTGTCGAAAAATTATTAAATAGTCTTAATACTTAAGTCATTAAATCAGTTGAATCATTGCAAAACTACAAAGTTGAAATCAGTTTGCTTTTTAACCATGTTCAAAAAAGAGAAGGTTAATAAATCTGCCGGTACATATTTTTTAAATATGTACACCGATTTCTCCGTGGTTTGTAAACCGATTAACCTAATTCTTTTTTGATGCGGAAATGGTTTTGAACTGGTCCCATAAAATTTTGATTCAGATGGTCCCATAAATGTTATATATCTTTTTATTTTAATTTGATTTAATCTTATCAGCAATAAACTAATAAGTATTAAATAAAAATAACTACGTTAATAATAACCGACTTCACAACTAAAAAGTAAAAAAATATTAAGATTTTATATGAATTATATACTACCTATTACTTATATGTGTTTTTTACTAATAGATTTGAAATCGGTGCCAGTCCAATTTAATACTTACTTATAAAGTATCTTCACGCCCATAACCCCGAAGAGGTAGGCAGAGGCACAACCAGGGCATCCACGACTAGCCGAAGACACTAATACTTACTTATACTATAATTGACCGCCTCGTTGGTCGAGTGGCTAGCGTACACGCCTAACTACGCCGACAAATCGCGAGGCTCGGGTTCGATTCCCGCCGGGAGCAGGCATTGTGTGATGAACATTTAGATGTCTGCATTTCCGGGTCTGGGTGTTTATTAAATTTATTCTTGTATCTATTTAAGTATTTCTATGTATAAGAATCGTTGACTAACAACACCCATAACACAAGCATAATATAATTTGCTTACTTTGGGGTTAGATTCAATTTGTGTAACTTGTCCAGAGATATTTATTTATTATTAGATTAAGGCTCAAATTTTTAAGGTTCAAATTTCTTTAAGCGGTCGTCAAATCATCGCTCTCAAACTTTCATGGTTCTACTGGCGGGCAAATGTTGCCTCAAACCGCACCGAACCACAAACAACCGCGGGTGCTGCGGGGCCCAATATTGGTTAAGTATCGTCTCTGTGTTCTAGGAGTCCAGGTGTTGGACTTGACTTTATAAGGTCTCGGGTTCGATTCCCGGGTCGGGCAATAAAAATAAAATGTGTTTTTTTCCAATTTTCTAAAAAGAAAATGTTGCTCAGGATTGGATGTGTGCCCGGGTGCCTATAGGCTTGCCACCTATCACATTTTGGAACATAATGTCTTCGGCTAGTCGTGGGTGCCCTGGACACCTCTGCCTACCTCATCGGGATATGGGCTTGAAGATACTTAATCGTATATTAGACATAAGAAAAACATACATATGCATTGAAAACAATCTTCTTTTTGGAATTGGTTGAAAATAATAAAGTCAAATCACCTACGTTTTCGTATAAATAATAAATTATGAAAAGTGAATCAGGGATCAAAGATGAAAGTACACTAAAATCTATATTGTTCAAACGATTGTATTATAAAGATATAAGTCCCTAAAATGTAAAGATTATGGATTATTACATTGTAAAATATAACAATACCACAAATGTGAGGGTTACAGAAAGTAATCCCGTAAGTCGAGATACGAATACAAGTTCAGAGTAATAAAGGTTGTGTGTTCCTTCACAAAGGCAGTATTATCTACCATCAGGATACTTTCTATATAGATGGAGACACAGATACACGGGTCATCCCTTTCTTATCCCTTAGTAGTTTCATAAAGGAACGCTTCTTTCGTATATTGAATTAACCAAAAAGGTTTTTAATGTCAAACTCGTTGGTCGAGTGGCTAGCGTACACGCCTAATTACACCGATCAACAACGAGGCTCGTTTTCTATTCCCGGCGGGAGGAATTTGTATGATGAACATTTAGATGTCAGCATTTCCAGGTCTGGGTGTTTATTAAATTTATTCTGCTATCTATTTAAGTTTTTATACACCCATAATACAAGCATATAATTTGCTTATTTTGGGGTTAGGTTCAATTTGTGTGACTTGTCCAGGGATATTATTAGTATTTAATTTACTGCTAACAGAAAAAGAGGGTTATCGCCTCCATGGTCTAGAAGTCAGCCGACGCCTGACTTCTAGACGCTTTGACTTTTTGAGGTCCCGGGTTCGATCTCCGGATCGGGCCGCAAAAAAGACAGAGAAAATAGAAAAATAATAGAAAATTGAAAGTACACATTCAATTTTCTATTAAAAATAACGTTTCTTAGAATTAGGTATGTTCTCAGTTGTCTATAGGTTTGCCACCTATTATATTGTGTAACTTAGTTGTGCCTTCGCCTACCTCTTCGGGGATATGGTCGTGAAGATACTTTTTTGGACCGATTTCGATGCGGAATATTTTCTTTTGTATGAAAGCTGATGTGATTGAAATGATTCTTACCTCATTGCATGCTGGATTTTTCAAGGATACTTGAAAATTATTAATTTCAAATTTTAAATCTTATTTGTTTTTCCTTCTTTCTTTCATGCCATGGATGATAAAGATAACAAAATAAACAACCGATTAAAACTTGACTTTTAAAAATTTTATAATGACAATTTGCTGCCAAGCACAAAATAATTTACCAAAAAAACAACTCTAAAGGCTTTGAAGATTTAGATCTCGTTGCCATAAAAAATATTTAAGACCACCATGAGGTTATGTTTTATTCGACAAAAATACGGATATCTGCCTTATTATAAGTAAGTTTAGCAGGATCTAACATAAAAAAAACGTCAACTTGAGCACCTCCTTCCAAAATGAATGAAATATACCTACCCTAAATTACACACCACACAAAACATTTGCTTCTAATGACAGCAACGCTGCCCCTTCATAAGAAATATACTTCATTCAAGCTGTTGCGTCTTTTGAAATTGCTTGTAGCCATATTGTGTGGACAGACTGAGGGAATATTACGTACGGTACGGGCTGCAGATGATTGAAGAACGTATGTGAATGAAACGCTAATTTGTCAAATCAATAAAATTACCCTACCGTCTGCTACAATAAGCGGAATTTCCCACCAAATTGGGGTCTCGTTACTTTGAAGGGAAAAAAACGACGGCTTGCACTCCGGGAGTGCCGGCAGAAGTGAAAACTTGAATATTAGCGTTGTGCATTCCTGATATTTTGGAATGGTTAGGGAATTATTTTGCACGAATTGCTTTGATTATCAATATGACAGTACTATCATTTTTGTAGTAGAATATAATATTCATTTATTGCGCTATCGTATACAAACATGACAACACGAATCTCAAACTGCGCCGTCTTACGAATTTATGTCTTACGTATCAGGTCACGTGTGCTGACGAGAGTTTAAAAGTTTTACCCATTCCAAAATGCGCAATGAATAATACCAGTACGAGTGATTGTAAAACAATCGCATAAACTACTGCGATTCGGCCTCTCGCGTTGTTCTGCAGTATTATATAATGTACTGTAAAGTGTAAATTGATTCTTGCTTTGAATGCTTTGCTGTTTGTATTAGATAAAACAGATATTAGTTTAGTTAAACATCTTTTAATTTATTTGCGACTTCAAGTATATCAAAGTTTCTCAGTTAATAGAAATTACAGTACAACATTGTGAAGAAGTTTAGCTGTTTTCAAAAAAGTTGTAAGTTTCACCGTTTCACAAAGGAAATAATAGTAAAAGGAAAATCGATACACATATATATTATATTGAATTGAATTATGTATAAGTTTGAAAAATTAAATATTTCATCATATTTTATCTAATAAGTAGGTAATAATACTATTTGAACTGGCCTACGCATATTTTGAAGTGGCCGTACCAGTATGTAGGTAGCGTACTGAAGTTTCATGGCTTAGCACAGAATACTAATAGTGCTAATAAGGTGTACTAGTACATTTTACGGATGCGAATCCAAAAATGTCCGATTAAGCACAAGACGTATTATACCACATATATGATAGAACTTTCATAGTTAGAACTAAAGCAATTCGTGCAAAATTACCTATTCCCTAACCATTCCAAAATATCAATAATGCACAACGTTAATATTCAAGTTTATACTTCTGCTTGCACTCCTGGAATTCACCCCATCTTTTTTCAATGTAAAGTTTTATCCTTACAAAACTTCATATTCTTATAAACAAATATTTAAAAATACTGAAAAATTTTAGAGCTTTGAGTAGATAATTAGATTTGTTTATACTTATAAATATGTATAATTACAAACCTAAGTAAATTTTAAAGTGATAGCGCCGAATAGGTCGCATTGAAATAATTGACATGACTTGTAAAAAGTGAGTTTACTACATGGTATTTTATTTCTCCATAGCTGGAAGTCTGGTGGTTTTGTTAATAGGTAATACATGAAAAGGCTCAACATTTACTTTTATACAATAAAAAAGGCCTTTGCTTATATGTCCTGTATGACTTTCAATTCTATAAAATGGGTATAAATATACAGCAAGATTTTTTTATCACCATCCAAATTTTTTCTAGGCGTAAAGTATCTATAAATAATTCCATTTATGAAAAAAATAGGTATCTAGCAGGTAGCTATCTAGCATGTCAGAGCACTCAGCGCGTAGGTACGGTACTTTGTAGACGACTTTGAGATGTCATATCTTAATATTTTAGTATTGAGGGATACTAACAGAAAAAACACGTATTTAATTATTTTCACTTAAGATCGACATATTAAAATTTGGATGGTGATTAAAAAGTCAGGGTGTATCTTAAAAGGACTTGGCGAAAAGATATGTATGTAATATAACTTATTTGTATCGCAACAACGAGTGTTCCTAATACAGTTGTTCAAGACATTTCACGAAATGCCGTAGTCATGTTAATTAAACTGAAATCAAACGTAGCCAGTTTGTTGAATTGCAACTCAAACTGATTGCCGTCTGTCGCCAATTAGCGTTGTTGACCCGCTCCTCGCTTCTGATTGGGAGAAATTTGCGTTCCTTGCAATTTCTACCAATTAGAGTCCTCAGACATCTACATACCAATGTTTACAACTTGCTTTGTATCAAAATTTCGTATTTTTTAACCTACTTTAATTTTTAATGCGTATTTATTTCATTATTATCTTAATGTTAATTATGTTGTTCCTCACTTTCAAGGATGAGTTTCTTCTTTTTTTTGTGATATTGGAAGGCAAACAAGTAGATGGATTTCCTGATGATAAGAAATTCACACCGCCTAGAGACACCGATGGTGGTAATGGTGCGTTGCCAACCTAAGGGCGGGATATTAGGCCTCGAGCAAAAGTAAGTTTACCGGCTATCTTACCCTCCCAACCGAAACACGTCATGACTTTAAGGTGGCAGGAATAGGTAAAGAGCCCGGCCAACACACACAACTTCTTTTATTACTTTTCTTCTTCGCAATATTTAAAGCATCCCATAGCTTAAACTACTGCTACTATATTCCATATTTCTTTTGGTCAACCATTTTTGATGTCACATTTGTATGTATGTATGTATGCATGACATTTAACTAACCCATCCCACCCAATTTATCTGCCTCTCTGCCATTCAGTTCTTTAAAGGTGAGCACCCTATATACCCAATATATATAACTATATACCCAAGCGGCTATTAATGACCTTTCTCTTGCTATCTCGAATTTAAATGATGATTTGTCCAAAATAGCGGATTGGAGTAAAAAATATGGTTTAGCCATAAATCCAAGTAAATCCCAAGCAATAATTATATAGGTGGCGCTAAAATTATTCCGAAAATTGACTGGACAAATACTCCACAAATTTTAATTGATGGTGTCCACATTCCGTACACGAAAACAGTAAAAAATTTGGGTATTTACTTTGATGAAACACTATCGTGGAACCATCAGTTAAAAGAGCTTAGCAAAAAGGTTTTCAGGGCGTGGCATTCAATAAAGAGATTACGTAATTTTCTACCAATTCCTACCAAGGTTGCGATTGCGGAATCTTTACTTCTATCCATACTTGACTATGCAGATACTTGTTATACTGACTTAACCAATGAGCAATTTAACAAACTTGAGCGTCTTCAAAATCTTTGCGTTAGGTTTATATTTGGCCTTCGTAAATATGATCATATCTCTGAGTACCGGTTAAGACTCAAGTGGCTGCCAATCCGCCTTCGTCGGAATCTACATATTCTTTGTCTCCTGTACTCTATTTTATTTGATCCCCGTACGCCTGTGTACTTAAAAGAAAGATTCCAATTTTTGAGAAATGATTTCAAGGAACTAAGATCGACGGATAATCTCTCTTTGCGCGTGCCAACCCAAAACTGTAATAATTATTACCACCTTTCTTTTACGTGTCAGGCTATTCGTCTTTGGAACTCATTGCCAATACAGATTAAGAAGGCTGAATCCATAAGGTCTTTTAAAAATTATTAAAAAAATATTATTTAAATACGCAGAATACAACTTAGAGTAATATCCTTAACATCGTGTTTTGCTTCTTTTTTTCTCTCTCTTTATAGTTTGTGCATTCCATACATTATGTATGTATATTACTATCATACTATTTACATATATCTATTTATATGTATGTATTATTTATTTATTTAATTTATTATTACTTTATTGGTAATATATGTATGTTATATATGTATTTTTGTAATTCTGTGCTTATTATTATTTGTATGTATATTTAATGTACTTTTTATGAAGCCCTACCTTAGTTTTTAAATAACTTAAATTGTCTCCTTCACCCTAAGGTTGTCTGGCAGAGATCGCTCTGAAGCGATAAGACCGCCTTTGTGCACCTAAGTCAAATATTATTATAAGTGAAAAAGTGTGTATTTTTTTTTGTAAATCTTGGTGCATAATAAAGTGTATTCATTCATTCATTCATTCATTCACTGTTAAATTTATAGGTCAATACCAACAAGACCACTGGTGGTAGAGTGCTATGCAGCAACTTGATAAGGATCCACCGCCTTACCTATTGCTGCCAAATAACTCTGTAATGTTCCAGTCTGAAGGGTAGGGTAGCTGGTAGACTTGAACAATAGACCTAAAATCCTAGCCACAATCGGCTGTGGAATATAAGCCATGATTGTCTCTAATCATTAGGAGATCTGTATATTTGTTCACTTACCAACAATAAAAAGACGAGGACTTGATAAAGAAGAACAAGCAATGAAAGTAAGTATATTGTAAAATTACTATAAACATAAGTATATCTCAAATTATTTCATAAAAAAGTCAATTTTTTATTAGGTACATCCGGAACACATTGTTTCGCCAATCTAAAAATATTTTATAACACTGCCCTCTATGAGCAGTGTTAGAAACTAGCTTAATGAATTTCACAAGCTTTTTGATACGTGCCATCTATTGCAAATAAAAAACATTTACAAACTGTACTTTGTGCTAAAAAGCTACCCTCGTTCGTAATGTATCATTCAATAAAAAGATGGTGCTTTAGAAATTTATTGAGTGGTTAGGCTATAAACAAGGATATTTTGTGTGTATTTATTTCTTTTATGTGTCTGCAATATAAAATACAAACACGACAGGTGAGGATCAGGTGTCAATATAATAATAGGAATATATAAAGAAGTGCAACAATGTTCTATGTTGGAATCGACATATAATTTAACATCTCTTTGTCTCTTTTTAACAAATGTTGATATTATGTACCGAAAGAGAAAACGACATTTTTGTCTATACTCATTTTGGCGTCGATTTAAAGTGACGTCATGACAGTTCTCGTGCTTGCCAGAACGCCATATTTAGTGTTCAATTTTATAGTGATGGACTAATAGAATTGTCGATACTTCATTTTACGATCATTTAATATATGATTGTATACCATTGCCATTAAAAATATCAATTACAGTCTAGCGTAATAAGAATTCTTTCAAATGCTCACTTTAAGGTAAAGATAGTGGTTTGAATATAATCATATCATTTGTTTTTGTAATGATAATAAATCTTGTAATAATTATAAAAAGTTACCTTATATGAAGAACAAACATATTAGCACACGATGTATAAAAAAGGATGTTCTTGAAAAGTAAATAAATTTTTTTTTCTCTTCATTACATTTCCCTATTTATAAGCTAATTGAGTTGCACTCAGTAGGTAAGTTGATAATTGCAATTTCATTCGGTAGGTAAATAATCATTCTTATCTATTTACCTAAACTTAACTATCAATCGTCGCAGTTCGTGTATCGATATCGATACTCTACTTTTTCTGGACAGCCTTATAATTTCAGAATGGCAGCCACATTTAGTAGCTAGGCTTTTTTCGTAGGCATTTCATGTCCATATACTTAGAGGTCAATGGGTGTCAATTATTGCAGTGCCCTTTACAAATTAATTTGACTATGCTTAATGGTTTCAAGAAATCAAAATCATCATTGTATTAGATACTATTTTTACTTTACATAAACATAGCCGACATACCTAGATAGAATTGTACGTGTTGTATAAATTTTGTCGGACTTACCTGTTCCTTTCGCTAAAAGATAGTTTCATTGGCAATTCATCGAAAAAGTTTTTTAAAACGTGCGACTAGAGGCGAAACTCGGCTATGCTACATAACTTTGTCAGGCAGCACCTACTTTCAATAAAAATAATTGGGTTTAGTTTCTGCAGATGTTCTTCTACAAAGTTGGTCTTAAAACGTCGAATGCTTTTATTTAGAAAATTGATGCCATGTCTGTTTAGAGTTTGTAATTGTTTAATTACGATAATGGTTAGAGCAACCAATCTAAAGAAACTTTTTTATGCTATAAAGTTTTTTTTTGAAAGTTAATAAACTCATCAAATTTTAGGCTAGTAAAACATTTACTATTTCTGATTAATAAAACAACATTTTTAGATTGCTTTTTATGAACAACTCAATAAGTACGTACTTTAAAAATATTTAAGCATGGTATTTTAGGCAAAGTGAAAAACAACTCCAACTTTTTATTATGTACCACGTCACGATTCGATCGTCCTTTTTCTTAAATGTAGCAATTTTTTCCAAAATAGTCCCACATAAAAGATTATCAACGCCATATGAATAGTTTTCGAGTTACACTTAATAGCGCCATCTTTTTATTTGATGATACATTACGAACGAGGGTAGCTTTGTAGCGCAATGTACAGTTTGTAAATGTCTTTTATTTGCAACAGATGGCACTTCTCAAAAGCTTGTGAAATACATTAAATTAGTTTCTGATACTGCTCATAGAGAGCAATGTTTTAGAATATTTTCAGACTGGCGAAACAATTTCTTGCGGATGTTAAAAAAATACGATTTTTTATGAAATAATTTAAAAAACAGTTATGTCTTCTCAAGTGCTTGAATTATTTTTACAATATACTTATTTTCATTGTTTGTCCATCTTTATTTGTGTTAATGTCCTTTGTAGGCTACTTTTTATCCCAGAATTCTCATAGTACCTTACAGGAATTACACAGAAAAAAATGTGTCAGCACTATGAGTTGCGTTCAAGTAGTTATCTACAGCTTATTATTAAATAATCGCCTAATTAAACATTTATTATAATCCCCAACTAAAGCAATACATAAGGTACTCAAGAACCATCTCGATCACATCTGACTATTTTTCTCTCTTCGATAATTACCACAATTATCTTTCACTGAAGAATAAAAATAGTGACCAACACTGTTTTCTTTAAAACTATCTTAGTTTTTATATAAGCAAGATTTATTAAATACGAAAATAAAGATTTTGTAAATTTTCCTTCGTCTTAAAATCCGTATATCAGTCAACATTTTATAGATTCAAGAGAATAAGTTTCACTATTGTATTGCTAAAAAAGTAGGCAAAGGTACAATTAGGGCACCTGCACTGGCCAGAGATACCACAAAATGATAGATAACAACCCTTTTCGCTGACCGCCGCCCGGGCACTTATCCACTCCTGGGTACATAAAGTCGTTTTTATAATAAAAAAATACATTTTCTTTCCTGACCTGGAAATAGAACACAGAACCTCATGTATTCAACACCAACACTGGACCATTACACCTCAGTGACGAGAATCTTTAAAAATAACTTATGTGATCCAATTAGGGCTTTCATGATTTAGGTCCTGAAAATGTAAGATTTCAGTAAATGATTTTCTTACAATTGTAGATGAATATCAAAATGATGAAATGGAATAGCCTAGAATGTACCAAGTTTAATTGAGTTCCAGACAAAATTACATTAGCATAGCGGCCAGTAGCTGTCCGCAAACGGTTCTTCAGCCGTACTAAACGTTCTCGGTGCTAAATCAAGCGCTTCCTGCTTCAGCTCCATTTTTTAGCTTTAGCTTTATAAATCTAATCTTCATTATTTGTAACTTAGTAAAGTTTAGTAGTAATTAATGTTGTGTTTTTAACTTATCATAGACGAGACTCGAGTTCAATACCCGATACGGGTAAGATGGACGTCTTAAGCGACAAATCATTATTTTTGACACTATAAAAGTAATTTGAAAAAAAGTATAAAAACTGAAACACTTATCTTTTAGGTATAGTTCTTATCTATGTTTACGTTAAATCTGGTGTCGATATTTTCATATTTGAAGTAGATATTTGCGTTTTCCTTTCAAAAAAGGGTTAACTTTTTGATTTTTTTCTATCGAGCAAAGTGAAATGAATCGTGTTTTGGAAACACTAGTCTAGTAAAGCATATTCATGTTAATCTTGTGTAGTTTTGTCAGCAAGATCCATGATTCTTTTGTATGAAAAAAAAAATAAACTGCTGACGTATTTTAGCGTATATGGCCCCTTAATGTGGTGAACGTAATACGAAATTTCCTCGTATTGGTGCGGGTTCCTTTGCGGAATAGACCATCTGCCTTCCTGCCAGGCAGCTCGTAAAAGGTGAGCATAGGCTTACTGTCACTAGCACAATAACATCTGACTAGGTGGTAAAGTTATGCAGCGACTCGCCCGGATTGGTACCACCGCCTTACCTACTCCTGCCGCCATAACGTCCAATGCTTGCAGTTGACGTGTTCCGGATCGGAGGGTTAGATAGCTTGTGAACTTACTTTTGCTCGAGGCCTAACATCCCGGCCTCAGGTTGGCAACGCACTATTACTACATTTGGTGTCTCTAGGCGGCGTGAATTTCTTACCATCAGGAAATCCGTCTGCTTGTTTGCCTTCCAATATCATGAAAAAAAACGAAACTGTATGTCATAATCTATCACAAGCTTAGTATGATTTGCTTGCTTGGGCGTTAGATCACTTTGATTGAATGGTCCGAAAAAATTTTCAACTTTTTCTTCTTGAAACGATTTTATAGTCATATGTAGCAAACAATTCTTGGAAACAAAATAAAGCTTTTGGGACTGGAAGATGTCAAAAAACTACACTAGCAGATTTCTACTCTTTTAAAGGCTGGTAGGGTATTATCTTCTGATACCTAACTGTTTAGGACAGCTGTCTTTTAATTGACCTCCTCCTTGATTGAGAGTCTCGCGGACACGCGTAACTCCACAGACCAGCTGCGAGGCTAGGGTTCATTTCCCGATGAGGGCAAGCATTTGTGTGATGAACATTTAGATGTCTGCATTTCCGATGTTTTCCGGTCTGGGTGTTTATTAAATTTATACCAGTATCTATTTAATTTTTTATATATATTTTTTTAAGTATTTCTATATATAAGAGTCGTTCACTAGCACTCAAGCATATAATTGGCTTACTATGGGGTTAGATTCAATTTGTGTAACTTGTCTAGGAACATTTATTTATTAAATGAATTGAACCATTGCCAAGAGATATTTCCTGATCACTTAAATGCCATAATTTTCATTAAAATATTTTCTTGAAGAGTTTAAAAAGAATTTAAATGTAACTTCAAAGCACCATATACTCGAGTTTCCCGCCTAGAATAATAGAAGAATGTAAAGGTGTTAGTGACGTTAAGCTTGTGATCGCCTTTTACGAGATATCTGGCAGAAAGGCAGATGGTCTATTCTGCAAAGGAGCCCGGACCAACACGGGGGAAAAAATCGAAACTCAAAAATCGAAAGGTAAAATAGAATTTTTGCAGTTTTAATGCGAAAAACCAAACTTTTAAATTTAAGAAAAATATGTTACTGTAGTGTGTAGTTTGTAGTTCTAATAATTTTATTAATTCGTGGACAAGTGTGGTCAATCGTAAGTAAACTTACTCTTTGGCATTCCAAAGTTATTTATACATATTTGTAAACTAAAAAAACATTAGATACATTTGAAAAAAGGTATTTCGTGTGTTCGAGATCAAAGAAAAATAGCCAAGGAATGTTTTTGTAAAAGTTATATCTTCGAGGAAAGTTTATTTTATGCCGAACGCGTGAATAGCGTTTTGGCAGAAGAACTACAGCGGAACCCTCTGACTAACCCGTCGCACAAAGCTAAGGTTTTTAAAGTAATGCTCAAACATCATCACCAAATAGTCTATAATTGTTCTGTGCTATATTAAGTAAATATGCTGACTCATTAAACCAAAACAACATTCAAATATCTTTATAAAATGTTGGTAAAAAACGCTAAATATTGACCATTCTTCGCAGACACGCAACTGTCAGTGAAGTGTGTACCCCTTAACTACCAAGCCCATACCAGACTCGAGAAGCATAGGTATTTTTATTTTATTTTATAACATCAACAAAAAATCCACAGCACAAATTTCAAAGTAAACTTAATCTATAAAATACATTAAACATAAGCCAATTAAGGATTTCCATTTTGTTTTCTATACAGTTTGCTATTGTTTAGCGGCAGAATGACACAGTCATATTATAATTTTATATTAAAAAAACAATTTTAATAACTTTTTATATATATAGAAAGAAACCAAAAAAAATGAAATTAACATAATATTACTACTAAAATGCATACAAAAATAAAAACCACTCCAGTGCTGATAAACGGTTAAAATTGTAAAAGTAAAAATAATACTTACTTTACATACTTGAAAATAAATAAAAATATTAGAAAATAACATATAACAGATAATTGAAAATGTGTGATGTTATGTTTATATTTATTGTGTTTATATATTGTTTACTATGCAGTTTAGTTTAATACTACGTGTTGCATTAAATCGTATTCAGTTGTATAACTTGAGTATAAATGCATTTGTCAAAATCTTCATCTATATATCTATATTAATAATTATATATAATTAATTATATATATTACGTTACCCTGGCTGTGTGTTATATCTTGCGGGTTTTGTACATAATTCAAGATTTTCCAATACAACGTTAAAAAACTGCATCGCCTACCTAATAGCGACTTTAAAAATTTGGGAAATTTTAATAATCATTATTCTGGTATGTAATATGCATAAGATCCAAGATAAGACTATAATTTTTATATCTTGTAATTCACACATGTGTTAGCCTAAAAAAATGTCCAAACTATTCGATGGTTAAAAGTATGTGCCAGAATATAGCAATGCAGATATACCAATGCAGAATATTTTTTTAAGAATTAGTTTACTGCCGTTTGATCATAAAAGTGCTGGCCCCTTCGTACAACTTTCATTGCTTTTAAAAGTAGATAGATAGCCCGCAGGTTGTGCTGTAGTTGTAGGCTTGTAAAAGGTACAAGAACAAGATCTTGTTACAGGGAAATTGTTTTCTTTATTTGTCGGTTAATCTACTTGACACCAATGAAGACTATTGGAGCCACATAAATTTTTTACTTATATTAAAACTAACTTTCAAACGCAGGTTATAAGTTTGACGTAACTATTTATATGTGCGTCGGTCAGTAGCATCGTACCTCAACAGCAGATGGACAGATTTTAATGTGGTTTCTTTATTTGCCTTATCCGGGCAAGTTGCTTCACAGCATTCTATCATCATTGGTCTTACCAGGGCAGGTGACCTAATTTGCCCGACTGACTCAATGTAAAACGGGGCGTGAGACACCAAGACTTCAATTTATCTGTAAACTAAGCCCCAAAAACAAGTATTTGAGGTATCAGATAAATAAACTTTTGAAGTATGCATATTCATTCTTAAAATTCACATTCACCTATCCAAACAAATTGAATAGACGGAGAGTCATTTCACAAAGTAGGCGACGATTTTTGTCAATCACATGAAACAAAGAAAGGGGTGAATATTAAAGGGCCGAGCGACACTTGAGCAGGTTTTTCATCAGGCGACGAGACACCCGTGAGCTTCTTTCAATCCCTTCTTTTGAGATTCTACGGAAGATTAGGCACTAGTTCTTAACGTATGAAATAAGGTTGGTAATTTAAAAAAAATATATCGATGTTTACAAAACTGGATTTTTAAAAAGTTAGACAAAATATCACATAACAGGTTATTATTTACTTACAATTTATTTGAGCGTAATTGTGAGGTAAAGTTATCAGGACGCTTCATAATCGAAAATAATTGGTTTGCAATTATCGTTTCCTGTTCATCTTTATGGTTTCCAATTTATTTATATATCAATTAATACTTGGAACATTATTTTTAGTATTATTAAAACAAGAATATCAGTAAAATAAGGATATAAAATTTTATTGTCGGAAAATGCAATGTGGGCTAATCTATCACATTTGTATTCCTATAAATACATTGTAAGGGGTCAAACAAGCAGACTGACTGTCGTCATTAAGCGTGCATTTCCAACCTGAGACTAGTAAATCATGTAGTGTTATTAAATTTGTAGCTATCCTACCCTCAAAAACGAAAATTAACAAATCGCTTTAGATATAACCTGTGGGGGTATGTAACAAAACCGTTACTTCACCACGAGGAACACTTATAAATTGGCGATATAAAATTGAAGACAGTAGCAGGACTTTATAACGTCTTACGAAATGCACAAGTGAATATCCAGCAGTACAAAATAATAGTCTATTTCAAAAGAAGTTATTTAAAAGAAGGTAATTATCTCGATGCAACCAAAAAGATGACACACTCGTCTCCTTATTACTAGTAACTCACCTTTGTTCCTATTTTTCTTTAAAACTCAACAAAGCATTTTCGATAAAACTTAAAAGAAAATGTCGAAACTTTGTTTTACATCGACAAGAGCACGTATGTTGTCAAACTTCCCTAGTTCGTTATTGCACGTCATCACTAGTGTTATTCGCGCCACCCCGCCACTCCAACGGTATGATTCAGCATTCTTAAATCCAAAAGCCTTTTACGATTTCACTCTTTCAATTCTGAACTAGTGAGTTCGACTCTCCACCCTCTTTTTATAGATAACATGAAACTACTGAGAAATTCGTACTTTGTGCTTTTAACTAGCTTGTGTGAGTTTTTTTATGATAATGGAAGGCAAACAAGCAGATGGATTTCCTGATGGTAAGAAATTCACGCCGCCTAGAGACAACAAAGGTTGTAATGGTGCGTTGCAAACCTGAAGACGGGATGTTAGGCCTCGAGCAAATGTTAGTTTACCGGCTACCTTATCCTCCGAACCAGAACACGTCAACGGCAAGTGCTGACATTATGACAGCAGAAATAGGTAATGTGGTGATACCAATCCGGGCGAGTCGGTGCGAAACTCTACCACCTAGTAGGATGTAACGGTGTTGGTAACGGTTGGCAAAGGAGCCCGGACCAACACGGTTTTAGTGACTTTTCTCATTTTTATTATTAACAATTTGAATATTCTTAAATATAACAATGAATCCCCATTTCTCTTGGTCACTGCATCACGGATAAATAGATGAACCAATTCTGATTTTTTTATTTTTGTTGTGCAAATTAGCGTCAAGATAAGGTTCATCTTTTCTTTGTCTGCATTACTAAGCGGTGTTAGCTACGAGACATACTACACATTTTGTTTAACTTAATAATTTGTAGAATTGATTAGCTTCGGTTTCAAATTAATTAAAAAAAAAGTAAAAGTATCTTCACGCCCATATCCCCGAAGTCGTACGCAGAAGCACAACCAGGGTACCAACGACTTGCCGAAGACACTAAGTCCCACAATGTGATAAGTGGCAAGCCTATCGACAACCAGACACTTTTCCAATCCCGAGCAACATTTTTTTTATTAGAAAATTGGAAATACCACATTTTCTTTTTGTTACCCGGCCCGGGAATCGAACCCAGGACCTCATGCAGTTAAGTCCGCTTTATTAAATACACTTTATTTAATACTTTATGTGACACTATAGCCAAACCGGTTGCCTATAGTTAACGTAAAGTATCAAATAAAGTTAAAGTGTATAGTGAAAAAGTACAAGCGTTTACCCCAAAAAGTGTGTTTCCAATGGAATTCCACCAAGTGCCGACGATAACAAAAATATATTCTATACCGGCATCTGTATAACTGATACGAAAACCTACATGTATGTAATAACCACTGAATATATGTAAATTGTGCAAAACAAAAATTACGACGAACACAGCATGAAATTCGGTGAGAATATACAGTGTTTTTTTTTTTATGTAGAACATAACCAAATTTAATGAACGTAACAGAGAAATGTGATGGCAAATTTCTCTCATACGTCGATAAAGAAGTTGAAATTCTAAAAAACAGTCTAATAACTGAACTGTCTCTAAATCCACATATCAAACTTCTAGCATTAATGTCCCCGAAATCTGACAATGAATCGCTTTAGAAGTAAAAAGTGAAATTAAATGGGACAGTTTTGCGGCATGCATGCACGAAAGTTGTTAAATTATAGAAGTTTTACTCTGTCTGTGCAATCTAAGTTGTTTTCTGCTCGTTTAATATCCCGTTAGAAACTGTCTTCGACTGAAGAAAGTATTTACTGGAATTTTCACAAGTTTTTATAAGATGAAAAAACACGAAAGACCATGAAATATCTAAAAAGCAGCGAGTGTGTTCAATTGTCATAAAAAATAGGAATTACTTTTGCATTTGTGGAACATAATTAAATGATGGAAAATACAAACAAACAAGTGGAAAGACATTTTTTATGATATTGGAAGGCAAACAAGTAGATGGATTTCTTCATAAGAAATTCACGCCGCCTAGAGACACCAAAGATGGTAATAGTGCGATTCCAACCTGAGTCCGGGATGTTAGGCCTTGAGCAAAATCAAGTTTACCGGCTACCTTACCCTGCAAACCGGAACATGTCATGACGTTATTCCGGCAGGAATAGGTAAGGCTGGTACCAATCAGGGTGAGTCGCTGTGAAACTCTACCATTTAGTACAGATATTACGAACAAATAAGTGAGAAGACATACTACCATATCCAAACTGGTACAAGACAATTACAGGCACATCATATAAGTATTATAAAAAAGTGAACAGCAACCTGGCAAAATTTTAGCAGGAAATTGGTGATGAAAGTGACAGATTTATAAAAAAGAGGCCAAGTGCGATACGGCCTCGTTCCTGAAGGGTTTCCTAGCAGCAATCATATTTTAAAAGTTCTTTAAGTTCAATCGATTTACTCAAACACAGGTGTCTACTACTTCTGTTGTAGTATTTGATTTCACTTTTGCAATTTCGGGTATTTATAATATCAATGACATTGAATTAAAAGGCTTAAGCTAAATGCTTATGTGATTCTGAGCTACACAGTGCCATCTCTTGATAGTGAAATACAACTGTTGAAAGTATTAGTGTTACAGTAATTATAAAAAAATGCTAGATTTCGTTAAAACCAATATTCGGTGGAAGTTTATTTAGTAATGTGATGTACATCTTAGTTTTGTCGTTCTCTTATTTTAGAATTTACAGGGGGTGACACATTTTACTACTTTGGAAGTGTTTTTCTCGCAAACTATTCAGTTTTGAAAAAAATATAGAAGAAACCTTGAAATCAATTTTAAAGACACACACACTTACGGATTTGACGAAAAAAAAGTGCTTGAATTAATTATAAATTTAATTAATTCTAAATATGGGGCAACTCTAAAATTTATTGCTATATTTTTCAGTTTCAATGTGCAAATCTTAATGCGGTTAATAAGTTTCAACCGCATGGCTCTTATAGTTTCGAAAAAAAGCTGTGAAATGACGGACAGACAGACAGATATGACGAATCTATTATGGTTCCTGTTTGGGGCTTGACTACGGAACCCTAAAAAGACAAACCCGCTGAGTTTCTTTCGGCGGATCTTCTCAGTGAGTTGCCGCGTGCCAATCCTGTGGTAGTTGTTATATTTATATAGGAGCATCACAAAAACCATTGTAATAGCAATGTGAAATAAATATATTCTTATTCTGATTCTGACACAAAGACTTACTTATGAGTTGTTGGTAGAGCTAGCGTACACTCCTAACTATATCGACTAACCGCGAGGATCAGGTTCGATTCCCGACGGGAGCAGTAATTTAGGTTGATGAACATTTAAGTGTCTGCATTTTCAGGTGTGGTTGATTATTAAATGTATTCTGGTATCTATTTAAGTATTAAAATCGTTGGCTAACACCCATAACACAAGCATATAATTTGCTTTCCGCCGCGTCTGTCTGTCTGTATGTTCGCCATTTACTCGAAAAGTAATGATCGGATTTTCATTCGGTTTTCAACAATAGATAGAACAATTCTTGAGAAAGGTTTTAGTGTATAGTAAGTTTATGTTTTGTACAAACCAACGATATTGCAACGATATTAGTTCAATATGTCGGCAAAAAATAAGCTGATCGGGAGCTTTCCTCGAAAACGCTGCCAAAACCTTTTGAGTTTTAACAAAACAATGTATGGTGAGATTTTTCCTCTTCGACAGATCTCAAAAAAAGTTAGCGGTGGTATATGTCTATCCTTAAAGAATAACCCACAATAACCGTTTTTTTCGTTTACTTAAAACAGTAAAATGAAGGGCTTATTTAGAACATATTTTTAACAATACAGTTTTAGCCCTTAATCAAATAAATCTGTTAGATACGTTATGCGTGTAATTTAGATCAAAATTGCCTTTTACACTATCAGAAAAAAATTAACAACTAATGAGTTATCAAAAGTTAAAATCTCCGGGCGCAAAATTAAATATCGTTGAAGCGTAGCATAGACATGCGCGCTTACTGCATTCCGTCTATACTGACATCCTGACATCCAGACATACTCACGAACTTTCGCATTTAAAATATTAGTAGGATTTTTATTCTTGAATAACCGAAGCGAAGCGAGGGCGGGCAGCTAGTTTATTTATACGAGTATGAGAAGTAA
>NJDD01001815.1:499327-513553 GCA_002245505.1 Calephelis nemesis | reverse complement strand
CGTGATTTTACAAATCATGGCTATACCACCGTAAGTGCCTGTTCTACAAATTAATCAGTTATGTCATGGGTATGAAGACTTTGATTTGTGATATTAAAACCAAATCCGTACTGCACACTGCATACTTACCTCCGTTAGAGATCTCTCCCAGCAAAATCTGGAATTATAATTTGAATATTTAGTATACTTTAACAAACTTTATAATCCTTTCCTACCCATTAATATTATAAATGCGAACGTTAGTGCGTTTGTTTGTTTTTTTACTCCTTCACGAACAATTTGCTGAACCAATCTTCTTGAAATTTGTCACACACGTAGATGGTAACTTAGATTAACACATAGGATAGTTTTTACTCCGAAAAATGTTCGACCATTATCCACGCAAACAACGCCGCAGGCAATAGCTAGTTATTGATATTTCGTACTTATTCATATTTTCAGGTGATATCACTCCCTGGCCCAATAGTTTCACTAGCTGGATACAACACTACAATTTTTGCGGTGTACCATCAAACGGATCCAGGGGAGACTGACCAGCATCTCGCCATGGACATTATAGCAATGAATGGTAAGTAAATGCCACCAAAATCGACCAATCTTTCTCAATGTGTCTGGAAATTAAATTATTATGGAAAAACTGCGACCAACTTTTCTCTCGATCGACTAATAATCTTCTTCTTATTTGGCTAGATATGATTGTTTATTTTTATTTTGTCAGTATTTAATGGTGTACATTGATAAAAAACGACTCGTTTATTTTGATTCGGCTTTTCATTGTGTTAAGAAATCCGTTTATTATTCCTTGTAGGCAGGCATGTCCGAAGTAAAACAGTCCCGGTGCCACTGAGTGCAGGCGCCAAGTTGAGCTGGTTCGGCAGGTCGGAGGCAGGCTCGCCGTGTGCTGGAGACAGCGAGGGCCAGGTTCGACTTTACGACGTGGCCAGTGGCGTGTGGCTGCCTATCTGTGACACCACTGCCCATTCCCGGGGAGCTTCCGACACCTGGTATATTGTTTCTGTAAGTACTTGCAAAACCTAATCAAGACTACGACACTGACTCTGTAGAATACCAATGTGTATCTCAATGTTTTTTTCTTTACTTTCCATCAGGTGAGGTAACGATCATCATGCTAAGATATTATTAATAAAAAGAATCGAAATTGCAGATTTTTAACGTATACTTTAATGACAACCATATTATAATATTTTATGTGCTCGAGTTTGGCACCATTTTAGTGTCTATAGGCAGAGACATTAATAGTCTCTGCTATTGGCAACAAAAACTTGTAATTGTAATATTCCGCCTTAAAAAAATAAAAAACAAAAACATTACTCGTACACGCTCACTTTCTAGAAAGATTCCACTACTTCCTTACCAAAGCATTTGACTGTGTTAATCACCGAATATTATTTAAAAAATTGGAATCGTATGGCATTAGAGATAGTCTGCTTATTCTTATTCGGAGCTATTTGACAAATAGGTATCAACTTTCAGAAATAAAGAGAATCTGTAGAAAAACCAGATCGGAAATCGAATACTACGACCTTCTTAAAGTTGTTTCTGGTATTCTTCAAGGCATTGTCTTAGGTCCCCTCTTGTTTCTTATAATGATTAATGATATGTTTAGCCTAACATCTCATCAGATGATTTTATTTGCTGACGACAGTACTCTAATATGTTACCATCATAATAATTTTATTCTGGAAAAGGACACGAATGAAGCATTAATAATAATAATAAAATGGCTGAACACTAATGACTTAAAAAATAAATATCAGTAAAACCGTATATCTCCCCGTGTTGGTCCGGGCTCCTTTGCAGAATAGACCATCTGCCTTTCTTGCCAGGCAGCTCGTAAAAGGCGAGCATAGGCTTATCATCACTAACACCGTGACATCTGACTAGGTGGTAGAGTTTCGCAGCGACTCGCCCAGATTGGTACCACCGCCATACCTATTCCTGCCGCCATAACGTCATGACGTGTTTCGGTTCGGAGGGTAAGGTAGTCGGTAAACTTTCTTTTGCTCGAGGCCTAAAATCCTGACCTCAGGTTGGCAACGCACCATTACCATCTTTCGCGTCTCTAGGCGGCGTGAATTTCTTACCATCAGGAAATACGTCTGCTTGTTTGCCTTCCTATAATATAAAAAAAAACTATTTTTGTTGGTTATTCAAATTACCTATACCGTTTATTATATTTTATTCAAAAAAAGAAATGTTTTCGAAACGTATTTTTGCAGGTAAATGAACAAATCCAAAAAGTATGCGCGATATTATGTCGAGGAACATCGTATCCTTTGACTGTTCCCAAGCCTATTGTTACAGAGCTGCCTATACAAGTAAGTCACTATTGTTAATATACATACATATCTTCACGCCTACTCCCTTGCGCAGAAGGCAAAGAATACTAAGAGACAGTTAAACAATTTCCTATAGGAATTTGTATTTATTTTCTATATAAATTTACCGATTACATATGGTTGATTATAATCAATCGCACGCTCGGGTCGGCGTTACGTCATGCCCCGCGTCCCGCCTACCCACCAAAGAGACCTAAATATTTGCTTCTGTGCATCTAACGACTCTTGCCAACTTATGTGCCGGGGATTGTACCTACAAAATCAATAAGCATCGTATATAGGTTCATTAACGTGATTTTCAATATAGGTACAATTAAAGATCTGGAGTATGACAAAATACTTAAGCCCTTTAATAAATACATGGATACCAAAAACTTCTGTTCATCTTCCTATATTTTTTCAGATTCCTTTGTGTGAACTGGAGTCAGAGAAGTCTCAATACGAAGAGCATCTGGTTCGCTGGGCGCACACCGCTGCGGATGTCGATGTTAAGACAGCCAGAGAAACAGCTTTAAAATTATTTGCTGTAAGTATATATATATCATCGAAAACATAAATGTGAAATGGTAGCCAAGTTCACTATGAGTATGTTTGTTGACTTCACCACCTAAAAATCTGTATAGCAAATCTTCTGATTTTAGTTACAAATACGATATGAAGGTAAACATTTGACTTAACTCTTATTTCCAACAAATTAAATTTTAGACGAATTTTATCAAACTTATAGTATAGTAGACGTATAGTATTGATAAAATGAAATGTGTAGATGCAAATGATGTAACTACAACAAACTTCAAAAAAGTTTGAACTACAGTTATACTCGGGGTCCTCTGTGTAGAATCGTCTACCTCCCTGTCCGGCAGCTCGTAAGAGTCTAGGATTATTACAATTAAAAAAAGACCACTGGTGGTAGAATCCTTTGCAGCTACTTTCCCGGGTAGGGATTCACCACCTTACTTAATCTTGTGCCCCATAATAACATTTTCATGGTCAGGTCCGGAAGGTTGGATAAGTAGTAATTAGCACGCAAGGCCAAACAACTTGACCTCAGTACAACGACGCACATCCCTATAGCATCCATGGGATCTATAGGCTACAGTAATATCTTTCAGATCCGAAGATGAGAAATGAAAAAATAAATCTAACCTTGCTTATGCTTGCATTTTACGAGCTTCCAGAAGAGAAGCCTTAGAGCACCTGTACCCACACGAGGAAAATACTTTATTGTCGTGTTCCATTCTTTAGGGTACCGTAGTCGATAGATTTGTGACATAAAAAAGACAAATAAACTGTAGGGAGTTTTCCAATTATTATTTTGACGTATCATCACTACCTAGTATAAAACAAAGTCGCTTCCTCTGTGCCTCTGTCCCTTTGTAGGTTTAAATCTTCAAAACTACGCAACGGATTTTGATGCGGTTTTTTTAATAGATAAAGTGATTGAAGAGGAAGGATTATATACACTTTTCCAAAATACACGTTCAATTTTTTTTTCTATTGTAGCTAGCATGTCGAAGTGAAATAGAACAACGGGCGCTTGAACTAATGGAACTTTTGAAAGACGATCGCCTCTTGCCACTAGCTGCGAAATACGCGTCAAGGTTAGGGCAGATGCATCTCGCTGACAAACTGTCGAACCTCGCGGAAACGTGGGAGAGAGAAGCAGATAAGTTCAACGTGGCACAGAACTCCCATTTCCAGGAACTAGATACACAGGAGACGTATGACGTGACGAATACTGAGCAGGATTTGAATGCTAGTTTGATTATACCGCAAAAAGCCAAGCAGAAAACGGAAACTGTTGCACCGATTAAGCCAGTTGTAAGTAAATTATCATTTAAAATTATTATTTTTAAATTTTTGTTAATTATTATTAATATTGTTAATTATTAAATATAATTGATAATTGTCTTGTAAATATCATTTATTAATATATTAATAATTACCGCTATTAAAAAATTTGATAAATTTCTGGATAATTACCTTCATCTATCATCTTTCCTTCATCTTATATATTTCTCGTGTGCCTGTGTACGTTTTGTGTGTGTGTCTGGAGTTTAAGTCAACGATTTTGGAATGTTTCACATTGGATCCGGCAGACTGCACTTCTATCGGAGCATCAAATATTATGTAGTAGCTGTTAATTTCTAGCAATATTATATATAATATTGCTGTTCACCAGTCTTATTTTTCTTTAGTTCGCTCGCTAAAACACGAGAGTGGCTAAGGCAATTTGGCTTCTTTTGGTTATGATTTAATCAAGCCCAGGGAAAGTTTAAAAGATAAGAAAAAGGGATAAATAGCTAGGAAACTATAAAAACGACATAAATGTTTTTCCATACAAACTGAACGGGTGGAACGAAGGACGCCGGTTTCATCACATGTGAACGGATGGAATATTTTCACCAAATCTTTTTTTTAAATTATAATTGCTAAGAGAAGGTTCTTACGAAGAGAAAAACAATACTTTCCCATACAGACTTTCACAGACTGTTATTAGCTGGGGTTGGCTTGTCACTGACAAATATAAGGAACAGGATCAGATCAGGAACAGGAACAGGATCTGCAGTATCAGATTTAACATTGATAGTCAAAATATAAAGAGATAAAATTGTAAACTTGATAATTACCATCAATAACAATAATTATCTTGACAAATATAATTCAAATAGGAACTAAAATTGTAAATAATTTAAAACTTTATTCAATTTTTTATTGTATTGTGATTAACTAAGCAAATTGTATTTTAGCCCATCAAGTCGTCGCCAGGTGGTGCCAGGAATCCATTCAAAAAACAACAGGAACAAACTAAAGCTACACAAAGTCCATTGTGCTTGACGGAACGAAGTTTAGTGGGAGGGACACCAGCGGCTGATCAAACAGAAAATAATGATGTAAGTCAACAGTTTAGTGCCGGGTTAAAAGCTATGCTGTGTTTGACCGCCTCGTTGGTCGAGTGGCTAGCGTACACGCCTAATTACATCGACCAACCGCGAGGCTCGTGGTTCGATTCCCGACGTGGGCAGACATTTGTGTGACGAACATTTAGATATCTGCATTTCCGGTCTGGGTGTTTATTAAATTTATTCTGATATATATTTAAGTATTTCTATGTATAAGTATCGTTGAC
The DNA here is from genome assembly GCA_002245505.1 of Calephelis nemesis. Classification (NCBI taxonomy): domain Eukaryota; kingdom Metazoa; phylum Arthropoda; class Insecta; order Lepidoptera; family Riodinidae; genus Calephelis; species Calephelis nemesis. Next base: position 508,063 of record NJDD01001815.1, on the reverse strand, counting down.
TAACACTTATAACACAAGCAAATAATTTGCTTACTTTGGGGTTAGGTTCAATTTGTGTAACTTGTCCAGAGATATTTATTTTATTTACTTATTTATTTAATAATCTCACCTATGGCCTAGCGGTCCGGCTTCGGATTTGACTTCTTGAGGTCCCGGGTTCGATCCCTGGTGCGGGCGACAAAAAAATGAGAAAATGTATATTTTCAATTTTCTAATATAAATTACGTTGCCTGGGATTGGCTATGTCCTCGATTGGTAAGGCTTGTCACATATCACATTGTGATACTTAGTGCCTTAGGCTAGTCGTGAGTGCCCTGGTTGTGCCTCTGCCTACCTTCTCGGGGATATGGGCGTGAAGATACTTTTTTTCTTAAAAAATATAGCGTGATAAATAAAATGTTTTTGCTAGTAATATATAATTTAAATAACACTAAAACATATTCCCACTAAACAAGGCGCTAAAACAAGAAGGCAGCTGTTTTACCCAATTTTCATATGTCTAATTTTTTTTATAGTTCCACTTTCTAGAAATAAAACATAAATGTATATGTATACTTAAATGCCTGACCCGGTTATACATTTATACCATAAATATATCCATAACTAAGAAAGTCCGTCTGTCTGTCGTACTTTCACGGCTAAGCCACTGAACTAAATTTGATAAAATTTAATATGCACATAGTTACAGATACGATATCAAAACGTAGGCCAGTTTTTTTAAAAATAAAATTCCAAGGGACTATAATAAGGGATGAAATTTTGTATTAAATAATCTTAACTATTCTGCCCTGATGAAGGTATTTTCCAGTCAAGTATCACGTGAGAGACGAGCGTATATGTGTTTGTTACTAACATCTCGACAAAGATAACTTGTGATGACTCGCCATAATAGGCACGGATGTGCCTTTTCCTGCTGACATGGCGTGAGTGCTCACCACAGTCGTGTTCCGTTTGGTGAATATGGTAGTTGGTAGACCTATGTTACATTTAAGACGCGGGTCTATAGCAGTTATTTTGTACGATGTTTTTTGAATACCAATGTTATGAAAACACGCTTTTTGCAGCCTTTGAAGCCATTAGACGGAGAAACATTTGTCGACTGGTTCAACAGAAACAAAACTGTCCTCGAACAACAAAATCCCGATCTGACACCATCAGAACTTACGCGACATTGTATAAAAACATTTAAAAATGTTCAAGCAAAACCTACAAACCATGAGAACGGCCAGAAGAGGAAGTTGGAGGAGGAAGAGAGCACGCCAGTGACAAATACACCGAAGCAGTCTAAACTTAGTGCCTTTGCTTTTTCAAAGAAGTCTTGATCCTAACGGTAGAATAGGAAATATAAAGGTTAGTCGTGCATAAAGATTTTGCCGCTAAAGCTAGGTCCCTATAATCAACGAACGGTAATCCTTTAGTATAGCCATCGATAGTATGCCTAAAAGAAACGAAGCGTTACTCATAGTTACAAAAAATGTTTCGAGTTAACAACTTGACAACATACGACCATAGTTAGATTTTATACAAACTACTCGTTCATTGAATATAAGAACCGGGCATATGAGGGTGTCCATAAATTACGTTAGGAGTTAAAGGACTCTCCTAATCCCACTCTCTTGAGGGTACTCAGTAAATATAGCGTATTTTTTTCAGCAAGAAACAGGTTCATTCGAGAGAACTGCTCGAAAATATTTAAATTTAGTTCTTAATAAAAATCAAACACAATAATATTTAACGACATTTGGCTAACAATTCACTGTGATTACAGTCTGCTTTCTCAAGAATTTATTTAATTCTTTATTCCATTTTTGAGAAACTTAGTTTTTTCGGTAAACTTGATTACTTAAATAAAAATATAAATCAAATATTTTTTTAATGTTTCCGCTATATTTACATTTGAAAAATCTCATAAGATTTGGTAGTGGAGTGGGAATTGCGGTAAACCTTACATCTTACTAAAAAGAGAATGGGGAAAAGTAATTTAAAGAACCTCACGTAATTAATAGACGTCTTATATAATATTTTACGACAATTAGGACACTAATCGAACGACTTACGCTCGCTTCCTAAACGAGGCGTACGCTCGCTCATTATTTTGAAAAATAATTTGAACGCAAAATCCCTGCATAGGGACGTGTTGAGGGCTGTTCTTTGCGTGCGAATAGACTTTTACTCAGTTCACCAGTGTAACAACGGAGGTTAAACTACAGAATTTTAGTAATATTAACAGAAGCTTATATTTTTTTTAAAACGGAACGATTGGTTGGTTCGATAACCGACGAAGACAGGCATTTGTGTGATGAACATTAAGATGTCTGAATTACTAGGCCTTGGTGTTTATTAAATTGATTTCGGTATCTATTTAACTATTTAAGCATTAGTATCGTTGAATAACACCCATAACACAAGCATGTAAATTGCTTACTTCGAGGTTAGGTTCAATTTGTGTAACTTGTCCAGGAATATATATTTATTTTTATTAATTAAAAGAAATATATTTTTCCGAATAAATTTGAAAATGTTAAAATTATGAAAAAATCTTTGCATCCAAATTGAGAATTTGCTCAGCTTTTACGTACGAGTTAGCCATACATCTTTATTTATTAAGGCCAATAAGTATAAAAATAATTGGGCTACGCGTATGTATGGCACACTTTCCTATGATAGTCTTGCATTTATTTTAAAAAGCAATTTTTTTACTTTTTATCGTGTTGACTATGTAAAATATCTGTGAATAGTTATAATGTTAAGTAAAACATGAATAAACAATTTTTAAATAAAAGTCTATAATTTAATAACTACCTTGTGCAAGAATAATAATAAAGATAATATTTTTTTTACTATTTAAACTTAATAGTTCTACTAAACTTGATGATTCGAATTGATTTTATTCGACCTGGCAAAGGAGGGGTTAAGTTTTCCGCGTAAATCTTGTATGGGTATATCATTCTTTCAGACCGCCTCGTTGGTCGAGTGGCTAGCGTACACGCCTAACTACGCTGACCAACCTCGAGGCTCGGGTTCGATTCCCGACGGGGGCAGGCATTTGTGTGATGAACATTTAGATGTCTGCATTTCCGGGTCTGGGTGTTTATTAAATTTATTCTGGTATCTGTTTAAGTATTTCTATGTATTATATAATCGTTGACTAACAACACCCATAACACAAGCATATAATTTGCTTACTTTGGGGTTAGATCAAATTTGTGTAACTTGTCCAGAGATATTTATTTACTTATTCTTTATTACATCATACCTCCCGACCAGCTGAACAGATTTACCTGATTGAAGTATCGTTAGATTTTTCATTTGGTCGATAGACGATATTTAAAAAAACATGGTGGCTGTGCGACACCATTATACTTATTGAAAAAAACCTTTTTTTTATTCTACAATATGGATATCATATTAAAAAGCCCAACACAAGGATTTTAAGTAATATGTTTATTATTATTTATTATTGAAATTGAATTTTTGTGTTATATTTCTTTTTTGTGTATTAAGACCAACATCGTGCAATATTTCTTTGACTATCGCAGTTTTGGCAATGAGACCGCCTGTGATACACAAATCACTTGGTTTTTAAGTGTATTTATTTTTTATGTATTTTGGTGCACAATTAAAAGTTATTCTATTTAATTTAAAATTTGACCTTTGCCTTTAGTTTAAATCAGTCATGTTATTTTTTGGTGATAATATTCTTGTTGTAAATATTCTTAAATATTTAATCTGGTGTACTTCGGACCGCCGCCCCGATCCATTTAATTTTTAACTACGGACTGTAAAATGGTGGCTTTGTAAATTTGTCGTGTTTATGTGTGTGTATTTGTTTGTGTGTGCGCGTGCATGTCTCTGGAATCATTAATCCTAAACGATTTAATCGATTTTGATACGGATATTTTGTTTAAAAGCTGAGGAGTTCGAGTCGGCTTTTAGCTAAATTACAAAAAAAAATAATAGGTATTTAAAATTTTGTGATTATTCAAATGTTTTAATAGTTATTCTGCTATTCAGGACTAAGGTGATTTCTAAAAATCAAATACTCTTAAAATCTGTCTATCAGTTCTTTAATATCAAAATTAAACGTAGCAATATTTGTATGCTATAGGCCCCGATCTGATATTACAGAAGCTTTTGGTACGAATAGTATAAAATTTACTCGTAACTAGTCGTTTGTTTTCGATTGTTTACTCTAAACAATTTGTGTAACTATAAGCAACGTTTCTTTACTTTTAGACAAACTACCATTGGTTATACTGACGGTTAACGGCTCGTTGATTATAGAAACCGGGCTTTAGTCAGTAACTAAGGAAAAGACAAAAGACCCATTCCCGTTGACATGTTCTTGAACTCGTCAGTTACTCTAATAGTTAGAGGCTTACATAACATCCTGTAAGCCATGAGCATAAAAGAAAATATTAAGTATATTATTGTATTCATAAAATCTATGACCGTAATTTATCATAAGATTAAACTTTTAATCTTATTCAACATCATCATTATCATCATCATCAGCCGGAGGACGTCCAATGCTGGACATAGGCCTCCCCCAAAGAGCGTCACAAGTCACGGTCACCAGCCGCTTACATCCAGCGGCTCCCCGCGACTTTGACCAGATCATCAGTCCACCGGGTGGGAGGTCGTCCAACACTACGTTCTCCAGTACGGGGCCGCCACGCGAGAATCTTGTTCCCCAGCGGTTAGCGGTTCTGCGAGCAATGTGGCCTGCCCATTGCCACTTCAGCTTGCTGACTGTCTGAACTATGTCGGTTACTCTCGTTCTCTTGCGGATCACCGAACTACGGATCATATCTCGCAGAGAAACACCGAGCATAACTCTCTCCATAGCACAATGTGCGACTCTGAGCTTATTCAAGAGGCCCACATTTAACGGCCAAGTCTCAGCTCTATATGTTATCATCGGTATCACACACTGGTCGAAGACTTTCGACTTTAGGCCCTGCGGTGATTTGGACAAAAAGATACCTTTTTTTTATTTTATTGAATCAGGCGTTACTTTGCGGAAATGCATTGTAACAGATGTAAAATAAGCCTTTATTTTGCTAATTCCGCGTAAGCTTGTAACTGTTGTGGCAAATAATCCTCCAAACGACACAGAATGTGACAAGCCTAACTGACGTTCCCACCACCCACCTCCGCGACCAGAACATGAATATAGGAAGAGCTCGGGAAAAAATATAAATTGTCACGTTCTTCACATGTGACAACCCTACCTAAAGTTCCCACCTCCCACCACCGCGACCAGATCACAAATAGAGTCTGAACACGGGAAACAAAAACACTTGTCACGTCCTTCGCCAACTTTGTCGAAGCACTCACCACAGAGAACAACAAATCGCACTCGACATACGTTTCGCCTCGACACCGAGGCATCCTCAGGAAATCGACTGTACCGTACAAACGACGACACAAGAGTCAAACATAGTAAAAGATAGTTTAGCTTCCCGAACCTGCCCATCCGAGATGGATTCGGAGGTCGACGTCTTTCTTGAAGTTGGATTTACCTAACAGAATACTTCTATTCAACAGAATATTGAATAAGCTTTGTATTACTAGTAAAAATGTTTCAATTTATCAAAAAAAGAGTGTGTACTTACGCACTTAATAAGTTATACTTCTTTAGCATAAGAATCCAAAAATGACAAATAACTATGTTGGTAGCACTTTTTACAAAACTTACGAAAAAAATAAATAAAAGCAACAGTCTGAACTTAAGACTTCAGACTATTGCTTTTATTTAGCGGTGTTCGCGCGCATCGTAAAAATTCCCTCTCATTGGTTTTCAATCACGCCAAAAGAAGTATAACTTCTAAAAATTCATGAAATGAAGTGACAGTTTTATTTACATTATTTATTAAATCTAAAGAAATGTATCATCTGTACTTGTATCACAGGTCTGTTCAGTTATATGTGGAATAAAATTAAAAGTGGCTTGTAAAAAAAAGTATCTACTCCCGTATCCCAGAGCACCCACGACTAGTCAAAGACACTCCCACACTGTGACAGGTGACAAGCCTATCGCTAACCGGGCTCATATCCAATCCCGGGTAACGTTATTTTTATTAGAATTAGAAAATTGAAAATATACCTTTAAAATATGTGTTTATTTTATTGCCCGACCCGGGGGTTGAACCCGGGACCTCACGAAGTCAAGTCCGACGCCGGACCGCTAGACCACAGAGAAATTAAAAACATTATTTTTAAAAATATTTTATTCACAAAAATACGAAAGCAGATCTAATCACCATTATATTTAAATGATAAAAGTAGGTTTTTCACATCTTTTATCAATTTATTGCATAAATGTATCAGTTCAGTAGTAAATTGGTAGGCATTTACTAATATTTCATTCATTCATTCAATAATAAATCATTAGCAGTGTCAAATATGTGTTCTTATTTATGACGTCATATTATAGATAACCTTAACGAACAAAAATTCGTGTTCTATGTTGGCCTTTCACTTTTAACTGTTAGGTCTCAATTTTGAATTATTTGTAATTCTTTAACATTACTCGCTTCAGCCTCGTCTGGGTCAGGGAATATGCCTTCTTTGATCATACGTTGCCACTCGGTCCCCACCGGGTACGCGAACTTCTCCAATGTCTCGACTAGAAACTGCGTACTGTAGCCCGGTAACTGGAAAGATTATGTTAAAATGCATTACTTATAAAATAATTTCTTAATAAATAAAAAAATAGCTAAAGAAATATTATATTCTATGTTTTTTACTTCACGGAAGAAGGAAATGAGTTATAATATTTCATCTTTTATATTAGGCTTTTTAGTTTGGGATTTCCAAATATTCGGGTTCTATATTAAAATTGCTAAAAACTGTAATTTTGCAAAATGGAGATGCAACCATGTGGAAAACATAATTATACTAGAACATGAATATATTCATATACATTATCTTGAAACCACATTCTTTAACACAGAAATCACGCTATTAAAGTTGTAAATGTACGTGATATCTCATTAAACGTGTTTTATAAACTATCTCAAATCTAAATAGGTCCAGTCAGCAATGTTAGGTCCTGTCAATTGTAGCCAATAAAAAAAAGACGGGTGGCACTCCGGGAGTGCCGGCAGAAGTGAAAACTTGAATATTAACGTTTTGCATTTTTGATATTTTGGAATGATTAGGGAATAATTTTGCACGAATTGCTTTAATTATCAGTATGAAAGTACTATCATTTATGTACAAATGTTATTTTCATATTAATAAGAAGTAAGTAAGACTACGTGACGGCTAGGAGCGTCGTCATATTATCTGTATAACGAAAATTGCTCGTCTACACATAAAGCTTATGTTCAAGATGGAACAAATAGAGCAATAACTGTTGGTATTATATGTATCTGCTATCACGTTGACTTGTGAGAATGTAATGGTAGGTATATTGATTTAAAATTACAAAAACAGCAATGAATCTACGTTTTTTTTAGATCTCGCGCCGTCTTATTGCGCATGCGGCCTGTGCCATTTGACGATCTGACGCGAGTTTAAGTTTTTACCCATTCCAAAAAAAGTGCACAACGCCGCTAAAGAAGTTTTCACTTTAAAAATGTTGGTGGAAACCTAAAAAAGGAAACGTCCCGCTTGAGGTGTAAACATGTTGAGGTATATTAAAAAATAGGTTGCTGCCTAATAATGAGGAAACTGGTGGCTAAGGTTGTAAAAGGGTCACTGTGTGTAAAGTTACTTTAGGCGGTATGTAGCGGGCGCAATCGACGACGCAGGGGTCGTAGAAGTGCTCGTGCTGCTGGTCCACGTACTCCACCAGTCGGCCCTCCATGGTCCCGGACACGCTGACGTAGTCCCAGAACTGCAAGTGTTGTACCATCTCGCACAGGCCCACGCCGCCCGCGTGCGGACATACCTTCACTGGAGACATTGTTACAGTAAAATACTTATTCAACTTGTAAATATTAATCGAGCAATATGTTTTTAATGAACTGTAAATATTAAAAAAAAGTGGTGGGTATCCATGATGGATTTCCACACGTAAAAAAAGGGAAAAATAGTACAATATTATCTTATAAGTTACCTTTAAGTTTCTCAGCCATGAGATAGACGGAGAGTATTTCGTTGATTCCGCCGATGCGCGCGGAGTCGATCTGGCAATACTGCATGCCACCGCTCTGCAGGAACTGCTTGAACATCACGCGGTTGGCGCACATCTCACCCGTCGCCACACCGATACCATATGGCCTATAGGAATAGGATACAGAATGAGAAACCAGGATGCACTGTTCGGCCTGCGGGACAATGAGGAATTAGAATAAACTATGACCTGCGGGACAATGAGAAATTGGGATAAACTACGGCCTGTGGGACAACAAAGAATCTATATATTAGTACGTGATGCCAAAACTTTGAACCCCTTTATACGAAAATTGCGTGGAAGCAGGATCATACAAAATTGGCACACTTACATTTTATGTGTAGAAGTGCAGAACGCTAATACTTTTCAATAACAATGCTTATAATGTACATTAAATCAATAAATGAAACATTACCCACACTACCATGCATTTGACACACACAAACAAAATATATATTGATAACAACGATAAAAGATCACAGATGGCGCACTAAAAAGTTTGGAAATAAAGTAGTTGGTCTTGAGAAATGAAGATGGCGTTCTTATCAACAAGATATTAAAATATATTATGGTCTAATTTCGACCAATGGGCGACATTAGTTAAACATGAT
>NJDD01001815.1:463442-492330 GCA_002245505.1 Calephelis nemesis | reverse complement strand
AGGACCTTCTGTCTTAAGTTATTACATAAGTTATTATCATGCCAATATTAAAAATATTTAACGTTTTAAACAAATAGATCGACTTGGACATCGCTTGATTTGAATATTAGTATGTATCACACTACACAGCACGACGGGCCAGCGACCAACAGGAACGAGAGATTCAATCGCGTGAGGCGCGAGAGACTAAATAATCTAATATAATTAACCGACTTGGTATTACATGGATCTCACAACTTTTGACGGTAGAAAGACTGAGCTGCGAGACTTGGGTTTTTTACAGGATGTTTTTGATGGGATATTGTATTCTACCACATAAGTTATAGTACGTTCATACTGATAATTAAGCAATTCGTGCAAAATTATTCCCTAACCATTCCAAAATATCAAAAATGTACAACGTTAATATTCAAGTTTTTACTTCTGCCGGCACTCCCGGAGTACAACCCGTTTTTTTTAAATAGAGCTATTGTATTCATGTTTCATACATCATATTTTCACACCAAAGACAATAAAAGTAGCAATAATGTAACAATAATATATGAATTTTTTATACATATATCATATACGGTAATGGTGTGTTGCCAACTTGAGTCTACCGGCTTCTTTTAACTTAAAAACTGGAACACTACAATAACGAGCACTGACCTCATACTAAACATGGTTTACATGGGTCGGCAGTTGGTTTGTATAGTTCCTAACCCTCTCAGAAAGGGACCCTAAAGAGATATTTTACAGAAGACAAGGCAAACGGGTTAGTGGATCACCTATCTGAGATCCTCTCTGCCAACGGACATCACCAACTCCAGGAGTATCACAAATACGTTGCTGACCTTTTAGGATTGAGCTTTTCTTGAAGGTTCTTAAGACGCATCTGTTTGGAAAAATATCGCCGTGCTAGTAATTAAGTAAAAATTAATAAGTATCTTCACGCCCATATCCCCGAAGAGGTGGGTAGAGGCACAACTAAGGCACCCACGACTCGTTGAAGACACTAAATTCCACAATATGATAGGTGGCAAGCCTATCACCAACTAGGCACATATCCAATCCCGGGCAACGTTATCTTTATTACAAAATTGAAAAACACTTTCTAATTTTTCTGTTGCCCAACCCGGCGATCGAATCCGGGACCTCAAGAATTCAAGTCCGAAGCTCGACCAGTAGACTACAGAGGCGGTACTGGTAATTGGTTCCTTAAAAGTGTTGTACGAGGTATCAAACGTCTTCGGAATCATACGATAGAGGATCGCCACGAAATCTAAACCAAAAAATTAAGTATAATAACTGAGCACCTAAACTTGAAAGGGTCTAGGAGAGCATATATACTACAAGGAAAATAAATACCCATCGCATTTGAGAATCATTGGTGATGTCGCGCCAGAACGTAGCAAAGTCCGCGAAGATATCTGCTGCATTTCTCCCAATAATGAATTTCTTCAGGGCACGGATATTAAACACCACCACTTCGGTACCCCGACCACATGTGAAGGTCAACCCATAGCCTTGCTTGCCATTCTCCGTCGTGATTACTACGTACGCGCAGGAGTAGTCAGGATCCTTTTGCTGCGGAAACAAAGCGGTTTTTTGTAAAATCGGTGTACACACGTTTTTTTGTAGTAAACACACTTGTGCTTATCCACAATATACTTTATTTAACATTTTTTGCTAGTTTCTAGCCAACCGGTTTCACTTTTTACAGCATCATCAGGGCTTTGAAACTAAAAAAAAGTATCTACACGCCCATATCCCCGAAGAGGTAGGCAGAGGAACAGCCAGGGTACCCACGACTAGCCGAAGATACTAAGTCCCACAATGTGATAGGTGGCAAGCCTATCGCCAACCGGGCACATATCCTATCCCGAGCAACATTTTTTTTTATTAGAAAATTGGAAAAACCCAATTATCTTTTGTTGCCCGACCCGGGATTCGAACCGAGAACTCATACAGTCAAGTCCAACAATTGAACCACTAGACTGTTTTCATTTAACGTTTAATACTTATTTGGTTGGATGTCAAGTACCTATTCTAAAGTCGGTTTACTGACGATACTTGAACGTGACAACGTCATAAGAACGGAGGCCGATTGTGCCTCATTGTCGCTCGTTCCGCGCTCTCGCTTGCACTTCAAGCCTTAAATGGGACGCCTCAGAGCGAGGTAACGCCGCATGCTTCATGTTTTTTGGTGCGTGCAGCCGGCTCCATCGAATTATAAGACGTTGTCACGTCAAAAAACTTAAGGTAGACATGTTCTGTGAAACCATTCACTTCCCGCGTTGGCCAGGGTCGTCTGTGTAGAATAGACTATCCGCCTCTCTGCCTGGTAGCAAGATTAAAACTATTTTTTTATGATAATGGAAGGCAAACAAGCAGACGGATTTCCTTATGGTAAGAAATTCACGCCGCCTACACGACACAAAAGGTGGTAATGGTGCGTTGCCAACCAGAGGCCAGGATGTTAGGCCTCGAGCAAAGGTAAGTTTACTGCCTACCTTACCCTCCAAACCGAAACACGTCAACGGCAAGCATTAGACAATATGACGGCAGGAGTAAATAGGGAGCAAATCCGGGCGAGTCGCTGCGAAACTACCACCTAGTAGGATGTCACGGTGTTAGTGACGGTAAGCCTATGCTCGCCTTTTACGAGATGCTCGGCAGGAAGGCAGATGGTCTATTCTGTAAAAGAGCACGGACCAACGCGGGTAAAATAAAATGGTATATTACAAACAAGACGTTGAACATCTATGCAGTACTTTCCATTACAAATTTTAACATTATTTAACATAATAGTGGAATAATTACATTAAATATTCATACCGCTATGTAGCTTATTAAGAAATTACGTACCTATTTCAACTTTTTATCGTTCCTCCTCAGGCAACAACAGTTTATTCTTATCAAAACAAATCGTGAACGCCGCGGTGATAAAAAATAATTTAATAATGTATTTCAACACTAGCGGCCCACCCCGACTTCGCACGGTTATAAAATATACTTATACACCTTCCTATTTATCTATAAAAAAGCCGCAACAAAATCCGTTGCGTAGTTTTAAAGATTTAACCATACAAAGGGACAGAGGAAGCGACTTTGTTTTATACTATGTAGTGAGTACATACCTGCTAATAGCCAAAGTTTCAACAATGTCATTTACTTGTTTAGAAAATGCAGCTGAGCCTCGTAAATAGGCGACAAAACTTGCCAAATGGGCCCAATCCCGGGGACGTTGTTTTTAATAGAAAATTGAAAAAAGTGATGGTGTTAAAATGCGAAAGTGCAGGGTCCGCTGGTTCGGTCATGTGAAAAGAATGGCAGATGAAAGATTGACAAAGCAGATATACAATGCGAATGTGGATGGATGTAGGTACCCAAGAGACCAAGGTTGACATTCCACGATCAGATCACTCGGATATTATCCGAGGGTTATGTCATGAAACCGAAACCGGTGTGTTTGTATGAAAAGGGGGAAGCCAGACAGGTTTGTCAGGATCGCGAGGTCTGGCACTCGATACTCTCTGCTTACCCCTAATGGACTTGGCGTGAAGATATGTATGTATGTAAATTAAAAAAACGTTTTTTATTGTTGAACCCGGGACTCCATAACCTCAACTCCTACTTCGTACTGCTAGACCACTGAGGCAACAATTCTTTTTTCTTGTCTTTTTCTAAGTCTTGTAAAATCCATATCCAAACAATGCGGATTAAATAAAATAATTAGGTAGGTAATTACAATAATTTATAATCAATCTATAATTATATTTATTAGAACTTTTAAATTTAACTGTAAAAACTGCAGTTGTTTTGTCAAAAACTTTTCTTCTTACTAACTCCAGACCATAATAATTGTAACAGTTAGGGCCACTTGCACGTTCCTGGGTTAAGTATTTAACACTGAGTTAGCCTACTATGTGATTAAATAATAAAAGATAAATACCAGAGCGTCAGATCCGTCTTTTTTAAGGGATGTTGGAAAACGTACATCCAAAACGTCGATCTTCGTTATATCTAAACCGTCTCTACTTGGCAGTGACATTATAAAACTTGTGAACAACACAAACACTTCTTAAACACTGAGTGACATTCAAGTTATCACTACGTTTTTGTTGTTTTTAAGTGATAATATTATCTGTTAGCGCCTTGACCTTCCTGCGACTAAAACTAACCATCCCATTTAACTATAATATTATTATTACACTGTGGGACTTAATGTCTTCGGCTTGTCTTGGGTGCCCTGGTTGTGCCTCAGCTACCTCTTCAGGGATATGGGCCTAGAGATACTTTTCTATATTACACTAGCAACCTGTGCCGGCTTTGCACGAGTGGTCAGATTTCTAATTTCTCTTAAAAAATTCTTGCTTTTGCTCGAGGCCTAACATCCCTGCTTCGGTTTGGCAATTCACCGTTACCACCTTTGGTATCTATAGGTGACGTGAATTTCTTACCATCAGGAAATCCATCCAATATTATAAAAAAGTAGCCTATGTTCATGAGGGATAATGCCAGCTTCTAATGACAAATCAATTTTTCAAATCCGTCCAGTTGTTTCTAAGATTTTTTCAATAAAAACAATCAAATATTTCTTCTTTAATTTTAATGTAGTGTAGATAACACACCAACAGCAGCGCCACCTACCGGGTACATTTGTATTTTTAAATCATCCAAGATACATATTCTAGAAAAAATTAGGAATTTGTCCAACCGTGCGAAGCCGGAACAGGCTCCAAATATAATATTGAGGAGTATCTTCGGGTCCATAACTCCGAAGAGGTAGTAGAGGCACAACCCACGACTAGCTGAAGTAACAAAGTCCCACAATGTGATAGGCAGCAAGCCTGTTGCCAACTGGTCACATATCCAATATTAGAAAATTGAAATTTTTTTTGTTGTTCGACCCGGAGATCGAACCCGAGACCCCAAGAAGTCAAGTCCGACACCGGACCGCTAAACTACAGAAACGATTAGTATAATATAAATATCTGGTATAGATAACTAGCTGTACCTGCAACTTCGTTCGCGACTATCTGCAGTAAACATTTACACGATTAACCAACTTTAATAAATAGCCATCAATCGTAGTGGACAAACTAACTTTTGTATTCATATTTATATATGTAATATACTAGCTGCCTGTTCCGGCTTCACTCGGATAGTAATTTTTTTGATCAGTGGGCCCTGGGCGAAATTTCTACGGCGTGAAATACACAGGTGCGAATTATATATCTAAAACAGCTATTTATATAAAAAAAACTATTAACATCGAGATGTAACGATTCCGTCACACGCTATTAGGGATAAAAGGATTTAGGTCAGTGGATTATTGTTATTTGCAGACGAATACAAATATCCCGGCAATAAGATAGCAACACACCGGTAATATACATGGTATTATAACCATGACTTTTTTAAGTATAATGTATTACAAGTCAAGAGGAAGATACAGGTTCATAAAGCACTATTGAAAGGTAGCAACTGTCCAAATCTAAAAACTGCGAAGTGTAGAAACGCTGTTATCACATCTTCCTACAAAGCTAGCACTAGTGGTCTCAATAACGAAAGAATAAGTCATGAAATCTCTTATCTCATAAAAATGAAAAAGCTGTCGGACCTGATGGAATTCCTATAAACGCCAGTCGTGCTTATCCTGACCGACCTTTTCAAATACATCGTTCTTGCCAATGGAATTCGTTGTTTGGAGGCTGAACCTTATTACACGGGTCTACAATGGAAAGGAAAATTTCCACCGATCCTCAGTGGATTTTGAGACTAATTACACTAATTTATAAGAGTAAGCGTTGTTCAGAAATATGGAAATGACCACGGTGTTAAAATGAAGTCGCATCACATTCACCATAAAGCTATTTTGTACCTTATTTCCTTTAGTATCCTACAGTAATATAGTCTCGCTATATCAATTAACACCTGTTTTTGGATTTAAAGTCTTTTGAAATGAGTAAATGAAATTGTATATCTTGGTTGTGCTTTCAGAAGGGATGGAAGGTACACCGCGGATGTGGAAAAGAGGGTGTGTGCAGGGAATAGTGTGAATGGAGCGTTGGGTAAGCTATTCCAAAGCGAGCTTTTGAGTCAAAAAGCTAGACTTGCTATGCATAATTTTGTGCTTATCCCAACGTTGTTGTATGGAAGCGTGAGTTGGGTATGTCAGAAAAAGCATGAAAGTAGAATAAATGCGGTCAAAATGAGAGCACTACGGAAAATGTGTGGTGTAATGCTCGCTGAGCGCATTCGTAACAGTGAGATCCTAGAAAGAGTAGGGTTGAAAGAAAGTATTGGTGTTAAAATGCGAAAGGACATGCTCCGCTGGTTCGGGATTGTGGAAAGAATAACAGATGAGATTGACAAATCAGATATACAATGCGAATATGGATAGATGTAAATACCCGGGGAAACCTAGGTTGATATTCCATGATCAGATCGCTAGGATATTATCCGAGGGTGGTGTCAAGAGTCTCCAAATCTGGCGTGTTTGTATGAAAAGGGTAATGAATGTGAAGGAAGCCAGACAGGTTTGTCAGGACCGTGAGGAGGACTCGATACTCTCCGCCAACGGCTAACTCTTAAACCAATATTACAGTCTAATTATAAGACTTATAATTAATACTGTGCCGTTATGACTGCCTTGTTGGTCGAGTGGCTAGCGTACACGTCTTACCACACTGACCAACCGCGAGGCTTGGGGGCAGGCATTTGTGTGATAAACATTTAAAAGACTGCATTGCCGGGTCTGGGTGTTTATTAAATTTATTCTTTAGATACAAGAATTTGTTGAATTTATTCTGGTATCTATTTAAGTATTTCTATGTATTAGTATCATTGACTAACACCCATAATACAAGCATATAATTTGCTTACTTTGGGGTTACTATTCAATTTGTGTGACTTGTCCAGGAATATTTTTATTTATTACAAGTTTGTAGGATCGACAGTTAAATTAAATTACAGCTTTTTATGAATAAAAATATTTTATTTAAAAATGATTGAGTGTGTAAATTGATCACACTTTAGATAATTATTTCTTCTAATTTAGAACATATCAAAAATAAATTTTTAAAAACATTTAAATACATTGAGTATAAACGATGCATTGCCATAAATTTGTCCGTTAAATATTTAAAAAAGTAGGCGGTTAAAAAATATCTGCCTAAATAATATTTGTAATATTGACACATTTCACTCAACAACATTTTTGTAATTTCTGTTTATTCACTTCCCAAACTCGACATACGACGGAAACTTCCTTTGAAAAAACACTCTTTTTAAAAATAGCATATGACCCCTACTCTAGTAGATTTTAGGTAAACTTTATAAACAGCTAATTTGTACTTAAATCTAAAAGTTGTAAAAAACCAAAATACTTTCTAAAAATTTTAAATACTCAAAAACTACTTTTCAATTATATTTTCGCCTTCATAATTTATACCTTTACCTTCTTAATTTTCTATTTAGTATATAAATATGAATTTATTATTTTTGACTAGATAAATTATGTACATACATATAACAAAATTTACATAATGTACTTAATTAAAACTTTCAAAAATTCAACTAATTGATTACTATCCCAGTACTATTTTATATTGCCTGTTTTTTGGTCTGTTTTAAACAAACAATTTTTAAGGCATAATTATCAATCTATATTGGTGGTAATTCTGTTGTGTACCAACTAAACTCATTTTAAGTTATCGATACTCTCTTTTAACGCAAGTAATGAGAAGAGAGACAAAACACGTTTAGTGTCGTCAAATTAGTTTGTAGATATTTCTGTAGACGTTTGATTTACACCTAAGAATATGTTGCTTAAAAATCACACAATTTCGTATGTCCTGATAAATTCGACAAGTCTAAAATGTTACTTTTCTTAAGTTTTTATTTTATTGGAAAAAGATAACATATCTACACCAAAAATAAGTTTAGACCAAGGTAGTTATTTTGCGCACTCAAGAGACTAACTTTAAGTTCTTCTTAATTTCTTCTTTTTAATTCTTAATCTTCTTTCAACAATAGTAATAGAAAGAGACAAAACATGTTCAGTGCTTTAGGATTATTTTGTATGACAATTCTACAGACTTTTAATCTATTCCTTGAAAAACGTAGATTTTTAGGTCACGAGTTGACAATTGACATATTATGTGGACTAATCTGACATGAGTGAAATGTTTCATCTCTTTTCTTTTTGTTTGTTTGGAAAAAAATGGCATACACCTAAAATTAAATTAGTTTGTGCTCAAAATTACTACCAATGTGTGTCAGAATCGCCTTTGACAACTACCTTAAACTACGTACTTAAAACTATTAAAAAATATGCGTACATTGTTATTAAAATTAAATCTACATAACTTTAAAAATACGTAAATCTCAGTTAGAAGACATATTTTGAGTCCATTGGAATAATGTATGTTCAGTACGAACATGAACAATGTTTTCTTAAATACCATCCCCTGTAAAATTACAAACATGCCAAATCAAATGCCATCGTTTTGGCATCAACATAAATCATGTCACTTTGCTTACTTTGTTTTCTAAGAAAACATTAAAGTACATCTGTAATATTATAACAAACAAGCCAAATCAAATGTCATCATTTTGGGATCATAAATGATGCTTATGTTGATTTAAAAAAACTAAAGTAGATACTTCTGTAGTTAATTTGTAGGCAAAAATACGTTCATGATTCGAGGTTAATAAATAAAAAGAAATTGTGATTTGAAGTTGTAATGTACCGAACAAACAAAAACATTAATAAGAATATATAAGTTGTAATAAAAAATTGTTACTTGAAGTTGCATTTGATTTAAAAAAAACTAAAGTAGATACTTGTGAAGTTAATTTGTAGGCAAAAATACGTTCATGATTAGAGGTTAAAAATAAAAAGAAATTGTGATTTGAAGTTGTAATGTACCCAACAAACAAAAACATTAATAGGAATATATAATAAGTTGTAATAAGAAATTGTTACTTGAAGTTGCATTTGATTTAAAAAAAAACTAAAGTAGATACTTCTGTAGTTAATTTGAAGGCAAAAATACGTTCATGATTAGAGGTTAAAAAATAAAAAGAAATTGTGATTTGAAGTTGTAATGTACCCAACAAACAAAAACATTAATAAAAATATATAAAAAGTTGTAATAAGAAATTGTTACTTGAAGTTGCATTTGATTTAAAAAAAAAACTAAAATAGATACTTCTATAGTTAATTTGTAGGCAAAAATACGTTCATGATTAGAGGTAAAAAAATAAAAAGAAATTGTGATTTGAAGTGGTAATGTACCCGACAAAAACTTTTGGGATATTCGTAAAATCATGTTTAGATAAGGGGAAGCCCACCAAATTTCCTATAATAATAAATATTAATATAATTATAGTTCCCTATACAAATATTGACAATATGAAAATGCAAGAAAACGCAAAAATACTGTAGGTAAATGAAAGTTTCTACCTTTGAATCGAACCAATCAGATGAAAGGAAAATAAAAAAATGTAAGGTAGTAAAATGACTAAAACAAGTAGAATAATTTCAGTGTGCATTTTTTCGGTTACGTATAAACAATTAAACTTTAACTTTGTGTTACTACGTAACGTTTTTGAAAACGGACGTTTTTTGATTCAGTTGGAGACAAATCTGGTAGCTTACAAGTTCAATACGTAACGTTTTTACTTTTTTTTAATACATAACATGTAAAAATAAAATGATAAAAACTTAAGATTTTAAACTTAAATCGTCACGTATTATTAACATTATTAATTATATATACGGGATACTCACGATCTCTTTTTATTTTATCCCGACCTGTTTGTTCCGTCCTGACCACGGCCTGTGCAACAAGGCCGGAATATCGACAATTAAAATAAGAAGAGATCGTGAGTATCCCGTATAGATAACTAAAAATATTAACTAAAAAAATTGTAGAAATAAATTTCAAATAACAACTTTACAGTCTGCCCTCGTATACTAAAATAAGTAGCCTCATTGAGGTTTTTAATAAATAATCGTATTGATAGCCAACAGTAGTTTTAGTACTAATCGTAATCTCTCAAGACGTCAGTCGGTAAAATATCTAACACTTAGACCATTTGTGCAACTTTAAATAACGCCTTGTCATTAGACTAACTGGGAAGAATGTTAATGGATTGTTTTAGAAAGCAGGCATTAATTAATGCAATATTTTTTTTCATTCACTTATTATTTCTATTTTATTGTACCCACGTATAAAAACACACAAATAAAAACAAAAGAAATAAAAAAATAAAGTACAAACTGCAGGCTTATCCTTGCATCTAAATAATAACATTAGAATATTTAACTGGTAGATTGGCCTATTTTGCGTCACAAAAGACCTTATTGTGACGCTTTAACATTATTTCATTACAGTGCAAAAAAGTATATACAATGTAACATTTAAAGGACTAGCCAAATTTTAAAACAGGGCTGGGAAACACTTTCCATTTACGAAGTAATAAAAATATACAAATTATAAATGGCACAAAATGCATGGTTATAACGTAAAACGCTAATCGCAATCGCACGCGCAGGTTTGTGACGTCATGACTTTTACTAGGTATGACGTAGCGTGACAATGAGTGAAGTATTAACGCGGACTTTAAATTAATATTTATAAAAGTAAATATTACAATTTGACAATCAATATTTATAATGCAATCATTTTAGCCTTAACTCCCTTATATTAAAATTTAGCCAGTCTTTTAAAAGTAAATCTGTATATTACAAAATCAAAAAAGTTTTAAAGTTGACAGCAATATTGAAATAATGTTTCAAGGCGTCAGTATACAATATTATATTTATTAATTAATTAATTGTGATGAAATATGACTAATTGTAAATTCGTCACTAAAAGTGATCATAATTTACACAAAATATAAAAATCAATTGCTGTTAGTTAGTCCCGTTAAAAGTCGAGAACTGCTGGAACGATTTGGCTAATTTTTTTTTTGGTTGTCCAGGGAAGGTCCATAAGAAAAAAGGAACAATATTTTAAGATTTCCCATATAAACAGAATGGGTGAAACGAAGTTCGCCGGGACAGCTAGTTTGCACATAACTATAACAACACGTTATCAATATAAATAGCGATCTTTGTAAAATGTTAATTGAAAATATGTATGCATATTTACCAATTCACTATAATTACATTAAATGTTTTTTTTTGTACAATTCAGAATCGTTGACACCATCTCGTCAAAAGCCGTCGGTCACTTCATGGTGAATTTGTATCTAGTCTCCGTTGTCAAAAATATTCAATATTTATCTTTTAATAGTATTTTCCTAAATATAATCTCTATATACATAATTTTAATAATAATATAGTCATTAAAAAAACGGCATTTAATATATATTTCATTACAAAAACTAATAATACAATTAGTAGCACCAATTATAAAATGGCATCGCCTTCCGACTGAGTCATATTTGGCCTTCACATCATTTGCGAGGTTATTCCCCAAAATTATTACATCAATGGAAATGCGTAGGAATGTCGTAAGATAAAATATTAACAAACTTAAAAAAACATCTACATTCTAAAGATAAAAAACGACGGGTTGCACTCCGGGAGTACCGGCAGAAATGATAACTTGAAAATTAACGTTGTGCATTTTTGATATTTTGGAATGGGTAGGGAATAATTTTGCACGAATTAATTAAATTATCAGTATGAAAGTACGATCGTTTATGCCCAAATATTATTTTCATATCAATAACCAGCGTTTGGCTTGACAAAAACTCTAAGTAAGACCACGTGACGGCTAGGAGCGTCGTCATATTATCTGTGCAACGAACATTGCTCGTCTACACGTAAACCTTATTTTCAAGATGGAACAAATAGAGCAATGTCTGTTGATATTATACGTATCTATCATCTTGTCTTGTGACGATGTAATGGTAGGTATATTCCGGCGTATTATCCATTGTGAATCCTATACTCTTCGGAAATATCTAAGCAGTACAAAAACAGCAATGAATCTTCTTTTTATTTTAGATCTTGCGTCGTCTTATTCGCGCATGTGCCCTGCGCCGTCTTACGATCTGACGCGAGTTAAGAAGTTTTTACCCATTCCAAAAAAGTACGCAACGCCGATAAAGAAGTTTTCACTTCAAAAAAATCAAATATTATTGTTACTGGTATTGTCATATCCACAGTCTTCTTAAATAGAGATATTACGTATCAGCAATGTTAATAAATGACTGTTCTGAACATTGTAGTATGACATAGTGTTACCATCCATATGCTTTAAATCGTATTTGTACCGTTTTAGGTACCGATATACGATAGATATATGTTCCTAAATATTTTTATTAAAATCTTAATATGTGATTTTTATTATAAAAATGCTATATTTCCAAGAGTACTTGTACAATTTACAGGAAAAAAGATAGCAACCCCGATGTGGCTGCAAATAATACAAACCTACCAATGTTAAAATAGTAACTTGAAAAATTAGGTACTATTCAGCAGTCATTGATCCAGAAAGTGCCTTCTCCATATAACGACGACAAACTAGATTTACCATTAGCCATCTATTTATATATTGAAAAGAAATATTCATGAGACAATCTAATATGGCATATAATAGTTATATTAGCTAAAATGCTGATCTTACACATACACATAAAATTAATATTACATAAAAAATATTGCAGGCATAATAATGTGAGGATTTAACTAAGACTACAGCCAGTTTCAATAATCTATCTATAGTTAGAGATAAGCTTATACTACAGTTTTGCTGCTAAGTTTCCATTAACTATTAAAAAATAACAGTGGTTGCCAGGCAACTGGTCATAATAGCACTTTCATCTACCTTAGATAGAATATTGATAATGTCCGTAAGGCGGATGTCACACTGCACTGCACATTGGATGCGGATCCTATGCTTGATATATTACCTTGCGGCTTTTGTATGAAATCAAGTTTTTCATTGTGATATCCACCCATGCCCAATGGCCCTAGTGACTCTTCGCAAAAAATATTTTACTACATTTGTGTTTATACGACATACATATTTAGTTGTTTCAACTATACGCTAGAGGCACTGACAATAACCCCATACATTCAGACTTATTAAATCCAAACATGATAGCAAAGTAAATACTTTCAAAAACTTACATTCATGCTACAGATTGTATTAACTATACTACTTTTTAAGCAGACATAGCATATTATATCACATATTTTGTTTACCTCGTTCATACAATATCATAATGTCAGGGATTTACATTATCAATATCATTTAATGATTGTACATAGCAGCCATCTCCTTTACGATGGACCGCTCCCCAGATTCCCAAAGTGTAGTGGCCATTTTCCCAAGAGTTCCATCATCATCATTTCGTACCCAATCCAATAGTAACTTGTACCGGACCTGTGAAAACAAGTTATTAAATAATTATATATATATATGTTTAAAAAATGTTTCATGCCTGTGTCTTACCAACCGAAGACACTACAGCCTACAATGTGATAGATGGGAAGGCTATCGCCAACCAGGCACATATTCAATTCTGGGCATACACTGATTGAATAAAAAGTATCTTCACGCCCATATCCTCGAAGAGGTAGGCAGAGGTACAATTAAGGCACCCGCGACTAGCCGAAGACACTAAGTCGGCAATAGGTAGGCAGCCTATCGCCAACCGGGCACATTTCCAATCCCGACCAACATTTTTTTATTAGAAAATTGGACAAATCCAATTTTCTTTTTGTTGGTCAACCCGGGATTCGATCCTGAGACCTCATGCAGTCAAGTCCAACACCCAGACCGCTAGACCACAGAGGCGATGATGATAATTATTTTTATTATTCAGTCACATGCTAATGCAAACCTTGTGCTACATCAGAAATATATTCAAGACTTTACCCATTCAGTAGATGAGAACAATACTCCAAATATGGTCGAATTTGCGCTTTGTAGAGTTGGAAGAGATAGGTCGGCGTGAACTACTGTCTGGCCTTCTGAACACAATAAACTTTTCGAGACTATTTTAGCCTTCACTTCCAGATGACCACAAAGTTGAATACCACTAGATATGTCATAGCCCATAATATTAATCAAAAAAATCTCAAATCAGGAAAATATGACATACTAAGTTTTCAGAGGAAGTCATGCAAACTTGTAAGTTCTTGGGTTAAATTGTATAAGGTTTTAACTATATTGGTCATTGGTCAATGTATTGTGATATTGATTTTGGTCAAAAGTTTTGAGTTTATACTGTCAAAAAACGAGTTTGCTCTGGCTCTTAACGACATGTTCATATTGGACTGGCCTAGAGAGCCAGAACAAATTCGTCTTTGGAGTGAATGAGTCTTTAGAAGTACATCATTACTGTCAATGTCTGATGTTGTAACATTGACCCATTTGTTGGCTGAGAAATTAGTGTCCTCTCCTAAGTCCATCGATCAAGTATAGGGAAGAGCTGATTAAGGGAAGGCATTGCTATAAATATTGATGTCTGCTTTACCGGGTGTGGGTGTTTATTATATTGCTACCTTCTATATTTCTATGTATTAAAATCGTTGACTAAAACCCCTAACTCTAGCAAATAATTTGCTTACTTTAGTGTCATATCAATCAAGAAATAGTGTAGGAGAAAGGACACAGCCTTAAAAACAATAGAATTGACAAGCCAGGACTTGGGGGCAAACACCTATACAATAGCTACGTCACTCTACTGATACCCAGTACCCACATATAATTTTATACAAAATTGAATTAACTGGCCTTAAATCAGAAAAGATATTTTTTTGCGTTTATAATAGGTATAGAGACAACTTTATCATTGGACTGCATTAAGTTATCATTGTTTTATCTTGCAAAATAATGTGATAACTTCATGATAATTGTTGTTACTGTTTCAAATAGGTCTTTAGATTTTATAGGAGTAACACTAACAGTCTTCCATATTTCACAAAAATAATTTGTAAAACTTTCTGATTAATTTTAGCATAAGACGATTTATAATCAATATACAAAATAACTAGGGCTATAAATTTTAAAACTGAGAATTTGAGTCACATCTTGCTGGGAACATAATCATTACATCTTCCCCTGGATCTTCCATTATCTAATTTATGAATCCATTTTGCGAACTAAAATCGCGCTACTTGCCTATTGGTATTAATAAAATAAACAAGTATTATACAGAAATTATTCAAAACAGTAATTCTTCCGCTGATAAACAAACATAATAATTCCAAACAGGTTTTAATATTTGCCACCTAAAATCAAACGTCATGCCACAAGATATAATAAAATTATTTCATTTACTACCTTTTTAATATTATGTTACATATAGATTGTTCAATACCAAATAACATAATTTTATAAAATTAATAATCATCAACAAAAAATAGCAAAAATACAAACTCATGTATGAAAATACAAAAGCAAATCAGTAACAAACACAAGCCTGCCCCCGTCAGGAATCGAACCCGGCCTTGCGGTTGGTCGGTGTAGTTAGTTGTAAATTAAAATAACACATAAGGACACTTTATTGAGATGTTGCATATTTGTCGTCAGGTTTAGGATACCATGGTGATCCATCATCAACAATAAACAATAATACCATAATTAGTAAATATTTAGTAAAAGTGATCCAACATCACTTACTTTTACCTTTTAACAACAGCTACACATTCGATTATTTGATCTATTTTTCAGGTTGCTTTAGGAAAAACATAAAATTTACACTGACTGTCTACACTATAATTTACAGAGACTAGCGCCTATATCATCTATGGCGTTTATAGGCCATGGATGTATCTTACTGTATGAGACCAGTGAATTTGTTCACTGATTGCTCATATAAAACTAAGTATTCATATTAAAATTGCAGTGGCGTAAGTTGATACTTTACACAATGCCTTCAATTCGTAAGAGAAGACAGTGGCCAATAGAGACCATAGATCAGTGGCCTTGCTGGTAATGACCCATGTAACTCAACTCATGCAAGCTGCCGGGCATGGATGCAGATGGTATATTCTAAACAGAGATCGCAGAACAACACGGGGCAATCTTTTTATACACTTATTAATTAATATATATAATATAAATATAATACCTGTGCAATTCCTTGTTTAGCCATATCTTGTTCCAATGTTTCTATCCAGCCTTGTTTGTAGCCCAATTTCCTGAAAAAACTGTACCAATTTTTCCCTAAATTTTTCGATATGTAATCCATGTATTCATGTTCAAGCTGTAAAGAAAAAATCATATTTAATTGAAAAATGAAACTACATCACATCAAAATATTGAGTTTACACTTTTTTAAGTTAATCAAATATTGTCTATCTGTCATTGCAAACTAATTTTTTTTTCTATTACATTGCTTAAGTAACAGTTGTTTAACAGCAATAAAAATAGTATATTTTAAGTATACAATACTAAAAGTATAATAAAAAATAATTGAAATCAAATGTAAGTAACTATATATTAAAAAAAATAATCCTTAAGTAACATAAAATAATATTATTAGTATTTTAATATTATTAAAGTCCAAGTAAGTGAATATCAAGTTAGGTCACATTGACACTGGTCATATGAGATATCAATATTTGTTGTACTTAGTACAGGTAACGTTCACAGATAGAATCTGTCTTATGATGTTATTATGGTTCAAAGTTCAAACTACAGGTGTTAAGACATATATTTCAATCTAACCCCTATGCAGCCTCTCCAAATAACAGTGAAAATAAATATAGTTATATTTACCAACTAGTATAACATTCAAATTGCCTGTTTAGGCTGCAATTGGAAAAAAATGTAAATACTAACAGCTGAGTTTGATATATAAGGACTTTCTTCCCCTTATGGCGGTCATCTGTTTGCTAATTTATACCATCAAATTATTATTCCACAAATTTAAACACTGGTAATCAATCAAAAATATTTGACAAGTAAGGATAGAAATTATTCTAAAATATCACTAGTCACAACTTTTTTATTCATATTGTGAAAATCCAATTTTTATTCTACTTCCAATATTTATTTATTTAAATATGAATACCTATACTACAAATATGTTATATACCTTATATATATACCTTGTTATATACCTATATAACTTATTTTTTACTGATATTACCATAAGAAATTTGGTAGCTTATTTTCTTAAAATTTTGATGAAATGTGCATGTTTAATATTATATTATATACTAACATTATATTGGAAGTCTGTCTGTAGCTATTTCACAGCTTAACAGCTGAACTGATTTTGAGGACACAACTTTTTTTTTAAATCAACCCCCAACAGACTATAATAGTGAATAAAATTTGTATGAGAATTGTGACTATTTTAAACTGACGAAGTCACTGGCAAACAGCTAGTGGATAATATAGCTAATAATTTAATGTAAAAGTATTTTGAAAATCAGTTCAGTAATTTCAGAGTTTAAACATGCAACAAAGTATTTATTACGAATTGTATGTGAATTCAAAAATATCACCTTAGTATTAGCTTCCAATAATAGTTTAATATAATTGGTCATCTCCACTTCCTCCTCCTCCTCTTCAAACTCCATTGTCTTTGTTGCTCTAGGTTGAAAATTACCTGAGCCCATGTTGTATACATTGCCGCAATGCACATTATTAGAGTTCACTATGTTGATTACATTTCCATTTGCTATAAACAAAATTATTTAGTATGTTAATCTTATGGCTGAAGTGCAAATTGGGTCGAGATATTGACAGAAATACTGGATCAACAAATTAATCCATAGCAGTTGCTGTTTGAATAACTAGTAGCATAAGTATTAGTAGGCAGAGAGTATCGAGTGACAGATCTCATGATCCTGACAATCCTGTCTGGCTTTCTTCACATTTATTACCCTTTTCATACAAACACGCCAATTTCGGAGACTCTTGACATGTCAAGAGTTGCAAAGTACCTATGCCGTAACGAACTTGGGGTGAAGATATGTATGTATGTAACTACTAGTAGATCTAAATATGTACAAACTGCACCCATCTACTTAATGGATGACGAGTATTCTATATCAAATCTGGCATGTTAAAAAATATATTGCAGACAATACAAGGTAAAATGTCAATTGTAGATCCCACTCATAAGAGAAAAATTAAGTTGTGGATAAGTTGGCTAGAAAATTACTGGAAAGACTATGATTTGTAAAATACTGAAATGAACCATTTTGTTACAAAAAAGACAGTGGATAAATGGGACGGGATAACTATGTCTTGTAAACACAATAGGTGTTATGGGTGTGTTGCTGTCCTGTGGCCAAGGAGTTAGATTTAATGTATATAAATGTTCTGACTAACGTACACTCAGGAACAAAACATGACAGCGTCGTTATGGCTGCAGATATAAGATGATGGATCTAGTTGGTAATCACCCATTTACCAATGCTCACCACCCCTAACAAGATGCAAGATAGCATGGCAGATGCTCTGTTCTATGGACCAAATCATTACAGAGAAGCTAATAAGTTTAACAAATAAAAGTAATGCCCGCTGTAAGTAGTCGCCTTTGTGACCTAGATAGTCTGTTCAAGCTGTTGGACTTGACTTCTTGAGGTCCTGGGCTCGATTCCAGGGTTTGATAACAAAAAAAATATGATTTTCCAATTTTCTAAAAATGTTGCTTAGGATTGGATGCATGCCCAGTTTGGCAATAGGCTTGCCACCTATCACACTATGGGACTAAGTGTCTTCAGTTAGTCATGGGTGCCCTGGTTGTGACTCTGCCTATCTCCTTCTCTCCTTCAGGGTTATGGGCATAAAGATACTACTACTTATTCAAAAAAATCATCTGAATTTATAGCTGAACAGATACCTTCATTTCAAATTTTAAAAAAAAATCATTTACTATTGAGACATTCATAGATTTATATTTACAGCCATATCAAACCTAAATATTATCTGCAATTTTTTTAACGCGATATTACGTAATTACACAATAAGTACGATCATTTTAGTAAATAATAAACATAAAACATACCATGAGTGTTCACATTACTGCCAAAGAGATCATCATCGTCAAGATATTCCGAACTCTCCTGATTTGGTTCCGAAAAAGATGTCTTGTATTTATGCTTGTTTTTTGACTTTTTTGATTCTTTAAAATTTTCTTGGGAGGTATATATTTTTTCGCTGTCTGTTTCTTTAGAAAAGTCACTTTCACTATATTTTTTAGGTCTCGCTGGTCTTGGAACTGCATCTGATTTGAGATTTTTAAATATATCAAAAAATGCACCCAGTTTACTCGTCATAGTTCTTTGTTTATTAGCTCAGTTGGCCACACCGTCACTGCACAAAACAAATATTGAGAGTGTATTCTTCAACAATCCTGACTATGTTTTTGAATCGGATGGAAATAATGTCGTAAGAATATCGCGACAACAATAGAAAGATAAAGCGTAACAATAAATAATAAAGATTTTTATTTGAAAAACAGGAAAATTAAATCAATTAAATTTCACTTTTCAGAAATGAGGGTTTATCACAATTCACAGACTACTTAGAGATACTACGCAGTGTTACCAACTTGAATTTTTATAAATCCTTCCGTACGACTCTAAAAGTTGGTAGTTTCCGAGCAAACTCAATTCGAAAAGTAGGTAGATCTACCAACTTTTTTTTTTCAAGATTTAGAAGGAATCTGCACGGTCGTATAATATCTATAACATATTATTTTAGTAAATATAAATTATTTTTCTGACTATTTTTGACAAAACAATAAGTAAAACCTAAATTGTTAATATTTAGAATAAAAACAAAATTAAATCATAGACTGGACATCGTAATTAGATTGGTGAATTATTTTATGATCTATTTATTTAAACATTTTTGGCAAGTCAACTAAACAACATATAAATGTTTTACAATTTTAATCTTTAAAAGAGTATATACTCGTAGTTTGATTAAATAATTTGAAATGCGCTTCAGTAGGTACAGGTTGTTCGGAGCTCTCGCTGATAAATTGTTTCGTATGTAAAAGTCCCTGGAGAGTTTTAGTAGATAAATTATGGCGACTAGAAGTTTTCAATAGATTAACAGCTGAAAAGAGTCTCTCAACTTTAGCACTACTGTGTGGAAGCACAAGTAGTTGTCTTACAAATTCACTAAGCAGGGGAAATATTTGAGAGTTAGCAAAAATAAAATTTTCGATAAATTAGAAAAGTTAGTAGATTTTTTATCCAAGGTAGTAGATTTGTAAAAAGAGTTGAAAGTAGGTAGATCTACCTAAAAGTTGGTAGAGTTGGTAACGCTGATACTACGTATGGGTTTATTCATTATTTTAGCAAGTTTAACATCAATTTAGCAACAGATGTCAGACATGACAACAGAATGGGGCTGCCCCAGAGGGCTGCCCGCTGTTGATAAAATATCGATATTATTATTAAACTGTAAACAATTCGATGTAATATATCTTTTTGGACAATATATGTATAATTCGATATTGAAAGGTCGATTATGACATACGATATTTTTTTGTAAATAAGTTTTTATTTTTTTTGTACTAGCTAATTGTTCTAACTACAACTCAGATTAAATAGTAATACTACTTATTAACTACAACATCATCGTAGATTGACTATGTTTACGATTATGTTGTAGTTAAAACAATACAGTAGGTATACTTAATTTATACTAGGTGTATGTTATGTTTAGACAAATTTTTAATAGATTTATTTGCATATTATCCCAAAACAAATTCTATTTTATTTTAAAAAAGATACTTTAATTATATAACGTCCGAGTCGGTCAAATGTTAAACATGCGAATCTGCAAATGTTAAACTTTTTAGAAGCTCGAAATCAAATTAAAAATTGGTAGGTATTGCAAATTTTAGATTGTTAAAACACGTGTGCGGGTGGATGGCAACATCTCGCCTTGGTTTGATGTTTAGATTGGCGTCAAGTAGGGTTGCACGTAGTGATTACATACTCTTTGTAGGGTTGTGCACGGGTTGTGTGTTGTCAGCACGCTTGTTTATCAGGTATTTGGACAAATGTTTTCAAAGTTTAAAATCATTGAATGTGGGAATGCGTATGGGCGAAAAAGTGGTGAATTGCCTGCTTTATGCAGATGATCCTGTACTTTTGGGCTCTACACCATCTGAGGTGCAAACACTGATCAGTTACGGAAGGAGATTGTAATGAAAGAGGCTTAAATTTGAATGCGGTGTAAACTAAAGTGTTTGAAAGATACTTAGCCAGAACGGATGTAAGAGTTTTAGTTGATGACGTAGTGTTGGAGTATATGAATTAAATTGTATATCTTAACTGTGTTTTTACCAGGGATTAAATGTATACCGCGGGTGTGAAATGGAGCGCTGGGTAAGTTATTTCAAGGCGAGGTTTTGAGTCAAACAGCTAGACTTGCTTTGCGTAATTCTGTGCTTATCCCAACGTTGTTGTATGGAAGCGAGAGTTGGTATATCAGAAAAAAAACATTAAAATAGGATGGAATCAATTGAATATGTATTAAAGATATTCATGGTAACTCTAAGTACTGATTTCAAGAGTACCTACAATGACATACTCTATTCCAATTTCCAATAATGCATGAATCAAGGCTCAAGAGTAACCCTACAGATACCTAGGTACATAATATTTTTTTTAATTGAAAATACGGGCACAATACAATAAAAATGCACGCTTGAAACGTGTGGACGGGTGGCATGTGCTTGTGGCAAATTCCTTTGATTTGTGACAAAAAACCTATACAAACCCTGCCAAACACACTCCACATATTTGCGTTTGTAATGGTTTGTGGATACTTGGCAATCGTGTGGATCCAGCAACATAGGTACTTTGCATTATTTGACAGGCATAGTGCGTGGCAGACACCAGATGAGTCTGCGCACGAAGGAAGGCGCTGCTAATGTTACCAATCAGAGAGAAGCACTTATTTGCTTTTGCGTTTCGTAAAATATCACTACCAATATTAACATAGATTGAACAACTACCGTATGTTCTTTTTTGTGTATTGCCTACTTCATACGGGGATACGGCCGTGAAACTACTTATTTAATATTTTGTATTAGGTACATATTCCATATGCCAATTAGAAATTTTCTTGGTAACGAAAATAGCAAAAACATTTTTGCCAAAGGAATCCTTACTTATTGCTTTGGGTTTCATCTTATATTTGACAAATAAACTGGTGTTTTGTAATCAGTCACAAAAACCTAGATCGTAAATTACAGTTCAAAACACTTATGAAAGTATCACAGTAAACTCATGAATTCACTGTGATTCTTCGGCAGTTACCGTTTACCATATAGCTGTCAAATTACGTGTTTTGTATTTCTGTTGGTCACAAGAGATAGCAAATAAAAAACAGGTCATTTGATAGCTATTTGACGTACCTACACTTTACTCGGAGATCATCACTAAAAAGATACAGAACCAGCCCCCAGGTAATATTTCACGATAGTCCTAATAGTTCCAATATTTGCCGTGAGCAAAGCTATCGGATGAGCACTCTACCTATTCGAAATTCAAATAATATTAGTATGAATCATGACAAAACGTTTAAAATGACAATATCATTTAATATCATTGACATACATAACTTCACATGTATCAATTTACTATATTATTTTCTGATTAATACAGAATTTCTCATGAATACAAATCAAACACGAAAATCTTTTTACGATGTAATTAAATCATTAAGGCTAGATACTGTATTTGCGAAATCGAACCCATGTTCGAGATCATCATCACCGCAGAGAGCAACACCACCAATCGATAAAGCAGCTGCAGGTGATGCGCCTGCCCATAATAAATGTGTTTGCGGCAGTGTGTCTGATGGTGGTAAAAGTACTGCCAGTGATAGAGGAAAAACGGGTGCTGGAGTGACAGGTTCACGTACAGGCCGTATTTTTGAAGGTGACAAAGATCCCGATGCCTTGCCTTCCAGCTCCACTAATCCTGGATTGCTGCGATATATTCATAATGCTGCTCGCTACAGATTACCCCAATGTTTCGAAGGTGCTTGTGTGTCCGTCAAACAGAATTCCAACAGTAACTGGGTGTTTGGTCACTCAATGTCATTCAGTTCTGTAACTCCTGGTGGTTATAAACTGCTTCTGTCTTATGCAGACAAGAATAACGCTTTAGGATTACCTTACTTCGTAATGGAAGCTGCGCCAGGTGGCCAAATGAGTTGTGAGATGCGCGTAGGGCCGACTCCAGCCACAAGGGCTGCTGTAGTCGCCCAGACTTCGAAAGGGGAGCTCCTTAGTTTTGAAAGTGTATTTGACGCGTATTTCGACACATGTACGGCGTCTATTATCTCTGTGAATAAGGAATTTATTGCTCTGCATTATCTTCAGGTATTTTTGTAATATTTTTTTAGTTATTTATATTTATGAAGCCAATCTTAATCGGGTTGGAAAGAAAGTAGGTAGTAGTATTTCTGTTCATTAGAAAACTTGAATAGTTATTGTAACTAATTTTTAAAATTAGAGATATGTGTAAAAGACCAGCGTGTCTAAGATGAGCGTATTGAAAAGGGACAAGTAATCATAATTTTAGTTGCCATGGAAATGTGACGAACCCATCACTGCTGGTGTTACCCTAATAACATTTGTTATTAAATCATACTACCGAGTAATTTATAATTAGGTGGTAAACTATAGTGTGGTTGCCTGTTTTGTACCACCAATTTAAGTATTCCTGCAATCATAGCGTCTGTGCTCGCCATTGTGTGTTCGTTACTAACGGAGATAGCAAATACAAAACACGTAATTTTTGACAGCTATTTGATGTACACTTTACTATTTTGAGTTGGCAACTGAGATACATAATCAGCTCCCAGATAGACTCACACAGGTTGCCTAAGATCATGTAAGATAGTGTCGCAGGAGTAACATCTGCCTATGATATCCAAAGGCGACCATAGTTTCGTACTATCGTAAGAGCCGCCTACTTGTTTGATAACCTGCATCTTATATAAATATAAAATTATAAAGATTCACCAATCCCGACAAAACCTGTCCTGTAATGTAGCTAAGAACCAAGTTGATCGCGTCAACTTTAAATCAAATCGGTCTATGCGTTTCACAGTAATGACGCTAAACAGAGACATATCTGTCATGAATAGTGAATGCACCATCTGCGATCTTTTAGCGTTATCATTAATATATTTGTTTGTGTGTGTTAAATACACGGTAGTAGGTACGTGTAATGTTTTATTTTTTCAATTAATTAACTTTGTAAACATTATCATTAAAAATATTAGCGTTCTGCACTTCTTCTAAATATCAATTATACCTAAGTGTGCCAAATTTTATACTCCTCCGTCAGCGCAATTTTCGTAAAAAGGGGTCCAAAGTTTTTGCTACACATATAATATTATGATGACATTAAAAAATACACAACCTATTATATATATCATGCAGGCCATCACGGAGCAAACATCCCTGGGTGCAGAAGTCGTAGCTCGCAGTCACGGCACGGAGTTGAGCTCAGCATCAGGAGCTGCTCGATGGGCGAATGAAGACCATTCCATTAGTGCCACCCTGGGCAACCGCGGCTTGGACTTGTGTTATGCTCGAGCCCTCAAACCTTTCCTGACCGTTTCATCAATGCTAGAAGTAAGTGACAGCTGAAGTGAAACTTCTTTAGAACCGTAGTAATTTGAAAATCATTGAAACATAATTCAAGAGAAACATCTTTAGAATCATTGTGGAATAAAAATCATTGAAATATATTGAAGTAAAATTTTTTTAAATCTCTGGACAAATTACAGAAATTATACCTGACCTATGCAAACTATGTTGGTGTTAAGAGTGTTAGTCAACGATAATAATACATAGAAATACTTAATTAGATACCAGAATAAATTTAAAAAATATAAATGTGATGTCGTGGGACACCAGGTAGGAACGAAGTTCCTTCGGCTAATGTAGAACCGACACAATTCATGACTATATACTATGCATTGGCGGGGTGGAGTGAGGTATATATACACTACTAGCTTGTGTATACGAATGTATTTAACGGTTTTCTTCCACGGAGTTTTTCTTACGGTTTAACTATCACTTTTTTTTAGTTCGGTCGCGCAGCAACTGTCGCGCCCTCACACGTCTCATTTAACAGTTTTATTTCACGGTTTTTTATTACGGTTTTTACTATAATATTTTTATCAGTTCGGTCGCCTAACATAATTCCTATCTCCTCCAAACCTGCCGTAAGGAACTTCGTTCCAATAAACACCTAGACCCGAATATGCACACATCTAAATGGCTGACCCCGTCTGGAATCGAAGCCGAACCTCGCTGTTGGTCTGTGGAAAATCAACGCCCCTCGACCGCCTCGTAGTGATTTGAAAATCATTGAAATTCAATTGAAGTGAAACTTCTTTAGAATCATTGTGATTTGAAAATCGATAAAATTTAAATGCGTCATGACGATAAAAATATACAGGATTAAATCGGGAGGACAATTTTACAGAGAGAGATCATTACACAGTATTTTAAATGTAATTGAAGTGAAACTTCTTTAGAAATCGTTGTTCACTATAAAAAAGGTTAGAAATAAAAGAAAATAAAGAAACGAAATTATAGAATTAGAAAGGAAAGATAGGATAGAATACATAACAAAGTATTTTCTTTAAACAAAGTTTCACTTGTGTTGTGTGTAAATTGCACAAACACTATGTTTGTGCAATTTACAAATTTCACTTATGATTTACACTTCATTATTTTAATAGCTCGTTAACATTTGTTTCTAAAAACTCCTCTAATAAGTACCCGTTTATATTACTAGGAAATTTAAATAATGCCTGCTAATTTGTCACATTATAGTGCTTCAATCGCTGAACAGCAGTGTTACTCTTGCACACAATAGCAGCTTAATTAAAAACAAAAGAACAAAATAATTAACATTTTAGTTAATAATAAACAATAATTATTTCATCATATTCGTTGATATTTTAGGAAAAATGATAACAGAAGGCAAATAAGCAAACGAATTTTCTGATGGTAAGAAAAGGTGGTAATTGTGCGTTTCCAAATTGAGGAAGAGGTTAGGCCTCGAGCAAAAGCAAGTTTACCGGCTACCTTATCCTTTGAACCGGAACACTTCAACGGCAAACACTGACGTTATGGCGGCAGGAATAGGTAAGGCGGTAGTACCAAACCGGGCAAGTCGCTGCTTAACTCTACCACCTTTACCTTTAGCCAGATGTCACGGTGTTAGTGAAGGTAAAATCGCAATTTACGAGCTGCCTGGCAGGAAGGCAGATGGTTTATTCTGCAAAGGAGCCCAGACTAACACGTGGAAAACTTCAAATCCTTGTCTTTAGTTGACTTTACTCCGTAATCTTTGCAAAAGAAGTGATTGTAATTACTTATGTTACTTATTTCACCTCTATTGCTACCTTTAAAGAATAATAGACGTGACCCTTGACGTTACTTTTACTACCTACTTATAGAGTTCGTCATAATGAAGTTCCTACCATTTGTGGTAAATTTTTAAGAAACAAAATTTTTACCTCATGTAGAAATTGAACCCGAAATCTTCCTTTAAAGCTGACGAAAGTTACAGATTTAATTCCTATCTTGGATATTTTTTTGTATTTTAAAAATAGTATAAAATATTCTTAAAATATCTTATGACGATTGTAATTTCCAGGTTGGTTTTGCTGTGCGTCGCGCAGTGGCCACACTGGCCTACGAATGGAGGACTCAGGAATGGACAGCTCGCGGTTCCATAGATTCCGACGGGCTTGTTGGGGCCACACTACAAAGATCTCTAGGAGGGAAAAAGGCTCAACTTGCTTGTGCTCTATCTGCCCTTCTAAATCACCCAAATGACAAGTTTAGACTCGGCTTTGGTGTCACAGCCGCTATCAATTAAAAACGATTTCCAATATTCCGCAACTCGCTTGATTCCGCAATAATTAAAAACAGTTGTTTTCGATATCCAATTTTTCAAACCTTTTAACATTTGATGATTTAGGCAATATTATTTATATTTTAATCTCGTTTATGTACCAGATTAAAATAAGGTACTTTACTTAATAAAGAGATAAAGTTAAAAATACCCAGTTGCAATAAGATCGTAAAATAGTTGCATGTTGCAAATTTTTTTTTCAAAAATGTTAATATTTTTAGTAGCTGTCCCAGCGAACTTCGTTTCACCCGTTCAATATGGGAAATAATAAAGTATTATTTTTACTATTTTCCCTGTATCTCTCCTGGTTTTTCTCTTATAATAAAAAATAGCCAAATCGGTCAAGTTTTTTGCAAGTTATGCGCTTATCAACACATTTATCGATTCATTTTTATATTATAGAAGATTGAGCTATGAAACATGACAAGGATGTCCTATCTCATTAAAAATAAAAATCAAAGTTGATTGGTTATAACCTGGTAATATAGGAAGTACAATAATTTAGTACTATTTTATTAAAACATCTAATTATTGAACATCAACAAAATTGATTTAAGTGTATCTACATTTACTACCACTGTGATTTACCTAATGTTTTTTAATTAGCTTTACACGGATCTCATATTCGTAGTGTTTTAATTTAGGAATATTTTAATGTAACATTTTGTGAAATAAATTATTTTTCCTAAAATGATATCTTTTGTAACAGATAAGAAGTATTTGTTTATTACATTTGATTATTTTTTTATGATATTTAAAGGCAAACAAGCAAACGGATTTCCTCATGGTAAGAAATTCACACCGCCTAAAGACACCAAATGTGGTAATGGTGCGTTGCCAACCTGAAGCCGAGATGTTAGGCCTCGAGCAAAAGTAACTTTACCGACTATTTTACCCTCCGAACCGGCACACGTTATGACGTTATGGCTGCATGAATATGTAAGGCGGTGGTACCAGTCCGGGACAGTTGCTGCGAAACACTACCACCTAGTAAACTTACATTATATACTTACATTAGACACTGGTTTGAATGTCATTCGTTCATGATCAAATTTGCATTACTACAAGCAACAAGAAATTAGATGGTTCTTTTAATTTTTGACTTAATAGAGCGAACAAGCATACGGCTCCTAATGGTAAGACATTGTGGGATATTCAGATTAAAAAACAACAACTCTTTCAGAATCAGAATCAGAATAATCTTTATTCACATGAACCATAAAAGTGGTATTTGTGCGCAACGACATTTTTTTAAACTACCACCGGATCGGAATCGCGGCCTCACACTGAGAAGATCCGGCGAAAGGAACTCAGCGGGCTTGTCTTTTTGTCAATAATAATATTTACAATATAATCTAGATTAAAAATCATTCGATTGTCACAGATTCTTCATGCTTTAAACGGACACAGTAACACAAACAGTTCACATCTGCAACCACCCAAATAAAACAAAAACTAAATTATTAGCAAGAAGCAAAATGTAACTGGCCATGTTATTCTTCACTTAGTACTCAAGATTTTGCTTAACAAACATTTTGCACAATGTATTGGCTTCCATATCCTCAAACCCCATATATTACTTAATATAGTTTTAAACAGAAACAATTCAATCACAATACTCCACAAACACTAAAGAACAACTGATAAAAAATTCATTTCCGATATAATGATAATGTAGGCGTGTATTATTCGTCGCTGAAGGCCTCAATGCGGAGTATGTTTGAAGCTAATGCTAGGGCGGGCGCATGCGCGAAAATTGGGCGGGACTAACGAGTACCCTCAGTGGATTTTGAAACTTGCGCAGTTTTATTAAAGTATCTTTAAGTTCATCGACTTAGATTTTCTTGATGGAGGCGTTCGAGACCGCCTACGCTGCAGTGTGTCTCCCAGAGCGTGGCGAGTGATGGCCGCGAGTGAGGACGCATGGTTGAGGCAGTAATGGTTATGGAGCGGCTGGCGGACTTCGTCAGCAAAACCTGGGAAGGCGGCGAA
>NJDD01001815.1:432854-454051 GCA_002245505.1 Calephelis nemesis | reverse complement strand
GCCCATAGTAAATTTGTGTTATTGTGTTATTTAATTGATCCTGTCAGATCAATAAAGCTTGCGTTAGCATAATCTAGCAAAAGAAGAAGTAATGACTCAGCAAGAGCAATTTATGATACTTTAGACGTTATATAGATCTGCGGGAAGCGTAGAAATGTCAATTGATTTCTTTAATTTGAAAATCCCAAAGCAATGTACGATCAAATCAAGATAGATGCCCAAATTTTTGACCTTTTGAGAAAAGAGTACTCTCCTTTGATAGTAACTGATAGTAACGAATTCCAATCGATGCATGAAATAAGCTAACTCCCAACAATAATTATAGTTTGTGACATGGTAGAGAGACAAAATATGAGTAATGAAACTAATAAAAAATTAAAACAGAAAAGGCGACAGAACGCTACTCCGAGGTACGCCACTAGCTATATCTGACCAATCAGACTATAAATCAGCATATCTGATACTCTACCGGTGACCTTGCAGATAACTGCGAAACCAATCAATTGTAATAGGAAATAAATTAAGGACCTTATGTCATGGTCTACTGTATTAAAAGCATTACTAAAATCTAACAAAAATACTACACGTCTAAAAATAATAATCACCTCTGTGGTCTAGCGGTCCAATTGTTGGACTTCACTTCATGAACTTTTACGCACAACTTTAAATGCATAAATAAAATAAAAAAAAGTATCTTCGCGCCCATATCCCGGAAGGGGTAGGCAGAGGCACAACCAGGGCACCCACGACTAGCCGAAGATACTAAGTCCCACAATGTGATAGGTGGCAAGCCTATCGCCAACCGGGCACATTTCCAATAACGAGCAACATTTTTTTAATTAGAAAATTGGAAAAACCCTATTTTCTTTTTGTTGCCCGACCCGGGATTCAAACCCGGGACCTCATGCAGTCAAGTCCAACATCTGAACCGCTAGACCACAGAGGTTATGATGATTTGAAAATGGAGAGCACTAATTGAACATTTATTCAATTCTTTATCATAAATGTTTATCGCCTTTGTGGTGTAGCGGTCCGGCGTCAGACTTGACTTCGTGAGATCTCGGCTTAAAAAAAAAATTTTCAAGTTTCTAATAAAATAACGTTGCCCGGGTTTGGATATGAGCCCAGTTGGCGATAGGCTAGCCACCTATCACAATGTGGGACTTAGTGTCTTTGTCTTCGGCTAGTCGGGGGTGACCTTGTTGTGCCTCAGCCTACCCCTTCGGGAATATAGGCATGATGACACTTTATTTTAACAAAAATACGTATTAGTATCCCCGACGTAATATTATAAACTGGATTGAGAACAGCATTTTTTAAATAATTGACATTAAACGTTCATCCATCCTAATAAAGAACAAATTACCCTGACATTAATAAGTAGAGAAAATGATTATGATAATTTGTATATAAATTTAATATTATTGTTGCTGTTCTCATGTACACTTGGTGAAGAATTAGTTGATTGGTTGATTGTATTAAACATTTCGGGGTGTTGTTAAGTAGTGTCATATACTGTTTGAATTTTTTTAATCTTCATATCGCTCTTATTTATTTATAATCCCTTTATAGCGTCCAACTTAAAAGCAGGGTGAATTGTTTGTAAATATTCCTTCAACAACTTATTATCTTCGCGTCGTTGTCATTTTAAATTTTTCTATATTTATTTTTTTATCATTCATTCTCTAAATTAATTTAAATAAAAATTAATTTATCTTTAGCATTAATAAAAGATAACTTTATTTTCTGAACTTTAATTTCATTAATTAGTAACTCAGTCCAGTTTATCATATTACGTAGGTCAATAATCAAGTCACGACACAATTAGTATTATCTAGAATATATTGCAGACTAGCTGTTGCCCGTAGCCTTGCCCGCGTGGTTAATGGTCTTACCAGAACATTTTTACGGGATATAAACTATCCTATGTATTAGTCGAAATTACCTTCTATGTGTATGCCAAATTTTATGAAAGTCTAGTCAGCAGTTTCTGCGTTAACCCGGCGTTCGTCGCTACTGGGTAAAAAATACCACAGAGGTAATAAAACCACTTCTAACTTTGTTTTTACTAAATATTGTGACTTACCACTTCAAGTACCTTTCTGCATAGAAACAAGAGACGCTCTCCCCACGCGATAGCCAGTTCGTGCCACACAATTGAAAGTCTAAAGTGAATACGGGTGAAAAATACCCGGTAGCGACCGTTTGTGTCGTCACTTTTTTCATAAAATTTTAATGTTTATTTTTGTTTTAGCACTTTGTTACTATGCATTTCTCACTAAGAGAGAACACAATCGAAGAAATTTTAAACTGTGAAGATAGTGAGACGAAGACCAAGGTGGTCCAGTGCAATTAGGTGCAGACTATTTAGAGGATGTGCCACCGAAATATATCAAACGAAGAAAGTTCATTGGTCGAAACAGAAATACTCAATGGCTTGTGCAACAACCACCGCAAAATGTTCGTACAAGACCGCATAATATTGTTACTCATTTGCCCTTATCAGTAAGAGTGATATAAACCAACAA
This sequence comes from Calephelis nemesis, assembly GCA_002245505.1. Lineage (NCBI taxonomy): Eukaryota > Metazoa > Arthropoda > Insecta > Lepidoptera > Riodinidae > Calephelis > Calephelis nemesis. The sequence continues at coordinate 451,523 of NJDD01001815.1, read as the reverse complement.
CTTGTTATCCCAAGCTCTTCTAGAACTGGACCAAAACCATGCACTTCTCGCTGTGAAGATTGCAACTGGGAAAAAGACCGGAAGACAAAGAGAGCATGTGAATTATGCTACAAAAAATATGTAGAGAGCATCATAGGTACTGTACCTGTTTCCGGCAATTGCAACCAAAAAGTGGAATAAATTAAGTGCAAACATAAAGATTGAACATTTGTAGGGTTGTGATTTTTTGTGATTTTGAGGCTAAATTCCAAAAAAAATTTATGTTATGTTTTTAGAATGATGAAAAAGTTACGGTTTAGTTCCTTTTAATGCTGTACAACGTAAGAAATAATAAATAAATGTTTCCATATGAACAATGCTTTTTACTTGTAGCTAATACTACAGAAAAATTAAATAAACTAAGAAACTTTAATATAAATTAAAAAAATAATGATGTGGTATATATATAATGTGGTATTTTTTACCCCGTTGCGACAGTTCGTGATAGTATTTGCCTAGCGACAATCCCCGGGTTAACGAGTAACAATCAAACATACAAACTTTCGCATTTATAATATTAGTAGGATTATTATTAAATTACGCATGAGGGTAAATAACTATAAAAATTAAGGGTAAGTAATCTTAGACTATAAGGAGATAAAACTAAGTACAATTTAACAATTAAAAAAGGGTCGCTATGCTTCCTGGAACAATGAAATGCATCAAGTTCATCATCATATCTCATTAGTTTTCCATTTTTCCCGGATTCAATACTTATTATAAGATTATTTCTATTATGATCGAATAAAAAAAGTTAATACAACGCCATATATTTATCTTCGTTAAGGGTTAGCTAATATCAAGGCACAAAAGATTTTTTCGAGGAGTATCCTGCTCCTGCATATCAAATGGCAGAGACCAATACTCAACAGATCCATACAGTAAGTTTTTGTACAGTAAGTTTTTGTATTGTGCACTGTATTTTCTACATTACTTTTATACATTCTCTTTATTCTGAGCTTGCTGGAAGAAATCTTTTTTTAGAGAAAAGCTCGCCTTTTGTATAATTTTACATATTTACTTGTTTTTTTACTTTTTTGTGTACAATAAGGAATTAAAGAAAAAGAAAGAAAGCAGCCCATGCCAATAAGTACAAGGAAAAATAAACAAAATTACAAGAACTTAAATAACATGTATTTAACAACCTTGCCAACATTAATATTAAATTATAGCTAACAAAATGAACATCTAATGTGTATTTAAAAGCTCTCCAATAAAATAAATCATCGAGCATTTAATGCCAGCATTCGGAGCGTCGTTCGATAATTAATCACTGTTAGCAAGTCTTAGATGCTCAAGCAGTTGGTGTGCCCTGGGGACGAAAGGGGAGAAGGTGTGGCTCGCAGCGCCGCCCACTCTTGGATAATCCCTCCATTTACATAATTGCCGTATAAAAACGAACGCTTCCCAATTTGCTAAATTGCTCCAAACGACATTCTTAACTGTATCACTCGCCCGTTCGTCACAATCTGGATTGTGTCGATTTCAGAGATAAGTTTATTGTGGCCTCGTTTATTATGCGGATTCTCACTTAACATCCGCAGAAAAAATACTAAACGTTTACATAAACAATTAAATTGTCAGTATTTGTGTTAATAAAGGAACCTATTTTGCTAAGATGTATCATGCAGTGTGGGTATGCATTTTTAGTAATGTTTTTTTTTATGAGAAAGGATACAAGCAGTCAGATTTACTGATGGTAAGAAATTCACCCCGCCTAGAGACACCAAAGGTGGTAATGGTGCGTTGCCAACCTAAGGCCTCGAGCAAAAGTAAGTTTACCGGCTACATTTCCCTCAAACCGGAACACGTCAACGGCAAGCATTGAATTTTATGGCGGCAGGAATAGGTAGGGCGATGGTACCAATCCGGGCGAGTCGCTGCGAAACTCTACCACCTTATAGAATGTCACGGTGTTGGTGATTACCGCCTATTCTTGCATTTTATGAGCTACCCGGTTCAACACGGGGAGAAATTATATGTAGTATGGTTATGAATGTACCATATCCATAATGTAAATGCAAAAGTCTTTTTGTCTGTCGTCTCCGCTTTCACGGCTCAGCCCATGGACTGGTTTCAATTAAATACTATTTGCGTATGAGCTAAGTTTAGATATGAGCATAAAAAAGCTAATAATGTAAATAAATATTTATTTTACGATTTACTGTTAAGATTTCGTTGCTATATACCGTAGCAATGCGCCTCCTACGTAGCAAGGCTACGGAGCTACGAAGAATTTAGTGAAGACACTGTAGTAAAGCATGCTGTCTTATCGTATTTTTTTATAACATTGGAAGGCAAACAAGCAGACGGATTTCCTGATGGCAAGAAACTTCCGCCGCCTAGAGACACTAAAGGTGGTAATGGTGCGTTGCCAACCAGAGGCGGGGATGTAAGGCCTCGAGCAAAAGTAAGTTTACCGGCTACCTTATCCTGCGAACCGGCACACGTCATGACATTATGGCGGCAGGAATAGGTACGGCGGTGGCACCAATCCGGGTGAGTCGCTGCGAAACTCTACCAAATAGTCAGATGTCACGGTGTTAGTGACAGCAAGCCTATGCTCGCCTTTTACGAGCTGCCTGGCACAGGATGGCAGATGGTCTATTCTATAAAGGAGCCCGGAACAACTATCGTTACATTCCATTTTTGCTATATTTATAATACTTTTCTTAATTAATAAAATAAATTACATATATAATTCTATCTTTTCCGATTCTTACAATCATACAAGTGTAAGTGAATTGTTTAGATGACTTAAAAAAAGATATGATTTCAACTACTGACTCAATGCATATTTTTTATTTTATTTATATGCCGATTATAATAAATTTTGATAAGTATTTTTTCGTACGATAGGTCATGATCCAAATAAATTTTATGGCAATTGTTTCAACGCTTTTTAGTTACACTCAATAATACGTATTTAATTGTTTATTAATAACCTATCTAAGATAAAAGTGCGTGATATTTTAGATCAATTGCTAGGTAACCGCTGTAATTTTTTTTTAAATTAACAAAAATATCTTAGCAAAAAGGTTTTAGAAAGCTTATCTTTATATTAATTTGTCATTAATATAAAAAATAGGTAATTAAATGGAATTAGATCTTTAATTGTTTATTAATAACATATCTAAGACAAGAGAGCGTGATATTTAAGCCAATTGCTAGGTAATCGCTGTAATTTTTAATACTAGAGTCTAACAAAGGTGTGTAAATAACAAAAATAAACTCTAGAAAGCCTATCTTTATCTGTAGATAGGTTATTAATATTGCCGTTAGACGACATAACATTGAAATTGAAGTCGATTTTTCGCAGTTTTACTCAGTTTAAATTATACGTTGAACATTCTTGCTTGTTATTTATCAGATTTATCAGACAAAACGAATGGAGGCATAAACGCTACTGGTGGTGGTAAGCAGCGTCGGTCTAGAACGAACTTCACCCTGGAGCAACTTGGCGAGTTGGAACGACTCTTTGACGAAACCCACTACCCGGACGCCTTCATGAGGGAAGAGCTCAGCCAGAGGCTAGGCTTAAGCGAAGCTAGAGTACAGGTAAATGCTTAACAATATTTTAAAATGTACATGTTCTGCAGATAAATCTTTTTTTAGGATTATAAACTTCCGATATTCTAAGTGCTTAGGATCATTAGAATAAAAAATAGTAATAATAATAGCAAAATAAAAAATTTGAGAAATGTGGATTTTTTCTCATTTCGCAGTTTGTTACTATATGTAGGACCCCTCGGCCGAGGGACTAACCCCAACTCCACCGACCGACTGCGAGGCTCGAGTTCAATTCTTGGGCAGGTTTGTTTGATAGACCCGTGTTGGTCTGGGCTCCTTTGTAGAATAGACCATCTTCCTTCCTTCACCAGGCAGCACGTAAAAGGCGAGCATAGGCTCATCGTCACTAACACTGTGACATCCTACTAGGTGATAGAGTTTCGCAGCGACTTGACCGGATTGGTAACACCGCCTTACCTATTCCTACCGCCATAAAATCATGACGTATTCCGAGGGTAAGGTAGCCGGTAAACTTTCTATAGCTCGAGGCCTAAAATCCCGACCTCAGGTCTTCAACGCACCATTACCACCTTTGGTGTCTCTAGGCGGCGGGAATTTCTTACCATTAGGAAATCCTTCTGCTTATTTGCCTTCCAATATCGTAAAAAGAAATATATTACAGACAGAATAATAAAATCACACCGCACTACAAAGATGGTTTGTAGGCTGTTAATAAATGTGAAAATGTGAAAAAAAAAATATTACAGACACAATAATAAAATTACACTACACTACAAAGACGGGGTATTTATAGACTGTTCATAAATGTGATAATGTGAAAAAAAATATTACAGACACAATAATAAAATTACACTACACTACAAAGGGGAGGTATTTATGGGCTGTTTATAAATGTGATAAACATAATTGTGACAATGTACTTAAAATTATCACGTGCGATATTAATTAGGCGAATCGAACTCACCCCTTCCTAACTCGTTCATCGTGACTCTCCCATTACTAATGCAAGTAATTAGCGAGCATCCAACAAACCCCACTTTTCTCTCCCGAATGACAGAAAAGTGTTTAGTGAATTTGAGAATTAAAATTTTTAACTGTCTCCAAAAACGAGGACATTGTCAATTTGATGTTTTCTTGCACGTTTGTTACGCTATTACTCGTAGTCTAAGATCCGAAGTTAGATCGACCTACACCGAGCTGATAATAGGATGAAACCGATTTTATAACAAATTTAGTATATCAGAAAATTTATTAAAAATGGGTTGCCTAAAAAATCCTGGTAATTAATTTTTTTATTTTTTAATATGATTTTTTATTCATTAATTGGTGCAATATTACCGGTTTATTCCGACTTAAAGTAGGTATAAGACGAAGTTGCAGAAGTTGGATTGCCTGTTATATATCTGGATTTCCAGGTATAAACAGATAATTATTGTCGATGCAAGTTACTTTCACGCAATCGGATAATACAAAAAAATATATCACCATATGCGCAGTTTTATTACACATTTTACAAATTTTATTATAATTTGTGTAAATATATAGGGTTGCCTGAAAAAAATTGGAAACATGAAAAACATTTTTTTTAAATAATTAAAAAATGTTCGCTCGTTTCATTTAGGCAACCCACTTGAAATATGATCGCTAATGATTTTACTTGACTATAAAATATGTTTTATTATAGAATAAAACATATTTTATTTAGTCGATAATAGTATCAGCTCGGTATAAGTCGCCTCTGTGGTCTAGCGGTTCAGGTGTTAGACTTGACTGCATGAGGTCCCGGGTTCATCACACAGATGCCTGCAAAATGAGCCTCGATGTTGGTCGGTGGAGATAGGAATGTACCCCTTGACAAGGCTGTCAAACAATTTAAAAAAGAAAGAAAACAGTTGAGAGGTCTCAAGGGGTTATTATTTACAAACAACCTGTATACACTCAACAAAAATAATCGTCGCGACACCATTCTGTTCAATGCGAAACAAAAATGAAAATATTGGCTTGCTTTCTATAAAAGAGGGAGAGAGACAGACAGGGAAACATGCGCACGCCACATATCTAATATCTTACAGTAAAAAGTGTGGTCACAAATTTCCTTTCGTTCTTCGTTTCGTTTAAAAAATCTCAGTAACAAAAGAAAAATCGGAGACAGAAGAAAAAGGAGGTTAAAACTTATGTCGGTAGAAAATTGGGATTATTACAGTAGTAATAAACATAACCATTGCAACGCACATAACATTAACACGTACGATATTAATTAGTCGACTCGAACTCACCCCAGCTCGTCCATCCTGACCCTCATTACTAATGCACGTAATTAGCTGCGACCGTCCAACAAGCACGGATAGCAATATATCGAGATTAGTACTCGATCGGCGTTAAGTGATGTCCAATCGTAGGGGACACTAAAAGAAAGATAAAAGCCTATCCTGACCCCAGCTGTATGTCTTCACTAGTGTCAAAAAGGACTCTTAAATAGAGGCTTATTGCTTCGGTACTGATTTTTATTTGACTTCTTGTAGTTTTACTTAAGCTTGATGGATTTTAACTTCGTTTATTTATTAATTAGGGTAAAGGTTTAATGAATAAGGCCAACGTGGTAAGGAAGTACAGTAAAAAATATAATAAAAAAATATCTGCAGCACTAATTTTATTTCATTATTAAAAAACATTTTTTTACACCGATATCCCAAAAGAGGAGGTGGCGTAGAGGTGCAAACCGGACAACCACGATTACTCGAAAGTACTTAAAGAGAATCATTATTACTTGACCTGAAGAATTTCACAAATACCGAAACTTAAATATATCTTCAATTAAGAAGGGGAAAATGGAAGTCAGTAAAGAATTTGTAGGAAATAGAGTAGAGTAGAGGGACAAGATATGGTAGTTCTTGAGAATGTTGATAAGCAACCGATAGAGCCTTATACAAAATTCGTACAGCATATTGTGATCATAAACATATCATTATTTCTTAACGAGTCATGAGTGCTCCACTTTTTACTAACATAACAAATTCGACCATGATTTATTATTTAGTAGCAAAGTTCTTTTAAAACTGTTACACGTCCTAATATTGAAAATAAATTATGTCAAGGGCGGTTTTGTCCCAAATCAAAAACTTGTGGTAAATAACGTGCTTAATGTGTTATATGATAAATATTCATATTACATTTGTAAAAACACAATGAGCAATGTATTATTTTAAACACTATTAATAACAACAAACACAGTTAAAAGAAATCAACCTTAAGCTATTGCTGACTTTTTATAAAACTTTTAAAAGAACTTAATTTTGTCACATGAATTTTTCGCAAGTGTAAGCTGGTGTCACTTACTTTTTACTAGAAATAAAAATAAATTTGTGAGTCCTGAAATATGTGAAGTCAATATGTGTAGTGGCAATATCTTCAATATGTTTTTTTTTTCTTTACCGATATTCTGATGATTACAAAAAAATAAGCCATTGTTTCTACTTATATACGTCTACGGCAAGCCAACATATTAGCAGTTTGGCGCAACTTTCATACAAAAAAAAAATATTTGCTATGTTATTTATTCACCTAAATCATATGATAATAGTTGCCTTAAATCTGAATGCCTTTAGACTTACTTTCAAATTAAACGGTTTATACTTATCTGTCAAGTATCTTGTGTCACTTAAGCTAAACTTCATACGAAATTCGGGTTTGCTATGTATCTATGGAAGTCCCGCCTCTTATTAAGTAGTATTTATATACTCTTTGATATTAGTTTCAACTGTTACCTAACGTTACTTTGCTCCCTGGAGGAAAATATAGAAATAATCGGTATAATCAATTATAAAATAATATTTTTTTTGAATTTTTTTTTCAACTTGATATTTTTTAATGGGGATTGTATTTCACAAGTAAAATCAGTTTATCGCCATTTTGCTGCGGCGTCCATTTTGTATTGACAAAAACACTAATTACATTACTACTATTCAAATTATGAGCTTCGGCTTTACACTTTTTACTCTTTTTACACTTTATAATTTCATTTTGACTTAATCTAAATTTAAGCAAAATGATTAATTATGTAATAACAACTATATTATATTATAATATCTTTAAAATACATTCGTATTTCCGAAGCTTGTCGGATATAGCTGAAGCGCATAATTAAAACAGTACTACTATACCATAGAAATATGAATTACTATACCTACGTGTACATAATCGAATTTTCAAATTTAAACCAATTGAAGTTACCTAATTCAAAGTTTTAAGATTTATAATTAGCAAATCAAGATATAAATTAGATTAGTTATTCTAAAATTCATTTATTTTAACTCCACGTAAAACGAAACCAAGATACACACTTTCGAATTTATAACATTAGAGAGTAGACATTTGATAATCAAATACAATACTTATTTGTTCAAAGATTTATTTTAACGCAATTATTACAATATACTGCTTCCGTTAACCCTTTACATTCAACAGCGGGGTAGACAAACATAAATGTAGAGGTGTATTTGTATGTTTGTTTACTGTTTAGTCTAAATTGTCTAATGTAATCAGTGCTAATGAATTCGTCCCCAGCTATCGGTTGCCTCGTGTTACTACAGTCCTTGTTTACAGCTGCAATACAGTTTAACATACATACTCGTATACAAGTTTACATACTACTTTTTGTGGTATCTTCCTCAGTTTGTGAGTTACGATGTTTTGCCCGCGCAAATTCCGATCTCGTGAGATCTGTGTAAAAAATTCTTAAATTTTAGTTACAAGAACATGCAACCCAAGCCCAAGATTTGATTTGGGACATTTTCACCAATAAATTAAATTTTAGAAAAGTAATCGCCTGTGTGGTCTAGCGATCCAGCGTTGGACTTGACTTCTTGAGGTCCCGGGTTCGATCTCTAGGTTGGAAAAAATAGATAATTATATTTTAAATTTCCTAATGAAAATAACGTTGCCTGGGATTAGACATATGCTCGACGATAGGCTTGCCACCTATCACATTCAGACTATGAACTATGAGACTTAGTGTCTTTGGTCTAGACGTGGGTGCCCTGGTTGTGCCTCTGACTAGCCCTCCGGGGATATGGGCGTGAAGATGCTACAAAAAGCTATCCTATGTGTTAGTCCAAGTTACACTCTATGTGTGTACCAAATTTCATGAAAATCGGCTGAGCAGTTTTTTGTGAAGGAGTAACAAACACCCATAATGTTGCAATTATAGTATTAGTGCGATTTGATAGTTGGAAATGGATAGTTGAACAATGCATTTGCAATCATGCTTGCATGCAATCAGTGCGGCGCGTGCTCTCCCGCAAATGTCGTCTGTATGTTTGCACTTCGTACACGCGCTGTCGCATAGCTTACAAATTCGTAAAGCGAATGGTTTATCCCTACTGTTTCGGTGTTTATTTAAAGGTAGGTTTAAATTGGTTTAACAGCATTGCTAGTAATTATCACAGAAAGAGATGTAAATCCATCTTCGTCGATTTAAGTTACGTTAGTTCAAATTTCATCTAGGGTAAAATTTTAAAGAAAAAAAAAGACAAAAAAGTCATCTGAGCTATATCCATATTTATAAAAGAAAATTCTGTTAGTCTGTGAAGTAGTTATTTATAACTCAAGAACGGCTGAATCAATTTGGCAGAAATATACGGGGAGGTAGCTCCAAACCAGGAGACGGGCATAAGTTACTGTATACCCCATTCGAGGAAAGGAAAGTAGGAAAATATTCTTTTTAATTTTTCCATACAACCTGTACAAGTGGAACGAAGTTCGTCGGAGCAGCTAGTATGTATCTATATATATACTAGCTGCAACAGCGAACTTCGTCCCGCCAATATCCGGATAAAAACTACCTTATCTTTTAAGTTAGATCACACTACAAATAGTTGTGAAATTTTATCGAAATCAGTTCAGTAGTTTAGGAGTTTTATGGCAACATACATCGTGACAAGATTTTTATATATATATAAGATGAAAGAAAGTCGTGTTAATTAACGGCTGAACTGATTGAGCTTTAATTGATTAGGAGGTAGCTTTGAACCAGAAAAGGACATAAGATACTTTTTATCTGTTCTATTGAGAAGAAACTAGAAAAAACATTTTAATTTTTCCCATACAAACTTAACCGGTTTAACAAAGTTCGCCGGAACAGCTAGTATATCTTATTTATCACAAGTTTGATAATAAAAGGTAAATGAATATGAAAGAATTGAATTTTTAACGTCAATTTTAATAATTATCAACAATAAGAGATAATCATAAAGCTGTGGACTACTATTGGAGGTTCCACTCCTAACAAAAATCTGATGTCATTCTAAATATTACTGAAAAGTATCTTCACGCTCATATTGACAGAGGCACAACCGAGGCACCCACGACTAGCCGAAGACACTAAGTTCCACAATATGATAGGTGGCTAGCCTATCGCCAACTGGGCACATATCCAATCCCGAAAAACGTTTTTTTTATTTAGAAAACTGGAAAAACCAAATTTCATTTTTGTTGCCAGGCCCGAGATCTGAATCCTGGACCTCATGCAGTAAAGTCCAACACCTGAACCGCTAGACCACAGAGGCGATCAAAAATCAGAGATTCAAAGATCAAAGGCGATCAGAGATTACTGAATCTCTTTTATATACTGGCTTGTCTTTCAGAGTCTTGTGAAGTCAGTTAACAAAGTTAAAATGAGAAAGAGAAAATCTACCACAATTTTAATAAACAAAGATTAAAGTAAGAGTAAAGTTAACTGTAGGGTAGAGTATAGTCTGTATCATAGTGTGATAAAGTCTATTAGAAAAAAAGTATCTTCACGTCCATATCCCCGAAGAGGTAGGCAGAAGTACAACCAGAGCACCCACGACTAGCCGAAGACACTAAGTTCCACAATGTGATAGGTGGCGGTTAGAGTTACAGTTCAGTTGCCAAAATTTTGTATTACTAGATGTTACCCGGGCTACGCTCTCAAATAAAAATCTCCTAAAACCTGTTTAGATCCAAAGATAAATGCCTATGTCATTGTTTAGCCTACTGTCTCAACACAAAAATTACAGCATAACATTGCTCCGTTTCGCCATAAAACAAGGACAAACATACAAACATTCGTGATTATATGTTCTAATTTGTATTTTTAAATAAAGAAACACTTGTACTGTTTTAAGTATCACTTATTATCTATTCATCACTTTATTAGTATCACTTACAGCATCCTCAGAGCTAAAACTTAACTTACTTAAGTTTTTGCTCTAATGATGCTGTATAAGCGAAACTGGTGGGCTATTTACAAAATAATAAATAATACGTAAAAGAGTACAAGTGTTTCTTTATAAAAAAAATGTATATTTGGAAGTTCTACCAAGCGCCGACGATGGAAAATATCAAATATGTTCTAATTGATTTGATTTTATTTATAAGCGCAGGTTTTCAATTAGAATGTATTCTTAACCGACAACTAAAAAAGAGGGTGGTCAATACGACTACATGTTTTTTCCGAAGATTTTTGTGAAGATACATTTGGTATCCCATTTTTGAACCTATTCAACGTCTAATATGAAGTATATACCGGACAAAACCACTGCATATCGTTTGTTGACGATAAAAGACTGCATTGTGTTTTAATTACAAATTATTGACTGAGGTTGATATAACTTTGTGTTTTCAGGTGTGGTTTCAAAATCGACGAGCCAAATGCCGCAAACATGAAAGCCAGATGCATAAAGGTATGTACCTATTGCATTTTGTGGCAACTAGCAGTTTATCCGAACTTAGCTCGAACTGACTGAATGAGGTCCCGGGTTCGATTCCCGGGTCGGGCAACAAAAAAGAAAAATTGTATTTTTCCAATTTTCTAATAAAAAAAAAACGTTGCTCGGGATTGGATATGTGCCGGGTTGGCGATAGGCTTGCCTCCTATCACATTGTGGAACTTAGTGTCTTCGACTAGTCGTGGGTGCTCTGGTTGTGCCTCTGCCTACCTCTTCGGGGATATTGGCGTGAAGGTATACTTGCACCATGAACCTGTATTTGGTTTAGCTTAAATCATTTTGTTTAAACTTAAAAAATTCATGTTTGATATCTCTTAAAACATATAGCCTGGGATTTCTGTGAAATTATTTAATTGACAAAATCGTTAAATACACTGTTTTCGTATTATTCACACTCACAACACAAGCATATAATTTGTATAACATAGGATACATAAGGAATAAAAATAATCTTGCCATGCATAGGTCTCGTCTCCACAGAGTAAGCCATTCTTTCATGGGCCAATGTACACGGTTTAAAATTATTTTCCCGATTGTATAAAAGATGAATAAAATTAAGAAATGTGTCAAATTGAAACTATATGAAAGAAGGTATTATACCATTGCTCAGCTTTAAACAGAAGAAAAAAAGCTTGGGATTAATTGATCCACATGTCAATCTCTTATATATACGAGTATATAATTTTAATTATTGTCTACATATTTTAAAATGAGGAAAAATACAAGCTTGCTAAGTTTTTGGCTGGATCTTCTCAGTGTGTAGCCGCGTTCCGATCCGGTGGTAGATTTAGTATTATATAGACACGTCACAGGTGCCTCATGTAAGGTTATTGTTAAATAAAAATATTTGATTTTATTTAAAATATCAATTTCTGTAACGTTTTTTAATTGCAAATGTTAAAGTTTGCACAACGATTTTTATTGGTAGTTGTAGTAAAAATCGTAGACGTTCGTAGCAGCGTAGACGTGTAGACGTGTAGGCCGTAGTATGTAAGTCCGAAGACTCTATTGAATGAGCGTAATTGTAGTTTAAAGTTTCATAATACACAACTCTACAAATTTGACTAATAACTGATTGAAATATATTTTGTAATATGAAACTAAATATTAGCATCCAACTTTAAACTGAACTTGGTATTTTATTTTTTATTTCAACGACGTAGCGTATAATATAGACAATAAGTAATTATTGTTATTTTAATTCTTAGACATAAGTGCTTTTGTTAAAGAGTGTTTATATTCTTTGCAAAAGTGGCAGTTACAATAGAAGACTAAACCTACAGCACACATATGTACGAGTACAGTTTAGTCCAAGTTACTTACTGTCCCAGCGAAAATCATTCCAACGGACATTGAGAAGCAATACTGCAATTGTCTCCCGTATTTCGAGTCCGTAGAATAGAAATAGAAGATAGTTAAATCGCTTGGATTATACAAAGATTCGTGTGACGTGTGTACATAAATCTAAAAACTACCACCGAATCGGAACGCAGCACTCACTGAGAAGATCCGGAAGAAAATTATCCTCAACTCAAATCGATAGACCGTCTCACTCTCTAAAGTCTAACAGATAGCTTATAAGAGGGGAGCATAGGCTAAATAGGTCATTACCAACAGTGGTGAGAGAGTGAAGCAACAAGAAGGGATCAGCTGCAATAATAACTGCTGTTGTGGTCCGGGAGTTGGGGTAACGAACCCCGGGTCGGGCAACAAAAAAATTGGAAAATATGTATTTTCGATTTTTTTATATAAATAACTATGCCTGGGATTAGATATCTGCCCGATTGGCTATAGGCTTGCCACCTTTTTTTTAAAGCAGACGGATTTCCTGATGGTAAGAAATTCACGCCACCTTGAGACACCAAAGATGGTAATGGTGTACTGCCAACCTAAGGCCAGAATGTTAGGCCTCGAGCAAAAGTAAGTTTACCGGCTCTTACCCTCCGAACCGGAACATGACCTTATGGCGGCAGGAATAGGAAAGGTGGTGGTACCAATCTGGGCATCACGGTGTTAGTGACGGTGAGCCTATGCTTGCCTTTTACGAACTGTCTGGCAAGGAAGACAGATGGTCTATTCTACAAAGGAGCCCGGACCAAAACGGGGAAAACCTATCATACTGGGACTATGGACTATGGGTGCCCTGGTTGTGCCTCTGCGTATCTCGGTTATCCTCTTCGGGGATATGGGCGTGAAGATACTTACCTACTTTTTAAACAAACCATATTTATAAACTGTTTACCCAAAAGAAAAAAGCAATTTTACCAACAATGGAAAGTATATCCTTTAAAATTAAATATAGTTTTGTAAAATAGAAATGTATAAATGATTGTACAAGCACTATCCCTAGACGTATTATGCATTCTCCATCACTCCGAGTAACTCGATTACGTTTCCCGCTGGCGCCGGTCCGACTCTAACAGTTTTTTAATTCGACCATAACTCAAGCGAATGAATAATTAAAGCAGCACCGGGCGGGAGAAATCGCGCGAAACGGCAAAAAACACGGCGGCGATACACGTGAGGCTATAAATTTACTGAACGGCACAACGCACTTAGAGATTGATCCATCTTAACTTTTATTAAAGTGAAACTTTTATTATTCCCCGTGTTGGTCCGGGCTCCTTTGCAGAATAGACCATCTGCCTTCCTATTAGACAGCTCGTAAAGGTGAGCATAGGATTAATGTCACTAGCATCGTGACATCTGACTAGGTGGTAGAGTTTCGCAGCGACTCCACCGGATTGGTCCTACCGCCTTACCTATTCCTGCCGCCATAACGTCATGATGTGTTCCGGTTGGGAGGGTAAGATAGCCATAAACTTACTTTTGCTCGAGGCCTAAAATCCCGCCCTCAGGTTAGCAACGCACTATTACCACCTTTGCTGTCTCTAGGCGGCGTGAATTTCTTACCATCAAGAAATCCGTCTGCTTGTTTTGCCTTCCTGTTAAGCAGCTCGTAAAAGGTGAGCATAGGATTAATGGCACTAACATCGTGACATCTGACTAGGTGGTAGAGTTTCGCAGTGACTCACCCGGATTGGTACCACCGCCTTACCTATTCCTACTGTCATAACGTCATGACGTGTTCCGGTTGGGAGGGTAAGGTAGCCGGTAAACTTACTTTTGCTCGAGGCCGAACATCCCGCTCTAATGTTGGCAACGCACTATTACTACCTTTGGTGTCTCTAGGCGGCGTGAATTTCTTACCATTAGGAAATACGTCTGCTTGTTTGCCTTCCATATCATAAAAAAAAACAAGCACACGGCTGTTTTGATAGTAAGAGACAATAATTATGGGATATCAACACCATATAATATATTATTGGTGTTACATTTTTTCCAAGGAGGTAGGCCTAAGGTGCAAGTTTACTGGTGCCTACAAAAACCACATATGTTATAGGTAAGCCAACGCCAGAAAAAATAAGTTATTTACTGTCCCATGTGCAAGGAGATAGGTCTAAGGCACAAGTTTACTGGGCGTCGCTGTTCGTTGTGCAAGAAGTTATGCCTTATGTGCAATTTGACTGGCTTTTAAATTACTGGATATCCGAGCTTCTGGATTAAAACAATATGTGCCAACACTATCAATATGGTGACAACTATCAATAAAAAACAGGTCAGCAGCGTCCTTGTGACATCTTCGGTGTATATAGGCACAGTCTTATATAGGTCACTGTTGTCTCGGACAATGAATATAACCATGGCGTGCTTGTTCGATATCTCATCACATTAAAAAGGTTTTATATAAATTAAAAAATATTTAATTTCACATAGAGCATAGAAGCGGTTCTAGTCTATGTCTTCATAAATCTATAATTTACCTCTAGATAGGAGGACAGTCCGTCTTTTGAGTTCGATAAGGAAAAATGTTATATAAATTATATAGGCTATACTTAAAAACAAAAACTACGACATTGCCTACACAGCAGTCAAATCAGCAGCTCCATAGGAAATAGAGACTGCGAAATTATTTTTAAAGAAAACAAAAGAAATCCACCAGTTCCCTTCGTCTCTCGCTGACGACGCTTTAACACTGAGGATTCGGATCATACAAAAAAACTTTTAATTCAACTTTAATCGATTCTTTTTCTTTCAAAATAAAAAAAAAAACAAAATCACTATCTATTTATTCACGTAGATCTATCTGTATCTTGTGACGCGTCTGTATAATTCTAAAAATTACCACCGGATCGGAACGTGGATGGAAACAGAGAAGATCCGGCGAAATGAACACAGCAGACTTCTTTTTTTTATAAATAAAATTTACTAAAGTGTTATTACAATATAACTAATTTGTAGAGATTGTATGAGGAGCAATTAATCGCAAGCATTTCTGTCTTTCGGTCTTTATTTCGTATATACTCGAGACACGCTACGATGCGATGGCCACTATGACGTTTGTACCTATTATTTGAGTAAATATTTATATTTTCGTTTTATTAAAACTTTTAAAGACATAGTTACAAATACATAAAATAAATTCAAATAAATTATTCAAGTAAAATAAAAAAAAGTAAATTGACATTCACATCAATATTGTAATTTGTCAAATTGGCCATCATACCGTGCTGGTACTATTTTGGGTGGAGGTGTCTTCATATACCGACCTACTAAACTTAAAGACTGGACGATTTCGAATACATTTATTCAAAAGTATTTAATACTAAGAATATCGTAACCACTTGGTGATAATTCAGAATACCTGATCTCAACTGTTAATTAATTTAAAAATATAAAACACATTATACAAAAATATTTAAATTTAAATATGAACTATCTACCTGGCAATTTATCTATTATCTATCATAAATAAGATTTTTCTTAGTATACTACTAGCAGCCCGGTATGTGCTTCGCTACGTATGAATGACATAACACAACAAAAGAAAAAAATAACGGAAAAAAGTTTCAATTTAACTGAAAAATACCCATTAACAAAATAATCCTCCATTCATTGAATTCATTTGTTACAAAAAATGTGATAAATGATGAACCGCTCGACCGATTTTATGCAAACTTCACATAAACCATCTACTAAATAGTTCGAACAAAGCCTTTTTTGGTTTGGGTAGGTGAGCCCGTTCTTGAGTTATAAAATTACAACGAAAAAAGGCATTGATTTTTATATATACAGATTTATGTGATAAAAATGTCCCAGTGACACACAAAACTAGCAATCATTGTATTAGTCCCCGCTATCTCAATAATACAAATTGATATTTAATATGATTCAACCACCAAACGTCTCCACTTATAAGATCTCGTCACAGAACAAGACGCGACAGACCAGTTTAAGATGCCTCTATCTCGTGATTGTGCGAACGCAGAAGAACCGCTAAATAGAGCGTAAAACGGAAAAAAGCCGCTCTCGGAATCGAATAAAATGATTCCCCACGGGAGCCATTCGGACGCAATCCCGCCGTCCCCAGCTAAATGTCTTATTAACTTATGTGCCCCCTGCCCTTCGCCGCCCCACCGACACGAGAACAATCATGTAAAGTGAAATGAAACGGTTATTTGTTATGTTTTGCCCGTTGGATAAACGACGAGATTACAAATCATTTTATTGATTTAAATTACACCATCTCGTAGTTTAAGATTTTGGTGATTTACCGCCAATATTAATAATTTATCTGCGGATAGAGTTAGATCTAGTAGAGTTTTGTTGCTTGAATTTATTGGTTGACATTGAAAAAATACAGCGGTTACCTGGCAACTATTTCTTATCTTAGATTGGTTATTACTAATGGCCGTTAGTCATAGATTTTTAAGGTAGTTCTAATTATCCCATACAAATATACGAGTACATTAACTTGGAGTGCGTACTAAGTATTGTTACACAAATTTGCTACTTATTTAAAATACTGTGTTTTATTTTACTATTATTATTATTAGTACACATACCTGCTTTTTTATTTCTTATTTATCCAGTTTTAAAAGGTTTTCCTTATAATTACTTTTCCTTCTGGATGCCGCCAGTAGTTTGCTTCGTAGTGCGATTTTTTCAGTACCTATAATTTATAAAAAATATTTAAATAGCTTGATAGGTATGTTCTTAATATACTAAGACACTGGTGTTAAATATTACCTAATTTTTCAAAGTAATAAGCAGCACGTTTTGAAAAATTAATTTCAGAAGCATAAAACTCAATCCAGTCTTATTATTTTTATTGAGTTTAACGTGAAAATGACATTTCATACCAAATTATTATTAAATAAATTACTTCATTGTTACAACTTTATTTTGCAACGAAGACTCATAATGAAAGCTACATTAAGTACTTTTTGATATTAACAACAGCTAATCAGCCTTAATAATAATTTTGCACTTTAATTATCATTATATTACTATCATTTATGTGGTAAATGTCTCATACGCGCATAAGCCCTGCGAAGTTTTGATCAGGTTATGTGTCCTGGCGCGAGTTTAGAAGTTGTGACCCATTCCAAAAAAAAGTGCGCAACGCCGCTAAAGAAGTTTTCACTTCAAAAATAATACGCAAAATTATTTTACTGCGAGGTAACTGAATCAGATCAAAAACTTATTCCATTTATCTGCATACCCTGATATATCAAAACAGTAAGAAAAATAAAAAAAACACATGAAACAAAATTGATTATTCAATTTTAATGAACAAATAACTCTCAGCTGAACAAACACCAAGAATAATAACTTGATATTCAAAAAAGAAATCTCGGACGTCTAATTGTTCCCCTGTTCGCGAAATGGTAAAGCCATTCGGGCGTTCGAGGGTGGCAATGTTTTATTACGCACAAACCGCTGTAAAGATGTTCGAATACTTTAAAATGGCGAGAGCCGGCCCTGCTCCAGCTTACCTTATAATTCGATTAAATTAAACAACTCAGAGTTAATCAAATAAATGCACGGCAGCCGCAGGGTTGAGAGGGGGAACGAACACCCGCTCGTATTTATGTCGGCACTTCTCGAAAGTAATTCGGTGTCAAATATGGAAATAACTCATACACACGGGGAGCATCCATTTTGATAATGTCGACGGGCGCTCGGAGCGGCTATGATTTACAAACCAGCTAGGACAATCTGTCCGACCCGCTCCACGGGAGCTACTGTATTATTAAATATTGAATCAAATCTCAATTCATGGTCATTTCGCTTAAATCTTACCTAAAGTATTTGTTTAGTACTTAAGGATTTTTTGAAGAAATATTTTTGAAGTGAAACTTCTTTAGAATCGTTGTGGTTTCAAACCACATGCAACGGAAAAAACGACAGGTAAGAGACACAAATACAAAATCGTGTGGGATATATACTTAGTCTGGCCATAAATACTGTTACACTTAAAAATAAAAAAATATTACATTTGAATTTC
>NJDD01001815.1:418210-432778 GCA_002245505.1 Calephelis nemesis | reverse complement strand
ACTTCTATCGTGTGTGAATTGCCCACACACCTTTTTATTTATTGCTGGGGTATCACAAAAGTGTTACATACAATGTATTTTATCATGATATCAGTTATGGTGTGGTTGTAGTTTGCAATATTTTATCTGTCCAATTTTTTTTAAAGATCACCTTGTAAGTATAACTGTAATTTTAAGATTAATATACCAGAAGAGCCGACAGATGTTGTCCTGTCCTATGATTTTTTTTCTTATAAAACTTCTTTTGACAATAACTAGCACAACAATAAAATAATTAACAAAATCCATCCATTCAGGTGTGATGCGGTCGCCAAGGTTAATGTAGATTCATTTTTATTTTTTTATAATAACAGTAACTTCATCACCTCTGAGGTCTAGTGGTCCGGTATTGGATTTGAATTCGTTGTGTTCCAGTCTCGCACCCTGGGTCAGACAGCAAAAAAAGTGTTTTTTTTTCAATATTCTGATGCAAACAGAATGGAATGTGTCCTCGATGGCTATAGAATTGCCACCTATCACATATGAAACTTAGTATCTTTGGCTATATAGTAAGGGTGCCTTGGTTGTACCTTTTCAGGTCTACAGCCCTACTTTTGAGACATTTTTTTTAGTTTTATCTTAAATTCTAATAAATTTTAAATAAATTAATCTAAAAAATATAATTTTATCTTAAGCGTAGATAATAATATAAAATGTTAAATAACGTGGCATATTTTAATAAGAAATAAACTTAATTGATAGGCGGATAACATTTGTCATAGCACATAGCTCTATAAATGTAAAACAAAATCGGGTTTGTTACAACAGTTATAACGCAAATATTGCTATTTAAATCGATGTTAAATATATTTGTCCCCTCACTAATAAAAGTTACGTACCCGTTGATCTGGTGTATAACATCACTTTTGTTAACAAAAAATGAAGTTACACGCCAGATCAAAAGGCGCGTAACTTTTATTAGTGAAGTTATTGGTATTTTGGTTTCGTTTCAGCCCCCAATTTGTATCAGACTAACCGTCAAAATATTTGAAAATTTTAAAATAAAAAACCGTAGCCCGTGGCGGCGGGTTATATTAATTGACCTCAGTCCGAGTCAGTCAGTAATACTCATATTAAAGGTCCTAGTTGCCTGTTACATCTTTGCTCAGATGGTAATTTTTTTTGTTTATAAATTGAGATGTAAGCTATCCTATCTTTCAAGTTGGATCAAACTACACGGTGTGCAAATTTGATAAAAATCGGTTAAGTAGTTCAGGAGTCCATCGCAGACAAACAACGTGACACATAATTTGATACATTAAAATGAAGTGTCATCAACATAAAAACGTTTATTGGTTTAGAGTTTTCGTTTCATCTTTATTTACAACATACTCTTATTCCTCGAATCTCGTCATTTAAACACCTTCATACTATATTACTATATTTTTACACATGCATCTTTAACTGTTTCTTAAATTCAACGTACAAGCAACATTTAGTTAATTTCGATATGGCCAGCGAAGCTATTCAGTATCTTTTTAGTGATGATCACTGGGTAGAGTGTATGTACATAAAATAGCTTTCAAATGACGTGTTTGGTATTTGCTATCTCCAGTGACAACAGAAATACAATGGAGATAGCAAATACAAAACACGTCATTTGACAGCTATTTGATGTACACTTTACCCAGTGATCATCATTAAAATAACCCCGCAGAACGTTCGCGTTTTTAATACATAAGAATCAAAATGTTTAAAGAATTCGTTGTTTAAAATCAGTTAAAGTAATTTAAATCTTTACAAAGATTGCGGACGTACCCTGGATCCGATGAGGATCAGTGAATACCGAACACCTTAGCTCTGGTGGATCCTTGTTAATTTATTAATTGCCTTCTTCACCCTCCGGGCGGGCTATAAACAACAAAGCTCACTTAATTTACGAGCAAATTATGCTTTACTTAAATATCAATTTAATCAAGTAGAGTTCGGGAACCGGCGGATTTGCGCTGAGCGACTCTACGCTCGTTTGTCAATGACATTCACCGCGGATCAAAGTACTGTCAGCTGCGCGCTGTTTGATAATATATTTGAAATTCGCTTACTTCAAAATGATTAATGTTTGAATACCACACCACATATTATTTAGTTTGATTAAGGCCACTTGTACATTCAAGGGTTACATTTAATATTGAGTTGAACTGTCAATTATAAGGTGATTTAACCCTAGTTAGGCGCTAACTTTGTGTTTAATACTAAACCCAGAAATTTGCAAGTGGCCCTTAGTCTTTTCGACTAACTCGCCGCCAATATGATGATATTCTGTGGAAGTCGAAGCATAGTGTTTGAAAGAATGCACCACATAATATTTGTTAGGCTCTATTGATTAGTCCCTTCGACGAACTGGCGCCTAAATGAATATAATGAATAGAATGTAAGAATTTGTTTTGTTTATTTTTACCTTCAATACCTATTGTATATGTATTACTTATTATAATCAATATAAAAAAGGTATATTATTTTGGGGAAATTCTAAGTATTTATCTTTTAGATTTAGATTTGCGCTGAGCGACTCTACGCTCGTTTGTCAATGACAATCACCACGGATCAATGTACTGTCAGCTGCGCGCTGTTTGATAATATATTTGAAATTCACTTACTTCAAAATGATTAATGTTTGAATATCACACTACATATTATTAAGTCTGATTAGGGCCACTTGTACATTCAAGGGTTACATTTAATATAATAATAATCATAATAATAAACTTTTTCTTGTACAACTAAATCATGAAATTGTTACATACTACATTGATAAAACATATTTTATACAAATGGCGGTTTTATCGCTAACAAGCAATCTCTTCCAAACAACCAACGTTTAGAAGATAGGTACATCAAAATAAGGAGAAGGGACAATAACTGTTATTGTAATCGTAAATCTTTCAAATAATTAATTTAGGAAGTAATCTAACATTTTAAAACAAAAGTATTTAAATTATAAATAAAAGTTAAAACAAAAAAAATATGCACATTAAGTAGGTAGTGAACATTTTCCAAGTTGCTCAGTTTTAAATTTGGTGCTAAAGTATTTAGGTAAAACTCCTTTACCATCTTCTTAAATGCATGGTTGCTTTCTGACTGTCTTATTTCAACAGGCAGTGAGTTCCATAGCTTAATAGCCCGTACTGTGAATTATAATAATTATGTAATATTGAGTTGAACTGTCAAAACTAAAGTGATTTAACCCTAGCTAGGCGATAACTCGGTGTTAAATACTTAATCCAGAAACGTGCAAGTGGCCCTTAGTCTTTTCGACTAACTCGCTGCCAACATGAAGATATTCTGGGGAAGTCTAAGTATAGTGTTTGAAAGAAAGCACCACATGATATTTGTTAGGCTCTATTGATTAGACCCTTCGACGGCGCCTAAATGAATGTATTACAATAAGTGTAAGAATTTGTTTTATACATTTTTATCTGACATCATTACCTGTTATATATTTAATATTTATTGTAATAACATTATTTTGGGGAAATTCTGCAGATATAAGTACTACCTATAGGTATTTGTATTACAAAAAGGAGCTATTAGAGCTACTTACAATATTAATGTAAGGAATTCCCTACTAGAAAAACTTAATGAAATAAATATTTAGCCTTCAGATCTCAATACATTCTTGAGAATGTAATGTATGTTAAAAAAATCTATGTATGTTTACAAAAAATGTGATGTGCAGCTCAAAACTCGTCTCCATAAAATTAGTAAATCCTTTTTGGGCCAATGTATACGTTTCTACTTTAAGCTGCCCAGCTGCAGTGGTATTAGAGAGCTGTCTATAAATAAGTTTAAAAAGTGTATAAAAGCAATATTATGTAAGAAAGGCTAAAAGATTTAGAGTATTTGGAAAAAGAGCATGCTTGGAGATAGGGGTTTCAATCTCCCACTGCAACTTGTAATGTGATTTGTTGTGCTTTGTTATTTTTATTTAAGTTATAATTAGATTGTTTTTTACCTAGTTTTTAGTGTAACTATTACACCCAACAAGCCCACCGAGTTTCTTTTGCCGGATCTTCTCAGTGTGAGGCCGCGATTCTTGTGGCAGTTTATAAAAATTTCGACCCGCACGAGCACCACTTGTATGGTCCATGTGAATAAAGATTTTGCTGATTCTTGTTCATTGTTATACTAAGCGACCGGGTGAACTTCGTATCGCTTAATATTAACACGTTTAATACTGTAAGATTAACACCCACTAAAATTTTTTTGAAGAATATGAAAGTGTTGTTTTTCTAGCTATACTGCAATTCACACGATTTTTCTTTTCATAAGATTCATGTGACCTCCTCACAATAACCAACATAATAAAAAAGAATCAGTAAAATTGGACCATTCGTTCAGGTTAATTTTTATCTATATAATTATACATGATGTCAAAACTTTGGAACACTTTTTACGAAAATTGCGTGACGTAAGAGCATAAAATTTGGCACACTTATAGTTTGTGTGTAGGAGAAGTGCAGAACGCTAATATTTTTTAATAACAGTGCTTATAAAGTACATTAAATCAATAAATAAAACATTACCCACACTACCATACACACACAAACAAATATATTGCTGATAATGATAAAGCTCATAGACGGCGCGCTATAAAGTTTGGAAACAAAGTAGTTGGTCTTGAGAAATGAAGATGGCGTTCTTATCAACGAGATATTAAAATTTATTATGGTCGAATTTCGACCAATGTGCGACCACTAGTATATATAGATAGGTGATGTATTAATTATAAGTTGTGTAATGAGATAGTGAAAGGCCAAAGACTACAGCACGCTCATGTAGGCTATCTTGATGCTAAGAGCCAAGCGTCGCTTAAAGATAGGTACTATTGATGCCAATGGTACGTCAACTCTACCTTACTACGGCACGATTACAATAATGAGTACTTACGATATCGCGACAAAAATAAATATAACGATAATACCAATCCGAATGAGTTACAACGTAACCTAGTAACTTTACACTTTATTACACACACTTACTTTATTACACTTTATTTATTGTGGCTTTAATTACACATTTAGGGTGAGCGGTATATAGGAGTCTAATACCAACCAAAATCGTAATTTGAGAATCCGCCGAACTTCGTATCGCTTAACATTAACAATTACTAACAGTTTGTATGAATTAAAGTATTGTCTTCCCATTTCCCCTGCACTTTTCTCGATTTTTCTTTTTATAAAAACCGTCTCCTGTCTAACACAATAAACGATTAGCACAATTAGTAGTTCAGCCGTTTAGGCGTGTTGCGATGACCACAACTTTTGACTATAGGTCTCCTAGTAAGTGGAGGAGGGACACCGCTAGAGCCATGTCGCGTGGCCCCATACGTGTCCGTGCCGCGGCTGACGAGCGTGGCGGGCACGCCACGCGTTCCTGCACCTCCGCTGCCGACAATGGCACCCCACTCTCAACCAACAGCGTTTGCTCCTTTCGACTCTGCTCTGTTGTCAGCTGCAGCCCATCAGGTAACACATATTATTTTAATTTATGTAATATAAAGCGATTTTAAATTTTGTTCTTAAATTCATGAAAATTTAAGTGTCTACAAATGAGTCACAAAATCTAAGTCGTGAGGACTCACTTAGAAACAAAACAACCGAAGAAATCTAAAGTAAAATACTTCTCAATATGTTACTCAATATTGTAAGATTCATGTAGTTTTTGTAGTAAACTAAAATCATAGTATAATTATAATTAGATAGATACTACAGAATAATCTCGGCAGAGGTTAATGAAGAATGAAAAGAGGACAAGAAGAATAATTCTCATTCTAGTTAAACTATATTTTCAGAAAAACGACTCACGTTAGTTATATCTTATTAACAATTACTCATAATAAAATTAACTAATGTAAAATATTTTTTAGTAAAGAAATACATATCTACGTGAAATCCCTTGTGAGGTAGGTGGAGATTATCGAATACCAAGTATTAACAAATGTAGAGACCTGCCCAGCTGAAGAAGTAAAAATACGGTGTTGAATCATAAATGCGCAACATTGATACAGCAAATGCTACTATCGACCCTGTGATTACATTATAATTATATTTAATCAACGAATAATCCACATAAAAATAAATACTTCGTGAAATATTAAATACTAAGATAAGATTTTTCGCAGTATGCAAGTGCTGCGGCGGCGGCGGCAGTAGCCTTGTGTCCGCCGTATGCGGGACTCGCTGCACTGGCAGCTCGATGTCGATCGTCATCCATAGCGGACTTGCGGCTCAAGGCAAGACGGCACGCAGCAGCCATGGCCGCCGCACGAGCTCCTTCACCCGCTCCCGCTTCCACAATCGCCCCCGCTTCCACACCTGCGGACACATAGCCCACGCCGTAAAATGAGTGATTTCGTAACGGTCTTTTTTAAGTCGTAAGCCAAAACTTTGTTTAAACCTGTTTTTTAGTTAAGTAACTATTTTTGTTAATATGTTTTATCTTAGTTAAACTTATTTTAAGGGATTTTAAAATCTATTTCATTTTAAATTTCTAACTTGAAGAACGTATACTTACCTTCCAAAAAATATTTTTAAAGACATGCCACACATGACATGTCATATATTATTATAGAAACTTCGGAACAAAATATCTTAATAATTGTTTTTCTTTATTGTTTCATAAAAAACACATTATTTAAACCACTTAAAAATCAACATAGTATTACAGTTATACAATTATAACTTTCCAGCATCAATATGATACGCCCTTATAAATTTGATGAAAATACTATTACACGTATTACTTTAACAGTTTTATCACCCGTATGTCATTTTGTAGTCACCGTATTTGTTTTGATATGAAATATCTCAGAACGTTTAAACTATTACCGTGAATTTCAAATCAATTCAAATATCAGTATAATTCAAGTGGACTAAAAACTAAGGAAGAACGGATTTCCAAACACATTACTTAAATAAGTGCGCGTGAAAAACATAATCCGTGCCTAATTTATAACTTTACTATCAAAACATATTATTAAAAATATTACAATACACAATTGATTTATTTCATTCTCGGACATGCGTAAGTACTACGAAGTATTGTAGTATTTCGTAGCTTCATGCTACAAAGTAATTGGTTTCGTGATTAACTTGTCAAAAGAAATGCGATATTGAGAAAATTAATTTAAAAAATTCAAGGGATTTATCAGATTCTGTAAAAAATATTAAAATTAATTTGACCAATTGAAATTATAAGAAAATATTTGTAAATGAATTAACTGTGATAAGTCTACGAGTACTCGGATAGATGAAATGTTGATCTCAATTAAGAATGTATCAATAAAAATAAGTTAGTTAATATTATAAGCTTTAAATAAAACAGCCGATGTTATGTTCCATTAGATGTAAGGGTTGTAAATATGAAAAAATGCTTAATGTATCTTAAAATATCCATAGCGATGTCCTTAAATATACTATGAAACAAGGATTGTGTTTTATTACTGTGGCTATTTTAAACTATCAACGGGTTTTTTGAAATTTGGATAATGGAATCAGTTAAAAGTTAGGAATAAATAAATTAATATGTTTTCTTCAGAACATCATATTTATTTATTTATTTTATAAAGTTTCAATAGACCAAAAAATATTGAAGAAATTAGGTCTATTCTTGGTGAATTTTTGTCATCACATCTAAATTTTGTCAAAAATGGGAGTGACCTTTTTTTGTTATGCTCCTTTTAAAAAATCTTTCCTGTGGCTGCCTCGTTGGTCAAGTGACTAACTACACCGACCAACCGCGAGGCTCGGGTTCGATTCCCGACGCGGGTAGGCATTTGTGTGATGAACATTTAAAAGTCTGCATTTCCGGGTCTGTTTGTTTATTCTGGTATCTGCGAGTATTTAGGTATTTCTATGTATTATAATCGCTGACTGACACCCTTAACACAGGCACATCATTCGCTTACTTCGGGGTTAGATTCAATTTAAAAAAAGATGAATAAATCCAAATTGAAATGGCATAACTTAACAAATATATATATTTTTTCTATTTTTAAAGTCTGCCAAACAAAAACTATATTCTAACTACGTAAAGATTTCTTATAAGTTGCAGTTCGAGTTTCCCTCGATGCATATCTGTACCAACGACTTAACCAAAGAGACATTAAACATGAATAGTATAGTATAAGAAGTGAATATTTTTGTGTTTAGTAATATCACAAATACACTTTATACCTCTTTTTCAACATATTATTTAACCATTATACCCTTGGTTATGTTAAAGAGATACTTCACTTTTCAAATGATGATTGCTGTTCTCAATACCCTATTAAAAGATTTTTGCAAAAGTTCCAGAGCATAATACACAAGAGCAACACAATTACAAGAGCTCCTTTACAATATCTACAGGCTAAAAAACTTTGGAACGCGCTGCCAATTCGCCCAGAAAGTAGAAATGTGTTAAAAAAATGTAAAAGAGTTTTACCTTAAGTCACATTTCAGTTGACATTGTAGTCATTATTTTCGAAATCAGAGCCCTTACCATGAGTTTACGGCTTGTCAACTTTACTATACTCGCTACCGTCTCTGTCAATTATTTGTATGAAAACTTTAAACAACGCCTCTGGTGGTGACTAAGAGAAACACATTTTTAGACCAAAAGTGTCATAGATTTCGACACGTAACTTACCGAACGTAATCTATACCAACTCATGGTACAGGCTCAGATACTATTTTCACTGTTTAGATTATAGTATGTCCTTACTTTATTTTTTAGTCGTATACCTACTTATTATGCTTTATTTCATAATTAGATTGGATACCTAATTTAGTTAGTTGATGTATTCAAATATTGTATTTTCTTTTTTAATGTTATACTTTTCCTTATTGTTTTAAATTTTCTGAATGCAGATTGCTTGGAAGAAATCGATAAAATCCCGTTTGTATAAATTTTCTCAATCACATAATAACTAATAAGTAACTAAAATTATTACGCTTAATGTTTTTGGTGTACAAGAGTTTTTGTTGCTATAACCATACTTTATTTTTTTAAATTAAATAACATAAATAGAATGAACATAAATGAAAGCTACATATTTATAGAATAAATAAAACTGCTACTTATCCCAATAATTATTTCGTCCACAAGATCGCAATTCAAATGAGTGGGAAAGATAAAAATCTTAATATCTTAACAATAGCTTTTTACTATTTTGGTAGGCAAAATGGTAGAAGAATTCCTTAACAGTAAGAAATATGTCGCATATAAACACCTGGTAATCGTACGTTGCTTACGTGTAAAACTTCTTACGTGACCGGAAGATGATTGTAGCGAGCGCTGTCGCTATTACTATATTATTTCATCATTCGATTATAGTGGTAAAACTCTGCAGCATTCACCTCTAAGTATAGCCCGCAGTCGTAAAAGATTGGTACTTTATTTTATTTTTTCTACCATCATATTGCCAGTGTTTGCCATTGTCTTATTCTAGTTATGAGTGTAAAATATCCAATAAGTATTTGTATTAATAAACTTACCCTAAATACTCAACGCCTAACCACACGTTGGCGTCGCAAGTTTCATTTTGCCATTATTGCCTCATAAGTAACATTTATTTGTCACCATCTAGAAATCTGTCAGTCTATTTGCCTAGCATGAATATGTATGCTTATTGCTTTAGGTACCTACTATAACTCAAACGTTAAAAAACTACAAGAAACCGCCTTAATTTCGACAAATCACCTATATACACAAAAATTGAGTACTTTTTTCAATTTCCCTGGGATTCCATTATCAAAACAAGACATGGTGGCAATAGGACCACCTCAGAAGTATCCTATTAAAAATGAAAAAATGTTTTTAAAATAGGTTCAGAAATTCGTCGAAGAAATTGATTAAAATAAATATAGAAATCGAACATAGAAAGTTCTTCTCCTTTTTTCCAAATCATTAAAAAATGCACGCTCACGTATTACTAACTGGCCTTGGCTGTTCTTTATAGCCTAAACTACTAAACCAGATAAAAATCAGTTTCCCTTTATCCAAATCAGTTTAAAAAATGCACGTTCACTTGTTACAAACTGGCCTTGGCTATTCTTTATAGCCTCAACTACTAAACCAGATAAAAATCAGTTTCCCTTTATCCAAGTCAGTTAATAAATGCACGTTCACTTGTTACAAACTGGCCTTGGCTATTCTTTATAGCCTAAACTACTAAACTAGATAAAAATCAGTTTCCCTTTATCCAAATCAGTTAATAAATGCACGTTCACTTGTTACAAACTGGCCTTGGCTATTCTTTATAGCCTAAACTACTAAACCAGATAAAAATCAGTTTCCATTTATCCAAATCAGTTAAAAAATGCATGCTCATTGTTACAAACTGGCCTTGGCTATTCTTTATAGCCTAAACTACTAAACCAGATAAAAATCAGTTTCCCTTTATCCTAGACGCGTTTGTTGTGTTCGCGTCCTAGGGAGCTATGTTTGCGCAAGTAGTAAAAAGCGCCCGCCCTCGTATGGGGTGCGTCCAATTAGGGCGGCGACGCTGCTGATTGGGCGTAATCGGGTTAGTATCGGAGACAAACATCGCTGCTGCATGCATACGCGATGTCTCGGTAAACACCATCACTGTGACTGGAATATTGGAAATAATCGATGCTATTAATATAAGTGCAGCTAAACCGCAAAAAAATACATTTCGTGAGCGGTTGTGAACTCTTTCAAACAATAAGTAATACTGGATTGCAAAAAAGTTATCAGGTATTTACGAAATTTTGTTTTATAACATTACTAGCTGTTACCTGCGGCGTCGCTCGCGTTTTCACAGGAATCCGTTGTGCGATCGGGATTAAAAGTAGCCTCTATGTTAATCCAGGTCAAAATCTATATGTGTTCCCAGACAAATCCCTTCAGCCATTCGAGCGTGAAAGAGTAACAAATATACACACATCTTTACAAACTTTCGCATTTATAACATTAGTAGGATTTTTAAGTAGTGAGGTACATTAAAAATACATATTTAATGATAAATTGACATGTATATAGTTTTCATTTCCATATATTTTTAAAGTTTTGTCTGATATAAATGACATTGCATCTGATTTATAATCATTTGATATAGACTTCTCTAAAATGAAAGGTATTTGGTGGGTATTCCGTTATCTTAAAAGTTTTGAAACCTCTGCATTATTAGATACAATAAATTAAGCGGAATCACAGTCACACATAGAGAAGATTCGGAAAAAGATACTAAGCTGGCTTGTCTTTTAAATTGCATCATAGTACCTACTATACCAATTATAAATACCAGCTCGTTAGTCTAAGCTCTCACGCGACCAATCAAATGAGAGACTCTGGTTCGATTCCAAGTATTTGTATGATATACCTACATCTAGATATCTGCGTTTGTGGGTCTGAGTATGATTGTTATATTTTACACTCTGGTATCTATCTATATACCTAAATAGGAATTTCTATGTATTAGCATTGATGACTAACACCCTAACACAAGCAGATACAATTGGTTTACTTTTGGGTTAGGTTCAATCATATTTGCTCGCAAAATTTATTTATAACAATTTATATTTTTAATTTTCTAATAAAAAGGACTAGTAGCTTGCCACCTATCATATTCTTGGAATTAGTGTCTTCGGTTTGCCTTTTTCCTATTTCATCAGGAGTATGGGCCTGAAGATACGTTTTTATATTTATCTTTGACTAACAGCACGTCCAGACTTCGCACGGGTGAACATATATTTTATAGCAGTAATTCATCATATTATGTTCATCAGGTATAGTATCCTATGAGAATTGTGGAATGTAGTGCCGTAATTTTTTTAGACGCTAGTCAAAAGAAACAAAAAATCAAATATCTCCTAAATTTTCACAATGTTTAGTAGATGTAGATAGAAGTTCTACTACTCAAGGTAAGCCGGGCCGTGTCGCTAGTGCAATATAATTGCAGCGCAAGCAACTAGGTGTCTGTTAATTTTCTAAGAAGTAGTATTTTGTTTAGAAAGATTTTTTAATTTCGTATTATCTTTTGAATGCATTGTTTGATTTGGATAATTCTAAAAGTAATTTAAATATATTGAAACGATCTTAAATATGAAATGAATCGGTTCAGCAGTCTTTGAGTTTATTTCTTACAAACATCTAAAAATACAAATATTTTCTGTTTATTAATAGATGTAGCTAAGCCTATAGTCAAAAGTGAACGGAGACCAATTGCTGTTAGCTAATATTAGAAGGTTCATAAGAAAAAGAAAAAAATGTGTTGGATTTGACTTCATGAGGTCCCGAGTTCGAATCCCAGATTGGGCAACAAAAAGAAAATGTGGTCTTTCCAATTATCTAATAAAAAAATGTTGCTCGAGATTGGATATGTGCCCGGTTGGCGATAGGCTTGCCACCTATCACATTGTGGGACTTAGTGTCTTCGGCTAGTCGTGGGTGCCCTGGTTGTGCCTCTGCCTACCCCTTCGGGGATATGGGCTTAAAGATACTTACTTACCTGATAGGTATTCAGTTTTAAGAAAAGACAACGTCTAGTGAGACTACTTGTTTTATAATTTAAATTGCACCACGAGATGAGATTCCCTTACCTATTTATTTATGCTATGTTTCCGTTATAAGTTAGCTGCCATCAGCTATGTAACGCTACCTGCTATCTGCTTTTAAAAGCAACTAGCATATCTGCATGCTCTACGTTGTTCCTACTATACGAGTATTATAACGTGTATATTATGATGTTGGTAATTGATTCGTTTGCTATTTTAAGTTTTAATTTATATTTCGACACTTCTAATTTATGTTGAAATCGAAGTTGAATAAAATTAAACAACTCTAATCTGAGTACAATGAATAAATGCTGTGCATAAAATAATTATAATGACAATTATAATTATTATCAACTAGCTGACTCAAAGAACGTTGTCCTGTTTCGACTATGAAGATTGATTTACAAACATAACTAAAAAGGAATTAGCAAAACTGCTAAATACGTTCGCGATTACGCTTGATGCGATGGCCAAGGAAAATAGCAATAATTTAATACTTATATTTACATAAAATTTATTTATTTAATACATTATTGCGCACAAAAGTCAAAAATATACAAAATACAGAAGAAGTAAAAATGACACAAAAGGAGAACAACACAAAAAATGTGAAAATAAAATGGAAGGCATCGTGTACAATAAACGATTATTATAAGTTCATATAGTTAGTTGCTTGTATTATGAAAAAACCTACCTACGATAACTTAGGTTGCTAGTAAAGGTTACAGCTGTACAGGGGGAGGTACACACCCGTATCCCAGGGGTACAACCTGGGCACGATGACTTGCCGATGGTACCTTAGCCCCACAATGTAATAGGTGGCAAATCAATCGCTAACCGAGCATCAATCCAATTCCTGTCATCGGTGAGATTATTTTAAAATAGCAAACTTTGTATCATTTAACGTTATTTAGCTACTAACAGTTTCTATGGAAAAAAAAACGTTTTTCCCTATTTTCCGGTTTTCTTCTTCGTAAGAACCGTCTCCAGACAATAATTAATACAACACAACAAGCAGGACGTCCCAGCTACGCACGGGTTGACAAACTTCTATGTTTTTCAACATGCACCTAAACCTTCCCTTCCCTCTATCTATCAAAAAAACGACTTCAAAATCCGTCGCTCTGTTTTCAAGTTTTTAAGCGTAAACAGACAGCGGAAAATGTACTATTTTATGCTATGTATTGATAAATATGAAGTATCTTTTTAAATAAAAGATATTCGGGTTTGTTACAACACTTTTAACTCGAGATCTGCTGGACCAATTTTCATGGTTTTTGATTCGTTGGATTTGTCTTCGCCCCGAATAGCAGAACACACCTTAAAAAAAAACAAAAAAAATATTAAAAAAATATGTGTCTTAAAAGAAAGTCGTGATAGTTAAACCGATTTGGCTGAAAATTGATGGACGTTTTATTCCTTACAACAGCGAAGAAACTAGGAAAAATTACATTTTAATTTTTTCATACAAACTGAACGGGCTGAACGAAGTTCGCCGGAACAGCTAGTAACTGTATATGAAAAAAGGGGTGACTACTTACACCCATTGATTTCTACGTATCACACATAAGTTTTTACAGAGTAGTCCTATTTTGATATTTTTATTAAATATACCCGAAGTTAGTACCATAAAAATAAAAATTCCAACCGCAAGAGTAGGAAAATAGGAGACGTTTATTCGCTTTAATGCTATGTTTTGCACCCTCAGGTTGGGTTTCTTTTGCAGAATATACTATCTGCCTTCCTGCTAGGCAGCTAGTAAAAAGGGAGCATGGGCTTACCGTCAATAACACTGTGAAATTTGTCTAGGTGGTAAAGTTTCGCAGCGATTCGCTCTGAGTGGGATACCACCGCCTTACCTGTTCTTGCCGTTGGCATGTTCCGATTTGGAGGATAAGGTAACTGGTAAGCTTTCTTCGGCTCAAGACGTAACATCCCGACATTGGCAACGCATCATTAACACAATAAATAACTCTTAAATGATAGTTGGGTTACATTAACTAAAATCGATTTCTGGCGTGGCGACGCA
>NJDD01001815.1:401371-413045 GCA_002245505.1 Calephelis nemesis | reverse complement strand
ACTATTTCATACTCTGATACTCGTGAGTTTAATCAAAGATATACGAGTAGGTTAAATGTATCTGTTATTAATAGAATACAAGGGTAAATCTCAATTGCATGCCAAAAAGTGCACTAGCTACTACTTTTCTTATTATTGCTAACCTGGCCAACTATTAATGATGTATAACTATGTATTTATCAGTTTTATTTTGCCTGTAGCTCTGTTTTTGTGAAGTCCATTTCATGAGAAAGCAAGACAATTTTCATTTAATTTTCATTTTCAACCTGGGTCTTCCATTGAAGTTCTTGGTTGAGTTGGGTTAAGAATACTTACTAAAATCTATAAATTTGAACATCTTGACCTTGTCTTGTATAATATGTTGTAAAAGTAGTATATTATGTAATCTTATTTATGTAGATGTCCAGACTATTACAAAATAAAAATAAATTACAGTTTCTCTTGATGTGGGTTTTATTTTGCTTATTCTGACTATTGCCCTTCTTCACTCACTATCATGGCACTGGTTGCTTAACAAACAAGATTCTTCTCTCTTTCGAATCTTTAGAATCTTTACTTACTAATCTTATCAATGTAATTATTAACATCTATAGTTGTTATTTTTCAGAAAGTGGCTCTTTGTGTATATATGGTAAGTGTTTTTACTGTAGAACAAATGAAACTGTATGTCCAGATCAAAACGGTATGATCGAAGGAGCTGCAATATTATACTTGAACAAGCAATTTCAAGTTCACAAATCACCCTGGAGGCGATCTTATGGTGTGAGGCAAATGGAATGGCAGACAAATAATGATTTTTGTAAGTAAGTAATATCTCTTCATCCTAAACATATGCTTCCTATGTAGTGGTATAAGAAAATGCATATATGGAGAGTGTAGATGCTAGTTAACCTATGTAGCAACGCTTCCAATTTGTTTTAGCCACTTTAGGAATTAAGAATAATAATTGCAGTACCCAAACTATTCCTCAGTTACTCAACAATAAACATGAGTCATTATTCAGATTTCAACTCTTCTTCTTGGGTTGTATCTTAAACTGATGCACAGATCACCTCTATCCTCACCCTAGCTTAAAAATAATTGTAAATGCTACATCGAAAATATAGAACATCAAGCATATTGCTATTAGCCACAGCTTACATTGTCATTTTCTAGATATCCTGTGCATCGCCTAGTACCCTGTATGTTTTCAGTTTCTGGCTGCTATTTACAAATGTTATTACAGTGATGACAAACAAAAGTGGATAATCACGCCATGTCTGTAATCTGATTTGGAGTAGAATCATAAGTAGCTACTCAAATATTTATAGATTCATACCTAATGAGAACTGAGTTACACATAATTAACTAGTAATGATATGTGACATAATAATTAGAAGAATCTTTACAACACCCTTTACACATAGTTAATAACCATGATTTGACTTTATAGAATAGTAATCATAATAGTATCATGTACTAAGGTATCAATCACAAAATTGCAAAATGGATACACTAGGTGCAGAATCGGGAAAACGATAGATGATGAACATGGAAAACGGGCACAGGCTATATATATATGTATCCATACTTAAGGAAAAGGAGATTGATAGGTGATGAATCTCTTGTGGTCTTATATGAAGACACTGAAATATTAAACAATCATCATCATCATCCTAGGGAAAAGCCCTGTTATTCCTCATGTTTAAACATACCCAGCAATGAACCAGAGAACCCTTATCATGCTAAGAATGATCA
Organism: Calephelis nemesis; assembly: GCA_002245505.1. Lineage (NCBI taxonomy): Eukaryota > Metazoa > Arthropoda > Insecta > Lepidoptera > Riodinidae > Calephelis > Calephelis nemesis. Next base: position 411,308 of record NJDD01001815.1, on the reverse strand, counting down.
TTTATTTTTACAGGAAAGTTAAAGAAACTCTTAGTACAAAGCGTCTACTAAATTTAATAGACATTGCCATATTTGATTTCCTGATACAAAATGGAGATCGTCACCGTTATGAAGTTTACAAGGATCAGATTTTGTTGTTGGATAATGGAAAGGGCTTGGGTAATCCAAATGTGGATGAACTTGATATTTTAGCACCTCTTTATCAGTGTTGCATGTAAGCGAAATTTTGTTTCCCTTATATTTTAATAGAGAGAGTTTAAAATTGGTAAAGAAATTAAATTGTAATTTATTTTGAATGAGTAGAGATAATCTGGTTTGAGTTTTGTTGCTAATATATTTTTGTTATTAAAAAACAACAGTGGTTGCCCTGGTTACTAATTAGTAGTAGCGCTACCTCTTATCTTTATGTTGATGAAATTGGTCATAGCTAAACCATAAAAAGCGAGCATAGCCTTATTTGTCACCGACTTGTGGGATCTGCTAAGTTAGGTTCTGCAATGGCTCAGGAGGTTTAGTGGTTTTTCTGTGATAGCAGTTTGAATAATGGGAAAGTAGGTAAACTTGGTAAAAGTTTATACTGTATCCAGCTTCATAATATAGTCAAGGAATAATTTACATCTTTTGTATCTAATCATCGTCAAGAAGTCCACTAGCTTGTGTTTTATATAAATTTTATATTTTTGAAGTGAAACTTTCTTATCGACGTGTGAGAGAAATATGCTGTCACATTTTTCTGATACGACAAAAAACAATATGTTATTGCCGAATCTTATACTGTGTTTTTCGCAATTTTAAATACTGGCCAGCATATCTTTAAGCATGAAGATACAAAGTTTTTTTAAGTGAATCTTTTTCTATTACGCTTAACAAAGATTACTACTACTAATTGTGTACAAAGTACACACACAATTTTTGTTATAAGCTGGACGTAAATGTAAATCATTTTATAGTTTATCTTATTAATTTGCAGCTTAGCACAATCAACTTGGCAAAACTTGGAATTCGTATCTGGGGGTAGTTTGACAGAAACTATTAAGTTACTGGCAACACTTCAAGGACACAAGTTAGCAACTGAAGAACATTACCGAGCTGTGGAACGAAGATTATTGAAAGTATACGCGACTGTACAGTACTGTATTGGAAAACATGGCAGTGGGAAAGTATTTCAAAGTGTATATGTATAATCGGTAGTGTCCAGTCTATCAAATACCTTTTTCCCTAAATGTCAAATATTTAATATTAGCCGATAGGCTATCCGTGATGCATCTAAGAACCATCTTGCTAACATCAGTTTTCAAACAAAAAAATCCGAATCGAAATCGGTGGATCCGTTTAAAAGTTATGATGCCATAGATAGATAGAAAAGATGTACATATGCTGTATATCTTTCAGTTAGTGATTAAAAATAAAAATTTAACGCATCTGAAAAATTCTAATATTAAGACTAATGATGCGAAATCTGTTTAAACCTTGAAAAATATGTATAAAGTAATGTTTCATGATATATACATGCATCTGTCCGAAGTTGCTGACTCAACAACCTTTTAACCCAACTATACCTACAGTATTATATAGAATGTTACGATTGTGACACATGTGCGATACTCCCTAAACACACCAAAATTGTCGTTAACTATCTTCAGTTGTAAACACGCCACATTTGTACTCGTAATTATATCAAATTATAGAAAAATTAAATAATTATTTCTAAAGTTTAATAAGCTACGACAAGAAAGCGAAAAGACGTTGTTTAAATATTTCAACTCAACACATAAAGGATCTAAAACTTTATTGTAATTACTGAAAAAAATCCTTTGCGGCACTGGTTCTTCAAATAAGCGAAACATGCAGTGGAATAGTATTTTAGAATTTGTATATTAATCGCTTTCAAATTGATATTTTTTATTACCTCATTACAATTAATCCGCTAAAGCCCGCCCTCGCTTCTCTCGAAAAAACTGAAGTAATGCACAAAAAGAATGACATTAATATTGTTATTATTAATACACAAGCTGCTAATCTATTTAAAGATTTAAACATACCTACCCTTAAATTTAAAAATGTTCAATTAATTCCCGACAAAATGTATATGTAATGTATTTAAGAACAATCCTGATTACGTCAGTTTTCAAACAAAAATTCCGTATCCAAATCAGTCCATATGTTCAGAGCTTATGATACCACTGACAAACACACACAGACATGTCAAACTCATAACACCCCTCTTCTTCCGTCGGGGATTAAAAGCATCTGATTGACTCTAATATAGTTTGTATTTATTCTGATTTTACTAAAAATAATTTAACGTATTAACTTCCTTAAAGTTATAATTACAATTAAATAAAACCCATTCCAGAACTCACATTCCCATTCTTACTAAAAGAATGTGTATATTTGTATGTGTGTTCCGTTTTCATGTCGAAACGGCTGAATCCTAATTAAAATTCTCTCTATTTTTAATTAAAGTTTACTTTTAAAAAATATTCCAAAATTGAGTAAAATGGTAAACATACGGAAAATATTTGTAAATTAAAATTTTTATATTTTAAAAATTAAAAACCATATTCTATGTTGTTTACTTGTGTCATATTTCATACTTAGTTTGCTTAATCATAACGAATCTTATATAAACTTGATAAATTCAAATAATAAAAGAATTAGAATAATAATCTGAACTGATAAGCAGATTATTATTAAAAATTGATATAAAATATTTTTGTTAACTAACATAATATAGCACATTTTGTCGAAAATCATATTGTGTTCATAGCTTCCTGCGTAAATACATACATAATGTTACCCCATGTCCGGTCGATATATTCAGAAAATAAATGTCAACTTTATTAAGAACGTCATTGTCAACGAAAATCATATTATACGGAGTCGCGAAATAGTTTGTCTGCCGAAAACCTAGTGTCAGTATTTAAATATTAAAACGATCGAGTTTAAAATTTGGTAACAATATTTTATATTTTGGATTTTTCTCGGTAGGATCATTAATAATGGATTTCAAAATGATTTACAGAAATAAGTCTAGTCTATCAATTATCCTCATTTTCAATAAATCAGTATTAATGAAACTCAACAATAACTTACTTATTAGATATGCCATTTACTTTTGTTACATTTAAAAATATACTATAACAAACTTATCTAAAATATGTCAACAATGGATTGTTTTATAAATTGTTATTTATTTAAGTACTTACTCGAATATTGTACATGAATAAAATTAAAAACTCAATTTATTTTTATTGTATTTTAAGAATAAATGATTATTCCAATTTTCGTATTTTATTTGTTTTGTAGGCTATTTTTAGTAGTTATGTCAAATAGCTTCTAAATTTATCATACCAGTTATCTGGCTATATACTGGCTGCTCGTTATCAATTATACTGTATGTTATTTAATATGTTGCTTACGTAATGACTCGGCAAATAACAAACAGGTTTTGGTGGGTTTTTTTTCCAAAAGGAAGGTCATGGTCATGAGTCCGGCCAGGTTGTGAAATGGTCCCATATAAAATTTCTTAAGTGCTTTTTGAGTTATGCTTTAATAATGCACAAATTTTAATGTAGTGATACCCGACGTTGCGATGTAGTAATAAAGAGACGATTTTTTGTTTTAAGGATAGCGCCCACTGTAGCCGGGGCTGAGCGTGTCGAGTCGGGGCGCATATCATTGCAAAGCACACACAACTTTAGCGTTAAAATGCCATGACTGCTCGTTTCTTGATAGTGATATCGTGATCTTTGAACACTGATGCCACTGTAGGCCGTATCGAAAAATGCGCGCGGGGTGCCTCGCGGAAATCGGCGCCGATGCGCCCCGGCACAGTGGGCGTCGCTCCATACAAAATGTATGCAAGCGATTTAGGCGAATCACTGCGCTACGATGCGCCCCGAGGGCCAAATGGGCGCTATTCTTTACTGCGCTTAAATTATGTACAAAATGATTTCGATGTGTCATTTTCAGATGTAAAGTAAGCCTTTGTTTTGCTAATTCCGCGTAAGGAAATCCATCATGGATACCAACCACCTTCGGGGGAAGTGGCGTGTTATGTGAGACTCCTACTCACTAAAACCACAACTTTAAACAGAAAGTAAAGTTAAACTTCTCACTTCAACGAATAAACTGAACAATTATCTACAATTACCTACTCACGTTTATTTCTTAGTCTACGCTAAATTAATTTAGTAGTCACAATTAATACCTAGATAGCCTACCTACCTAATTTTAGCAGTGAATTTCTAAAAAAATGTTTGGGTGGGAACAAAAACATAACCGCGTTTTTTTGTGTCGTCAGTGTTTCTCAACATGAGCCACGAGTCATGACTCGTTACTCCCAACTTTTTATACTGATAAAACAGTTAATTTCACACGTCGAATCTAGTCTCGGAACTTATTTTTGAAATGAAAACTTCTTTAGCGACGTTGCGCACTTTTTTGGGAATGTGTAAAAACTTCTGAACTCGCGTCAGATTCGTAAGATAAAAATTCGTAAAACGGATATCTATAATGCAACATTCTATCGCCAGCGCTTTAACGTAACGACAAGTGTAAAACTTTGTATGTATTGTTAGACGTCTTTATTTCATTCAGCGCTTTATTTGCTATTTTATCACAATAAACTTGAATAGAATTAGAAAGCGCTTAAACCCTTAACTGTTTAAAGTTCTCTGATAATATATTATTAAACAATTTATTTCATTCAGCGCTTGATTTGCTATTTTATCACAATACTCAATTGAATGCATATTGAATTCAATTCACACAGCGTTTAAACGTTGAAATGTTAAACGTTCTGTGTGATATTATTAAAGACTTTATTTCATTCAGCGCTTGATCTGCAGTATTAAATAATTTTACTGTAAAGTGTAAACTGTTTTTTGCTTTGAATGCTTTGCAGTTTGTGGTAGATAAAATAGATTTTAGTTTAGTAAAACATATTTTAATTTGTTTGCGACTTACATCATAGTTTCTCAGTTACTTAGTAGAAATAACAGCACAACATTGTGAAGAAGTTTAGCTGTTCTCGAAAAAGTTGTAAGTTTAAAAAAGGAAATAATAGTAGAAGGAAAATCGATATACACATTTAAGTTATAATAAATAGCACAAGTATAAGTTTGAAAAATCAAATATTTCATCATAATATTTTATCTCATAAGTAATAATATTTTAACTGGCCGAGGTAAATTATGACGTGGCCGTACTTGTATGTAGGTAGCGCATTGAAGTTTCATGGTTTAGCACAGAGTATTAATATGTAGGTACCTCAGATTAATTAGTAATACGTACCAATAATACTAATAGTACTAATAAGGTGTACTAGTACATTTTATGGATTGTACGATTACAGTGCGAACCTGAAAATGACCGATTTAGCACAAGACTATATTGTATTATACTACATATAAATGATAGTACTTTCATATTTATAATTAAAGCAATTCGTTCAAAATTATTCTCTAACCATTCAAAAATGCACAACGTTAATATTCAAGTTTTCACTTCTGCCGGCACTCCCGAAATGCAACCCGTCTTTTGCCTCCCCCTCGCCAGGTACCGGTGCTGTCGATAAATAAAAAAAAATATTTTATCGGATTCGTTGATTTTTTTTTGTAACTAAATGTTAGTAATCCGCTGGTGCTGAGTTCTTAAGTACCTAAAATGACATTCGATTCCAATTCACATAATATCGAGATTCAAGAGTAACCCTAATGCAGGGTCGATATCATACGAATTCGAAATTGGAATCGTATTTGTCACTTTAGGTACATTTGAACACAGTACTAGCGTATTATTAACATTTTATTACAAATAAATTCAACTAATCCCGTTACCTATATAATATATTGTTTACGAACTAAATGTTATTAATTCGCCAGTATTGTGTTCAAGAGTACCTAAAATGACATACTCGAATCCAATTTCCAGTATTGCTTGAATTGAGCTTCGAGAGTAACACTGTTGATCACGAATAGAGTCCAGACTCGGGAAATAAAACAACTTGTCTTGTCCTTCGTCAACCTAGTCAAATAACTCATCAGTCATCACAGAGAACACCAAATTGCACTCGATGTACGTTTCCCCTCGACACTGAGGCATTCCTTAGTAGGGTACGCTATAGTTGTTTATGCAAAAGTACTGAGTAGTACAATGTAGATATCAGAATCGACTGGATCACGTATTAGAGCGTGTTCAGATGACCCGCAGCGAGCACACGCAACCATTAAGCCCCTCCTAGACCTGCGCTCGGTAAGCATAATGCATCGCGCATGCCTTGCACATTGGAATTCGTTCACTAAACTTAGCTGCTTTCAGGCAATCTCCGAGTGAGAACGTGTGTAACAAAATGGATTCGACTAGGTTGAAAAAACTTTTAATAGCGTACTACGTATATAAAAAAAAATCAAAAGACAGCGAAAAGATAAATTCAGTTGATGACCGATACAACACTAGCTTAAGCGCGGGCGCAAGGCATGTGCGCGGAGATAGCGCGAAAAGGGCGCGTGGCGAGAGCGAATTGACTTGGTTAATGCAATTTGACAATATTGGCTCAATTTATGTCGAAAAAAATCAACGCTTGTGATGGCGAACGTGGTGTGCGCTTAGAGTGCGCGTGTCATCTGAACGCAGCCTTACAGCTTTGTTTTGATATTTCCGAGTTTTTTAGTACAGAGGCTGTTCTTGTTACGGAGAAACAGTCGACGCTCTCAAATTGTGAGCTCTCGGGCTACTTATGTATGTTTATCTATTTCTCTTGTATTTCTGAATCTCTGGTTAAAAATATCTTTCTATATTTGAAAGAGCGTAATTCTGAGGTGGTGCCATTGCAACTAAATCTCGAACTAAAGACAGAATCCCACAGAAATCGAATTAAATACGTAATCATATTACGTAATTTCAACGTAAATAGTCTTCAAAACACGAAAGCACTCACTTGATTATGTGGTAGACAAGAGATTTAGATTTTCTACAAATATATTTTCTAAGTGAACATGTTTTTTATTTGATATTCTTCTGGATTTACATATAGCTTACAACGATTTACCTCTGCTGCGCTTCAATGCTAATACGTAGGAATGTACAGTACAAAATATGATTAACATCTGAAGAGAGGCGCATCACAAAACCTAATGCTTTATATGCCTTAAAAATTACTTCAACAATTCTTAAATAACAATTTGGAATCATGGAAAACGCCCAAATCGCGCACGACTGAATTCTATCCTTAAATGTAATAATCAAAATGAAATAGAGGGATACTTTCGAGAAAATGTTACAATGCTACGTTTAGTGGATTTAAATCGACGCAGTTTTTGGTATATCGTTCTTCAAGACGAACAAGATCAGATTGAAGCGCCATTGCATCGTCGTAATTATTATGATGATAATAACTGAGAATATTTTCATATCATCAGCAAAGCAAAGAAGTTGTGATGTTTGACAGCATTTGTCAATTTGGAGGAATCGAGAGAAAATATTGACGCGCTTGGTGTAATTTTGTTTAGTCAAAGCGCATTAATTAAATTTGAATAAATTGTGTATCGTGTGCTTATTTGTTTTTTTTAATGCCATCGAACCTTATTCGATGAGATTAGGTAAGGATACTACCGTTTCTACTAAGACCTTGATGTGACGGTTTATAACGACTCATGACGTATTTTGAATAACGTAAGCCCAATTTAGCGAAATTTGGTAATAATAACGATACAAATTATTTAAATTTGACTCGTGGCAAACGCCCACGGTGATGTCAAAAAGTAAAAAAAAAACATTTTTGTCATAATTGACCAGGCGAGGTCGACAATATTATTATCATCATATATTACATACGATTAGAATGTTTCATTATTTTCAGTAGAACCCGCGAGGTGGAGTAAATTTCATAGAAAATAAAACGATGTTGCCAAATTCGGGCACGATTTTAAAAATTATACATTGTGAAATTCGCCAATGAGTTGTGAAAAAATCACAGACTAATACATAAATAAATACTTATCCCTATAAGAATTTCACAAATTGGTCTAACCCTACTTTAGCCAAAATTGTATGCTTATATCATTGGTGTTAGCCGATGTTACTAATACCAGAGATACGTTTACAATAATATGTTTAAATATTTAGAGACTGAGGCAAATTGTAAAAATTATTAATAATTGTAAAAAGTAGGATTTCCTGTACATCGTACACACAAAAAAATGATATCCGAAGGTCTACATAGGCATTAAATATTCCTTTTAAACCCATTCGGTAATTATTTAAATCTATTACTATTATTACTATTTCTATTATTAAACTATAGCTGTTACTTGCCGACCTCAGGTTGGCAAGGCACCATTACCACCTTTGGTGTCTCTACGCGCCGTGAATTTCTTACCATCAGGAAATCCGTCTGCTTGTTTGCCTTCCTATTTTTTAAAAAAAATTATAAGGCTTACGCCACAAACAGTATGTTATGAATTATTGTGATCCTGATTATTTTAACAATAAAATGCCTACCATTTATCATTATTTAATTATTTTTTAACATTGATTTTCTGTTAAGATGTTAAATAAATTGTCGTTTAATTAGATTAATTAAACTAAATTTAAAAGGATTTAAAATCTAAAGAAAACCAAAAATTTGGAAACAGACTACAAGAAAGAAAGAAACATTTAATTAATTATTTGAATCATTTCCCAGTATGTAAAACATTTAATTTAATATGTATGTGTTTAAAATTGTAATAAAAATAAAAAAGTTTTCCATTAAGTTTGTTTTTAATTTAATAATAAAACTTAAATTTTGATGATATGCAATTTACTGTTTCTTTGTTTATTTAATGATACATTACTGCATGTATATTTTGACATCCAAAACATTCCGATGAAAACAAAGAATGCCAGGGTCGGATCATGGTCTTTTCGGTCAGTGAATTTGACAGTTCTCAGCAGTTTTAAATTGATTATTTTAATTCTTAAATTGTGTGGAAGGTTGCGCTGCAGTCCTTATTGCCATTTTATAAAATTTCATTAGTGATATTCGGCAACACTACAATAATAGGGTTGCTAACCGTAAAGTTAAATCGATCCTATTTGTACGATCTTTGATACACTGGGGGGTTACCATAAGCTCTTAAAACAGTACTATTTCAACAACACTAATTGTCAGTCGAGAAAGACAACCTTATGACGTATACCAAGTTGCTTATAAAGGCAGACATTTAGCAAGATGGAAATAATACTGCTTTAAGCGTTCATGGTAGGGCCCCTGTACGAAGTTAAAGTCAATCATAAATTGGTGCGTATACATTCCACATACGTCCATTCCATAACGCCCTTACTACAGTTTAAATTAAAATTTCGCGTAATATTCTTTTCTTAAAATAATTGATCAAATACGATTTTTCCTAGACATTAGTAGTATCATAAATGCTACGGCAATCACAGTATAAAAACAATTTACGTAAAATTCGCGACCTACGGCTAAATCCTCAAAGCTTCAGTAAACGCTACGGCATTTTCTCAATATCTAACAAAATTAATTTATGAAAATTATACTTCTCATAAATAGGTAAATTATGTTATGCCTGATCTTTTAACCCTTTTAATTTATTTAGTACATTTAAACGTACTTACCTGCCTTTAATAGATCGATAAGCACAAAGTGAATAAGTCTATTTACAAAAAAGCAACTTTTGCAGGAGATCAAAAATATAAAAAACTATTTTAAATTTCTAAAAGTATTCAGCTGATTATTTTGAAATTTTTACTTAATACAGTTTTAGTTTATACAGATATATTTCTACAGAATTTTAATCTATCCCTCGAAAAACGTTAATTACAAACGTCGCGATAGGCCCGAGCTTAGCTTAAAAAAATATAGCAATATAAAATCCCTTTTATTCTCGTTTCATTAGAATAAGATAGCATGCAATTAAAACAAGTTTAG
>NJDD01001815.1:381129-396715 GCA_002245505.1 Calephelis nemesis | reverse complement strand
CTTCACATTTTTTTGTTTGCCATTTTAAAATAAAACTTTTAGATGAAATGTTTAAAATGTTATTATTTGACAACCCTGACCCTTGACTGACTTGCCGTGAGTAGGTAGGTATATAAAATGTCGGCATGAATTCAATAACAAAGGAGGTGGACTACTGGTAGGTAGAATTCTTTATACTGTGCCTCTGCCATTTAAAATAGTGTTACTTATGAGATAAAAATGATGAAATATTTAATTTTTCAAACTTATAGGTACATAATTAAATCAATATAATGTATATGTGTATATCGATTTTCCTTTTACTATTATTTCCTTTGTTAAACTAATAACTTTTTCGAAAACAGCTAAACTTCTTCACAATGTTGTACTGTAATTTCTATCAACTGAGAAACTATGATATACCTACAACTCGCAAGTAAATTAAAAGATGATTTACTAAACTAATATCTATTTTATCTACCTCAAACTGCAAAGCATTCAAAGCAAGAAACAGTTTACACTTTACACTACAATTATTTAATACTTACTGCAGATCAACCCCAGGAGCCGACCCGCAGTAGTTTATGCGATTGTTTTACGCTCACTCGTACTGGTATTATCCATTGCGAATCCTATACTGTTCGGAAATATGTAAGCAATATAAAAACAGCAATGAATCTATATTTTATTTTATATCTCGCGCAAGCGACCTGCGCCGTCTTATTCGCGCATGCGCAAAGCACTGTCTAACATTCCGACGATCTCACGCTAGTTTAGAAGTTTTTACCCATTCCAAAAAAAGTGCGCAATGGCGCTAAACAAGTTTTCACTTCAAAAAATGACAAACTTCCACTATATACATAACTGTACGGTTTTCGGTGTCACGATTGTATTAACGAAATATTGAATGACTCGTATCAAGTACTTTGATGCTCGGTGTTGTAAAGTGCTTAGTTTTAAAATGAAGTAATATCATTCGTTGTGTAGTTTAAAATTGTCTCGACAAAATTATGACCAGAGTTAATTTTAAAAGCGAATGTGAAACTAAGAGCATTTTGGCGTCTCTCATGTGAGACGGCCGCATACTACGGGCGTCGAGGCTCCGTCTCTCAATGTGAGACGGCTCGCATACGAAAGGTGCAAACTTAGATAATATCAAATGCCAACTCCTATGCAAAAACTAAATAAAAATATTGTACCTTTTTAATGGCGATAAAATTAAAGTTGGTTTAGTTTTTTAAAGAGATTGAAAGACAAATAGTTCGGTCACCTGATAACAAGAAGAACAAATTGCCATATAGACAACAAAAGTGGTTATGTAGTTATGTTGCTACATGTTGGCTGTTGCTGACCTGCGGTTGAGTAGTGGCTTATACTATGATATTTACTGGCTGATCCACCCGCCAGACTGAAACAGGACAGTGGCAGACACATGGTGCCTGGTGGCTTAAACAAATAAGGCAGTGGCACCCATCCAGGCAAACTGTTGAAAACCTCGACTCCTTAGGAAGATGTGGAAGGATGCGTCAGCACACATTGGTTAAAAAATCAAATCTTTACTAATTATTATATAAAAGCTAAATGAAATTTGGGCATTTTAGAAATATTGTTGTGTATGTATTATTTAAAGAATTATTACTATGTATATTATTTTGCATTTTCAGGCAAGAAGGTGTTGAAACTAACTGGTACTTTCCAAAAACAGTTGATGTAATAACTTTTGATGGTGTACATGTCCAGTGTCGGACTTACCAACAAACAAACAATCCGCCTTTACGAGATCTTGGTGAGGAACTACCGTCAGAGAGAAGACCGTCTATAACCTACTTAGAGTGTATAATAAAAGGTGCAGTTGAATGTCGTTTACCTGAAGAATATATAATGGAATTGAAGAAAATCCCCCATAATGGGCAAAAAGCTTCCCCTAAAATGATAGAAAAATTAGGTGATTTTTGATATTTAGTAGATATTGAAATAAAATGTTAATTATAAATATTGTATAAAATTTAATCCAGTGATATTACCTTCTTATTGTCAGAGATTGAAACTTGAAAGATGTTTATTCTGTCAAAAAAGACATTAAATATTTTTAGTATTTAAGTAATAAGGACTTTTATTTTAAAACAAAAAAATGTTAAAATCGCAAGTTTATAAAAAGGACACTTTTCTTTACTTTTCATATGCAAGCAACATGTTTTCTTTTCGGATTCACTTGAATAACCCTACTGCTGAATTTGTTTCCATAGGACGGTTAGATGTAAGAATAATATATTTTGTAATATAACAGTTGCCTACTTACAGCTCCTAAAGAGGTTTAAGGATTTTGTCATGTGATTTTATGTCATACTAGTTGTTCTGGCGAACTTTGCTTTACTCTTTCAGTTTGTACGGGAAAATTTAAATATTTTAATAGCTTCCTCGCAGTCGAACAGGATAAAAAGTATGCTATTACCTCCTCCTGATTCTATGTATATTCTCCTCATAATTTATTAGCCACATCCGTTCAGCCGTTTTTGAGCTAGAAATAGTTTGAAACTAACAAGACTCTAACTTTAACGACCGATATGTTTAATGACAGAAAGTAAGTTAAGTAAGTTAAAAAGTTATTTGTAGATACCGACCGCAGTGTACTTTACGGCTACAACCCTACCGATAAAGCTATTGCTTGGTAGTCTTTGAAGCTAAGATCCACGTGCACAGGTGGAGCTCAGAGCTATGTATAAATGCTCACATTCAACGATTCAAAATATCGGCGACAGTATTCAAGCTACAGAGAGTTCTTTACGTTTCGATCTACCCACCTGCTTTCTGAGCATTCGCTCCGTTAGGAATCTCTGTGAAACAATGAAGTGGGAGCATGATACTAAATAGTAGGTAGGTGCTGTTACAGAAAAGACTATAGATTTTTGACGGCTTAGATACATTTTCCAAGAGTTTCATATTTAAATCAAAAAGCAGATATTCAATGCGAGTGTGGATAGATATAGGTACCCGGGGAGACCAAGGCTGACATTTCACGATCAGATCAAACGGATATTATCCGAGGGTGGTGTCAAGAGTCTCCGAAACCGGCGTGTTTGTATGAAAAGGGTAACGAATGTGAACGAAGCAAGACAGGTTTGTCAGGATCGTGAGGTCTGACACTCGAGACTCTCTGCCTACCTCGTAAGGGACTTGGCGTGAAGCTATGTATGTAAAATGGCAGCAGGAGGGAGATAAGTGCTGTTGTGCAAAAATTCTGTTACCTGGTCAGCTAGAGGATACAATCAATATGAGATTTCTGTAAAAAAAGATGTTGAATGTTAAACTTACATTCAAATCTTCACAAACTTTCGCATTTTTAACAAATATTGTTTTTGAATTACAAATAACTGACAGCCATGCTTTTTAAAATCAAATGTTGTGTTTCGAGTTTTCTTTTAAAAGCGTTGACCTATAAATAACATTTTTTTAAATCAGCATGGACTTAAATATAACTAGAGTAGGTATCATTACAGTGGCGAGCATTTACGTTGCGGCTACTAAAATAATAATAACGTGTAGTTCTCTTACTAGTCTGTGATAATAATTCAGGTGCGATACATACCTATAAATGTTTTGTCACCATCCTTTAAATTAGAGGTTCTAATTAAAAAAAAAGTTGCTCGGGATTGGATATGTGCCCGTTTGTCAATAGACTTGCCACCTATCACATTGTAGCAGCTAGTGTCTAGTCGTGTGTGCCCTGGTTGTGCCTCTGCCTACTCCTTCAGGATATGGGCGTGAAGATACCTATTTGTTCTTGTATTCATAGGAAGTAAAGAATTTTGATATTTGTTTCAGAATTTCAGATTAGATTTTATAAAATACTCTAAGTTTTGGGGTGGACCAACTGCTACTATTGTTGCTACTGCTAATGCTCATGTATGGGGAGTTATATGGCGATTGCATATAGACGATGTAACATCACTTGACGAGTAAGATAACTTAAAAAATATTAGATAACTAAAGGCAAACTTACTAGCTTTACCGCCTCGTTAGTCGGGGGTCCATCGCGCTCGCTAAGCTCCACCGGCCAACCGCGAGGCCCGGGTTCGATATTTATGTGTTGAGCATTTAGATTTCTGTATTCGACCCGGGATGTTGATTAAATTTACTCTTGTATTTATTTATGTATTTCTCTGTATATCTGTTAAATGCGTTCGAAATGAGAGCGCTACGGAAAATATTTGGTGTAACGCAATCGTAACAGTGAGATCCGAGAAAGAGAGGTTCGGTCATGTGGAAAGAATGACAAAGCAGATATACACTGCGAATATGGATGTATGTAGGAACCCGGGAAGACCAATGTTGACATTCCACGAGTGTCCGAAATCGGTGTGCTTATATGAAAAGCGTAGTGAATGTAAAGGAAGCCAGACAGGTTTGTCCGGATCGTGAAGTCTGGCACTCGATACTCTCTGCCAACGCCCTTAAGGGATATGGCGTGAAGATATGTATGTGTACGTATATCTGAACACTACCCATGACACAACACACATTTAATTACTGTGCATGGCTATAGCTGTGCTTTAGCGACGGAGTATGTAAGGCGGTGGTACCAAGCCAAAGAGCGCTGCTGCCTGCTGCACAGCACACTACCACCTGTAAATTTCGTTTCCTAGTAGGAATTAGCAACAATAACTACCTACTCCTCGATTGTATCTCCTCTCGCGCCTCTGTGGTCCAAGTGTTGGACTTGACTTCAGAGGTCGCGGGTTCCCATTTCGGGTTGGGCAATAATTAGAAAATGTGGTATGGTATAAAATGTTGCTCGGAGTTGGATACGTGCCCGGTTGGCAATGGGCTTGCCACCTATCACATTGTGAAACTTTGTGTCTTCAGCTAGTCGTGGGTGCCCTAGTTGTAACTCTGCCTACCTTTTCGGGGATGTGAGCATGAAGATACTTACTTACTCCTCGGTTATATTACTTCATAATCGAGGAGTATTCTTCAGACACATATGAGCATAAGAAAAAAATCAGATTAAAATTAACCTACGTATTTTTTCAAAGCTAGTCAGGTCTAAACAAAATATTGGATTTATCAGTCTTACAGGTAATCAATATTATTTTAACACCCCAGGTGCGTGGCAAAATCTCTTATCATATTTCTTGATTTTCTTACACGTGCACCAATCACTATTTTCAAAAATTTCTCTACCTGTACGTCTACTGTAGATAGGAATGTAGGCAGTATATTATATTTGAAATAGTAATGTCCTGATAAAGGTTTCCGGTTCACAAGATTTGAAGTAGGATATTCTGATGCACACATATTGACCACCTTTATCAAACATAAAAAGTATCTTCACGCCCATATTCCCGAGGAGGTAGGCAGAGGCACAACCAGGGCACCCACGACTAGCCGAAGACACTAAGTCCCACAATGTGATAGGTGGCAAGCCTATCGCCAACCGGGCACATTTCCAATCCCGAGCAAAATTTTTTTATTAAAAAATTGGAAAAACCCAATTTTTTTTGTTGCCCGACCTGGGATTCGAACCCGGGACCTCATGCAGTCATGTCCAACACCCGGACCGCTAGACCACAGAGGCGATACATTTATCAAACATATCAAACATAGCTCTTTCCAATTAATTTTTGCATTTTTTTACAGACAAGAAGGCGTCGAAAGACGAATATACTATGTAAAACATTTGAAAATACACACACCTTATATTGGGGAGTATACGTGCCGTGTATATATCCAGTGCTTAAATCCTTTGCCAAGGAGTGACAATGACAGCATACCACCAGAGCGATGGCCATCATGGACTTACAAGGAAATCATAATAATAGGGGCTCTCGAGCATAATCTGCCAGAATATTACATACAGATGTTAGAAGAAATCAAAGACAACGGTGAAAAGGGATTCTTCAGGGTGTATTGTCGTTTGATGAGATATGCCGGAAATAAGCCTTGCACATGCACAGTTCCTGAACGTATACCACTAGAACATCTTAAACTTGATTTGAAATTAAAAAGGCAAGTAAAAAAGTAGTTAACCAGCCTTCTTCGATGTGCAAAAAAATGATAATATATTCTAATAATTACTTTTAATATTATGTTTGTATTACCACAAAAAGTTTGTGCTAATTATTTTTCTAAATTAAACGGCGAAAATTAAAACAAATATTCAAAAAATCAATTTATTTGAGAACTTTATAGGCCTTGTTTTATTTCATTAACTTGTATAAAATATACTTAAACAAGGGGTATTTTAGGATACAAATTACAATGATATTCAAAACTATACTTTGCTAATTTTTGTAACTTCTCATTTATATTAAAATTATGATTAATAGGTACTCGGTTCTCATTAAATTTAAATTAAATATAAAATTATACATCTCAATCGTTTGGTGAATGTGTATCTAAATTGAGCATATAGCACAACGCTACCCCATCACTTTACACAACACACACGCACACGCACGCACACGCACGCACACACACACGCACGCACGCACACAAATCACACAAGGAACACATCATTTGGAAAATAGTTTATCAGTCAAGAATTACAAAAAAAATATTACTAAAAATGAGGTAATACATTAGCTGCTTTAAAAGTGGAAATCACAAACAAATACTGTCAAATAAGAACTCATATTAGGGTAAAAAGGGAGCACTGCTGGGGTGCTCCTAAATCCAAATATACATTTTTACCCTGAAACGTTCATTCCCTCGCATCGAACGCTGTGAGAGGCAACGTTGTGCGAGTCTTCGCCGCAGTCACCCCATTTCACTTATTAATACACTAATCATAGAAATTATTTAATCAGTGATTAGTGGGGTGTCTCAGCTCACTCGACGATTGTGGAAAAACCGCATCTTTTAACTGCATTTTAATTAAAAACAAATTTCAAGACATTAAATTTTATGTAATTTCGTGCTACAATGTCAATAATGTCAATAATTCTATTATAAACAACTCGTTAAATGTTATTTAACTAGAGCAAAAGGCACTGCATATTTTCAAACTAATTAATATAAAATTTGGATTTTATTTTGACATAAACGATGACGCTGCGTTATAGTAAAAAAGAAAAAACATTTTTGATTCTCAAGCTTCAATTACTTCTTTGTGCATTAATAATTCTATTCTATTAATAAAATAACAGAACAGTGTTGTCAACGTCCTAGGTAGGGCAACTCAATGTGTTCTTTCAATTTAAGAATAAAATTTAAGGAAAATGTTTCCAGTGTTTAGGGTAAGTGCCTGGTTGGGGAGAGGTTTGACACTTATCACAATGTGGGACCAAGCACCTTTGGCTAATAACTATGGATGCCCTACCACTGGCTAACCTTTCGAGAAGCTATAAAGCTATTTCATTTTATATTCATGATGAAAAATCCAGTTCAAAAATTGCGTACATAGAGGTAAAATAAATACTATACCATAGAATCAATAATGTTTTTTCTTTTAAACGTTAACGTAGTTTTGATGCCTATTTCAAAGGAAATTTCAGTAAACATATGCATTTATTTGTGGCTTGAAACATTAAAAAAATAGTACAAAAAAAGTACTTTATTTTTTTGTTTAATTTATTACGTTGCTAACGAACAATATAACAAATTATCTAAACATCTTATACGCATTGCGACGTAGTTTAAAACATTTTATCGTCTTCCGCACTGAACATCCTGCTCAAGTAAAATCCTTACATTTGGCGTAGCTAGAGAAGCCGCTCAAGCTCAGCGAATAGAAATATCTAGTCAAAGCCGAGATCCCTTAGACGAGTACAAAAATAGAAAATTAAATAGGTTAAGCTTGCTTCTTAATTATAAATCACATGTTTTTAAACATCGCAAACAAGTTTAAAATGAAGATTTAGTATATATTAAAATTACCAAAATAACTTAAATGTCGAGGTTTCTCAAATAAAATTCTAATTTATTTCATGTGTTATTTTTCCTTTAATTTTGAAAGCAAATGGAAGCGAAAACTAGATAAAGAGCCTGATCCTAAATCCTAAACTATATAAATACTAGCTGCCCGTTCCGGCTTCGCTTGGACGGTAATTTTTTTATCATAAAATTGAGACGTAAGCTATCCTATATCTCAAGTTTGATCAAAATGCACACGGTGTGCAAATTTCATTGAAATCGGTTAAGTAGTTTAGGAGTCTATCGCGGACAAACATCGTGACAGGTGATTTATATATATATTAAGATAATACTATGAAACTGGGCTGACTGACATAATATCTAGATTTTATAATAAAAATGTGATTTACCCACGTCAAACAATAGATTATGATTGTTAGTAGTAAGAACTGCAAAAATTATGATAACAATAAATTATTATTTAAGCGCAGTGAAACTGCAAAAACATTACTTAACTTTCACTATCCCGTCGTTTAGGTACACAAAAAAATGCTGTGCTAAGTCTTGATTTTGGATTGATCAAATTTAAATAGAATCTCGATATCTTGAAAAAGAATCATCAAAATCCATTCGTTAGTGACCAATCGGATAAAAGTTATACAAAATAATACACAGGAGGAGGCTCCTTTTTTGGGAGTCGGTTAAAAAAATCCATATTTCACAAAATTCAAGTCGTCAAGTGTTAAACACAGATTTTAGTAGCTGTCACTAGGAGTTTTGGCGCCATCGAGAGAAAAGATGGACAAAGTTTTTTCATAAATATTGAATTGGTGTTTATATTGAGTGAATGAATTGATAGTCAATTTTGGTAGCATTTTGTACAATTTTGTTCAGCGAAAGTGAAAAAATAAAATAATCATGAATAAATTTGCGTATAGTGTGTTTCCTCGTTGCCGCCAAATCTCACTACATGAGCTTGAGTAATGAAATCACCGCTTTACTCAAGACCCTGACATGACTTATTAAAGTTTTATGACTTATAATAACTGAATCCAGATTTTGGTGAATTTGATGCAAATTTCTACTTGACTAATGGCAAAATACAAACGTGAAGGCCAAAACCTAAAGAAAGAAAGAAAGCTGCCACTAGCTACGCCAATGTATTCATACATTATGCTACGTGCCTTAAGCCCTTTACAACGATACTATAAATTTCATCCCAACTACCTAAGGCATTATTATTAACCTAGTATATCTTTTAAAATTAGGTAGATTACTGTCGAGTTAAAATGACATGATCTTAAGCATACCAGTTACATAAGTATGTTGCCTTAGCCCTTAGCTGAATTTCATACACTTCCATGCAGCAAAAGGATTAACCAAGAACCGTTGGATGTTTTGAACATATTTTATATTTACAGACAATATATAACACGATAGCTTATGAATTTATACAAGGAATAAGCACTTAATTTTTTGAATTATAAAATTTTCAAAACCAAATTAAGTATCTACTTAAAAAAGTAGGTACCACCTACTAGGTAAGACGTCATATTAAGTTCCAAACCTACATCGAGCTACACTGAGCTTATAATAGAATGAAACATATTTTATAATAAATTTAGTACATTCGAAATCATATTAAAAAAAGACGCCAAAAGAAATCTTGGACAGAATGTACAAATTAATTTTTTAGCATCTTCACGTCCATTTTTCCTAAGGAGTAGGCAGAGACACAACCAGGGCACCCACGACTAGCCGAAGACACTAAGTCCCACAATGTGATAGGGCACAATTCCAATCCCGAGCAACATTTTTTTTATTAGAAAATTAGAAAAACCCAATTTTCTTTTTGTTGCCCGACCCCGGATTCGAACCCGGGACCTCATGCTGTCAAGTCCAACAACTGAACCGCTAGGCCACAAAGGCGACATTTATTTTTTTGATTTTTCAGTTTTATTTCATACAACCCAATTTTAACCTGTTCGGAATAAAACAGTTATGTTGATATTTTTTTCTATTATCAAATCAATAGGTAAATCAAAATCTGCACATTTTGTACAACATAAACTTTAGGTCATGATAAATTTTCTTATCATTTCAATATTACAACATTTAATGAAAAATATTTTTTAATAGAAGTATTCTGTCAAAGATTTTTCAGACAACCCATTTTTAATATATTTTCCATTATACAAAATATATTTCATCCTATTACCAGCTCGGTGCATACAACTTAAGTTAGGATCTTAGACCATTTAAAACGGCCCTTGGTTATATCCTGAATAATGAATTTTTCTAACATGGATTAAACAAAAAGTTGTTTGTACGTATGTTCCTCACACGATCAATAATCCTGCATTCCAATGAAGGCTGGATTTATGAAGGCACTCGTTTATACCCTTAATATAGTATCGTTAAAGTTAATCTGGTCGCCGAACACTACTTTTGAGTCGGCGGTAAATGTCGGCTGATTCTACGGTACGCTCTTATAAGATCTGGTGCGGATTTGCATTAAGTTCCAGAAGGCCTGGGTAGGCCCGGACTCTAGGACGTGACCTAGGGCCCATAATGATTGATTCAAAGCAGATTTCGTGATATAATGGAAATCTAAAAAAGGAAAAAGTAAAAAATATCGCTGCTTTCTGATAGGGCAACTATTACCATATGGCCTAGGATAAAATGCAAATCCGCTACCATAGTTATTTTCATTTGGGCTAATACAAAATTAACGATATTTTTATATGAAATATTAAAAAACATATGAATTAGATAAATAACTTAATTGATGTTTTACTTTCCAAGGATGCACTTTCTTTGAAAACATTAAACACAGTAAGTGCTATATAATAGCTTATTTTTCACTAATAACATTGAAATAAAACTGTTAGTTATGAACATTACTTAAGCTGCCTGGACTTGATATATTAGTTCCTAAGAAATACAAAAATGAAATATACTCGTACATACTATGAGCTAAGATTTAGTGGGAGACATTTTTTAATAATATTTTTGTAATAACACATTTTTGTACTATACAATGTACATTGAAAGATTCTAATAGTGTTTAATAAAGTAGAAAATTATAGTAAATCGGTGCTTGGTAGAATTCCATTCTTGAAACAATTTATTCACAAACACTTGTACTTTCCACAATATTTTTTTATTCTTATATTTTAGCCAACCGGTTTTGCTATACAAGTATCACCAGGGCTATTAATAGAATGTTATTTGTATAGACAAAAATTTGGTATGTATCGTAAACTTTATATGAGCCCTAAAAATAACCTAGCGTTTAATAAATACTGTACCATGTTATGTAGCTAAATATAAAAATTTACAATTGTATCGACAGCTAAAACTGATTAATTAGTATTTAACAGTATACGCCACAACATGGGATATAATATTACGAAATATTGTAAAATTGAGTTTTGTGCGAAAATTGAAATACATTTATAGACAAATATCCTCAACAGGATATTAATATTTAAAACCCTTACGAGTTCTGAGAGAATACACAAATATGGCTGACAAATAGTTTCTGTAAATATATTGTAAACGTTTACAAGGAAGAATTTTTATTCACATATTGTTTAAATATTTTGATATAGTGCATGATCATACATTTTGTTCTGCAAATTAGCTAGACTTTGGCTAAATAGTGTAGATAATTCACTAAACAATAGTTACATAACATTAACACGACTACTTAACAATGGCCGATTATATTATTATATTGCATTGTAATTGAAAATGGAACACATCGATTTCATTGATCCTTAGATATTATATTACTATTTTAATGATCCTTGGGATTCCTGCGCCTTTTGATTTATTCACGAATTCTTTTTGCTCAAAAACTTTACTCAAAATCATATAGATTAAAAACGAGCGCATTCTCCGCTGTGAGTGCGTAAGATGAGTCGAATTCATACTAAAGATCTGCGTCACACGGAGATTTAAACAAACTAGTGATCGCCCGTTGGTCGAAATTCGGCTATAATAAATTTTAATATCTTGTTGATAAGAACGCCATCTTCATTTCTTAAGACCAACTATTTTGTTTCCAAACTTTTTAGTGTGACATCTGTGATCTTTTATCGTTATTATCAATATATTTATTTGTGTGTGTCAAATGCATGGTAGTGGGAGTAATGTTTTATTTATTGATCTAATGTACTTTATAAGCATTATTATTGAAAAATATTAGAGCTCTGCACTTCTCCTACACATAAACTATAAGTGAGCCAAATTTAATGCTCCTGAGTCCGTGCAAATTTCGTAAAAGGGGCCCAAAGTTTTGACATCACGTATTAATATATAGATTTTACGTCGCCGTATGGTATAAACATGCATTTAGTATGAAACGTAAATTATGCGATTTGTTTTATGCGACTCACAACTTAAAAAAATACGTTTGCTATGTTTCATAATATGTGACATAATAATAGCAATACAATATCAAAGAACATTAGATAAACTAAGGAATATTTTTACCTAATAGGTTAACATGTGTGTAAAAAATACTATAAAGTATAACTAACACAATTTCATTTAGCTTATGTCTTTGGCGGTTCTGATTATTGAAATTGCTTCCTCGTAATGTTTGGGCATGATCAGATACGGTTTTTAACTGAGTATTATACGTAACATATCCCAACACGCGTCGAGCGACAAACTTGATACTTTCTATAAGTGCTGCCAAATAATACCCACAAACTTGACGCTCGTTTGAAGTTCTCCAGTTCATTAAGAAAATAAAAATAATTTGTACACATCCTTAATTATATTAATTTACAATTTACACCTTATATTAAACTTAAGAATAATAGGCTTCGTCATAAATGACATAGATACATCTACACTATTGAGGTAAACTATATAGGATTACGTCGACAGTAGCCGACTCGGTATAACACCTGCAAAAATATTAACGTTCTGATATGAAAGCGAACCGTCGTCGGGCGTTTCTCTAGTCAAATTTCACCATCTGATTTAAATCAGCCATAACATCGTCTTTACGCACTTAGTGCTTTTCAGAGTAACCAATAATTTACAACATACTTACATCTAAAAGTCAAATTAGTAAACTAACATACACTCTTAGTAACTGATGTTTTTTAAACGTAAAAACTTCTTTAAAATTACTTAATAGTCAAAGTTGTGTTTTTAATGCTATAAGATAGAAGACTATCGGGGAGTTTACAAGAAGCAACCGTCGCCTATATACCATAGATGTTACTGTTGCGACATCTTATGACCGGAATCTAAGACTACTTATGTAAGGCTGCCAACTTAACTATTACACGAAACACAACAATAGCGAGCGCTGTCGCTAATTTTGCAGGTATAGGAACAGTGATAATCCAATAATAATAGTTAAAGCTTAGCTGCGCAATGAACACATGTGTGAACAAGTTATTATTATAAATATGTTTCATTAATATTTTTCTTGTTTATAGTTTCAATTTCATTAATAATTTGTATGACATAAAATGGTTAATGTATGTAATTTGCATGCCAATTAATTGGTATAGTACAATACTCCGTAAATAATTATTATAAGGCATCAAATTTATACCCTGCTAATAGCCAACAAAGATGATTGATTTAAAAAAATATACAATCAGTTACTAAAGGTGGCATGTAATCAAGTTCACCATAACAGTAGCGATCGATTCGAAAACGATACTCGATTCTACTGTAGCTTGCGTCAAAGCGCCCAACAACACATTCGCTCGCTCGACTAAGCCGAAACGGCTAACGTTCAATAATAAAATATCATTCGGGACCGAATGCGTTAAAAAACACGCAATTACTGCGAATAAGATAAAAAAACATTAATACTACGAGTAATAAAATTGGCTCTCATATTTTAAATATACTGTTTTTGAGGCAAAAGCTTACATATAAAAATCTCGTGGTTAGGATAAACTCCGAAATTATCCGATTTTATCAAATGAAAATATAAGACAAAGAAATAGGCTATATCCAGATATTGTAAATTATAAATAATACACGGACGAAGCCGCAAGCAACAG
This sequence comes from Calephelis nemesis, assembly GCA_002245505.1. Lineage (NCBI taxonomy): Eukaryota > Metazoa > Arthropoda > Insecta > Lepidoptera > Riodinidae > Calephelis > Calephelis nemesis. Next base: position 382,841 of record NJDD01001815.1, on the reverse strand, counting down.
CTAGTAAAAACAATATGTTTTTTAATACCCAATTTTATTTTCAAGAAACAAGCGTTTTGATTACTAATGTCTGTACAGTAAGCAAACGAAATATCTCGACATCTTTACAGAGCCTTTACCATGAACTCGACAAGCCGTCAACTCATGGTAGGGATAACAATACTTTCACTCCAAGATTCAACCTGGTTAGTCTTTATTGTAATGTGATACAGACTATGTAAGTAAGTATCTTCACGCCCATATCCTCGAAGAGTTAGGCAGAGGTACCCACGACTAGCCGAAGACACTAAGTCCCATAATAGGTGGCAAGCCTATCGCCAACCGGGCACATATCCAATCTCGAGCAACGTTTTTTTCAAGAAAACTAGAAAAACCCATTTTTCTTTTCGTTACCCGACCCGGGATTCGAACCCGGGACCTCATGCAGTTAAATCCAACAACTGAACTGTTAGACTACAGACTATGTCAAATTAATTTTACTCCTACGTTAGTTTATGTTTTTTAATAAGATGGTGAAAGTATAGTACGGGGGTTAGACATTTCGTTTGCTTAATGTACGAATCGTAACCTTTGTCGGTAACATATCTAACTACGGTCGCTCATCGCAGGTACAGTACAAATGTAGAAGTATATGTAACGCACTTTAAGGCTTAGCAAGCGGTCCCGAATGTTGACAGAACGTACGTATAAAATAAATAAAATAACACGCCGAATAATTCACTATCTACGCTTACAACTAGATTCGAAGAGCCGGCGCGCGCGCTCGGCCTGAGGTAGGTGTGGTGTGCTGCCCACTGCCCTGCTCTTACTGCCCTTTACTGCTTTCGATATACTCTTTGAAAGTGCACATTTGATCCTTCACTTCATATTTTATTAGTATAAGTATCGCAATGGTCTATAAGCTTTGAATACGTGGCTAAATTTAGGTCTGACATAAAAGTATTTACTATCTACACAGAAATCTCAACTTTCAACGAACGAATAATCCATTGTAATATTTATACTACGATTGATAGGTTTGCCCCTTAAAATTGTTATAATTAAAAATGTTGTCAAAATATTAACGCACTAAATAAACATGAATAAATAATTGAATCTACCTGACCGTGCATTCACATATGCGATTCTAATGTATTTTTTAAGTTAATTTAGGAAAGGCGAGACTAAAGTTAAATTAATCTTTTTTTTTTCATGTCAAATGCAAAAATGACAATCGATATTCGCATGTGTGAAAGAACGCTAATGATAATTCTTGTTAATTTATTTATATGTCAAGTTACGTATGTGCACGATTAGTTTAAAAAGTAAACATAATGTGTCACAAAAAATGTCATCTTAAATTAGTCTGATGAAAAAGGTGAAATAAGCCCATTTAGTTTTTATATTTGAAATAGTCGAATTAACTAAATAAAGGTTAGGTTCGTTTCCATGTACACGTGTTCGAGTTACATAATACATATGTAAGATTATATTGAATTTGACATTACACAGGGCGTCTATAAGTTTAGAAAAGAGAAACAATTTAGTCGGTTGTACGCCAGAAAAGGCCAACGACGTATAAAGTTGTCTTGCCATGCTGCATCGGCAGTCACGTGGTGTGTAGGGGCAAGGGGGCAGGGCTCGTGGGCGGGTGGAGTGCGGCGGCGGTGCTAGCAGGGCGGCGGCAGTAGGCCGTTGGGCGGGCCCTTGTGGTTGGTGCGGGCCCGCAGCGG
>NJDD01001815.1:345197-364840 GCA_002245505.1 Calephelis nemesis | reverse complement strand
CCCCTCCGAACGTTCTGCGCTGTCCTCCCATCTGCCCGCGATCATATTCCCCAGAGCATTTGCTAGAACAATGTCCTCTATTAACGCAAATATTTTAAACGGCATGGCCTTATACTAAGTTTAAACTCATACCGTCATGTTAATAAACAAAGACTAAAGTACTCCAGGGTTCAATTTTATATTACTGTCTTTATTGCACTGTGACACAGACCATAATATTAACTTACCTTTACTATTCTTCAATCTTTGTTTATTAAAATGATGGTTATGATTATTTCCTCCTCTTCGAATCGTTAGCCTCAATACTGACCTCGCGACTTATTATATTATACGTTATCTGTTTCATGATTATTTCTATGCCACTTGTACACTTATTGTGTTTGTTTTTGTGTGTATGAAACATACTTTATGTGCATTAAAACTGCAAAATCCGACTTCTTTCTTACTCTCGAGTGTCTGCTCGACCTTCGTGGAGTTCATTCGAATTCTCCTGATGACGCTACGGTTACGAAGCGAAACGTACTTACGTTGAGTTTTTAGTAGTGTGTGTATTGTTGGCGCTTATAAACATTTTAATAGTGTGTTTTGTGTGGAGCTGGATATAATTGGTAGTTTTAAAGTTCCGATAAGTCCAATTCATTCATAGCGCACTATTTTGCCTGTTTTGTCACGCCATAATATACTTATTTTTGTCGGGAAATTGCAATTATTTTTTTATTTGGATTCAATGACAGAGGCAATAATTGCCATACATATAAAAAAATCGAATATAGAACCTCCTCCTTCTTTCTAAATCAGTTAAAATGTTCAGTATATTTATATTTCATTTTCTCTAATTGAACAACATTTAGTGCATTATGCAATCTAAGACAGTACTTAGATTAAGAACTGGACACATTCCATGTAATAAGTTTGCATGTTTGATGAATAAGACAAATAAAATAAAAACAAATAAAACAATTCGAACTCTATACCTCCAATATTATCGAGGATGCACAACGCTTGCATATAGAATGTGTCAAAAATGAAGTAATAAGACAGAATAAAGCTACGTGCATATACGAATAGGTTTTGAAGTTGCATTAATAATTGTTGAAAGATATAAATCAGGTACGATATGATGGACATGTCCAGAAGGATAAACCCCTGAACAAAGATAAAAAATGTGGTTTTTTTTAAGTTTGCGACAAAAAGTAACTATATCAGATACCATCTTATTAATAAACATAGATGCAAATTCTACACGTTTCAACCTGGTATTATAGTCTTTATTCTACTACGATACCTAAGTAATACAATATCAATTTTTTTATTACTTTAGTCTATGTTTATTGATAAAGGGCCATAAATAGGGCTAGAGTTTTGTTGCTAAAATATTTTTGTTAATTATTGAAAAATAACAGCGGTTACTTGGTAACTGATCTAAAATATCACGATCTCTTATCTGAGATAGGTTATTACTATTGGCCAAAAAACTATAAGATAAGTTTTAGTTCGATATTGTTGTAAAAATGACATCAATTGTCAAGCTGGAAACACATTATCAGCCACGGTTTACGGACAAGACCTACAGCCGCGACTGACAAATGTGTACATATGTATACCGTCCGCGGACACTTTCTGCTGATAAAAATATCCAGCGCGCCAGATATATTTCGGACGTCCGAATACCCAATTTCATGTCCGCGACTTACGTCCGATAGTTTGCAAGCCTCAGTGTAATTTCACTTACTAAAATATACCCTTAAGTCGCAGGTGTCAACCGCATCCTATAGTATGTTTCCAGCTTTAATTAAAATAAAATATATAAGTGGCTTGTGTGGTAGTACGATTGTTCGTTTTTTGATCGCCAAAATGAAAAATGTAGATAAAAAGTATCTTCACGCCCATATCTCCGAAGACGTAGGCAGAGGCAAAACCCACGACTAGCCGAAGACACTAATTCCCACAATGTGATAGGCAGCAAACTTATGGCCAACCGGGCACGTATCATATCCCGGGCAACGTTATTATTTATTATTAGAAAATTGGAAAAACAACCATTTCTTTTTGTTGCCCGACCCGGGAATCGAACCCGAAACCTCATGAAGTTATGTCCAACACCTGCACAGAGGCGAGGCACTAGACTACAGAGGCGATAATTAGACGTAGATTACGCAAAATAACAAATATATGACTTACGATTAGCACAATAATTGATGTTGCTTTCAAGAATCTTAGGTCGGTTGTAGCTGTTAGCTTGTATCTCCAGGTGGTAGTTGATGATTGTGCCATTCGGCATTGCAGGTGGCTGCCATTTGATGGTAACTGAATGTTCTTTTAAATTCTCCACTGTCAATCCCAAGGGTGGACTTGGTTCTGAAAAGGAGAACATCGTTAGTATTGATATCAAAGGCCGCTAATTCCAATCCTGTTTATTTTTATTACTAAACTTTTATTCATGGTGTTCAAATTTATAGGAAAACTTCGTGGTAGTCCTAGCAAGCATTTCATTACACGTGAATTCAATACAGAATTACCAAGTCAAGTACTCTACCACCAAATATATTGTTAAAATGATACTCTCATTACTCACCCTTGGGCAGGGTGCGAAAATAGATGATAGGGCTCTGAGCGCCCTTCCGGTCCTGTTGGGTGGTGTAGGTCTTGACGTAAGCCGCATACCGCGTGTAGGGCGAGAGCTGGTTGATGAGGTGGAACATGGGCTGCGCGTCCGCGCACGGGTTGATCAGCAGCGAGGCACGGTTCTTCATCGCCGTATTCGACACTTGCGAATTGTTTCGCGCTTCATCCACGGAAAAATCTTGTACATTCCACCTTAAAAATAAATATTATTTTTTCATAAATAAAATTTACGTTTTCATAAATATTTTAAAGAATGTTGTAATCCTTCCAATAATTTTGGTTATGGCTGATTTCGATTAAACGCGTGCGTGTGCGAGTGAGTGAGTGAGTGAGTGTGCGTGCGTGTGTTTGTGTGTGTACGTGCAATAGATGTGTCAACGTGTATTTACTCAAAAAAGAAAGCACGAAACCTGGCTTCGAATCCCGAGAAGCAATTATTGTGTGATGAACATAACATCTGTATTAACTAAACTACGTGTATTTTCTATTTATTTTTACATGCACCAATAAATCACATCAATGTCAGAAACATACACTTGGCTTGTTTGCGATTAGTTCAGTTAGTAGAATTGGTGCAAAATCTGTTACGTACCTAAACACATTTTCAAGTTTTTTATAGCATAATATAGTAATAAATACCCGTCGCCTGTAGACTCTAAAATTAATACCACTGTTTCTAACCCAAGTTTGAAATGATAAGCATATAGCGTAGGTAAATAAACCGCGCCTGTCTTCCAGACTGGAAAACGATAGTGGCTGCTGATTTTCAATAATCAAAAGTGAGGCGATAGTACCTTTATAAAACTCTTCTATCTATAAATACTAATGGTCGGCCGTTGGTCGAAACTCGACCTTAATAAATTTTAATATCTTGTTGATAATAACGCCATCATCATTTCTTAAGACCAACGATTCCAAACTTTTTAGTGCGCTATCTGTGATCTTTTATCGTTATCATTAATATATTTGTTTGTGTGTGTCAAATGCATGGTTGTGTTTTATTTACTGATTTAATGTACTTTATTATCTAGTTTAGGATTAGTGTTCTGCACTTCTCCTACACATAAACTATAAGTTTGCCAAATTTTATGCTCCTACGTCGCAATTTTCGCAAAAAGGGGTCTAAAGTTTTGGCATCACGTATTAATATATAGATTTTAAACAGCAGACTTACGTGTCAGAACATGCGTCTCTTTGTCCATAAAGTGTGACATTGTGCTCGGCGGGAATGTAGTAGATGGAATACCCCAGGAGTTTGCGCGAATCATCAACACAATAGCTGTCCCAAGTCAATATTACCACTTGTTGTTTCAGAATAAGAACTTTCAGGTGAAGAGTGTCTTGATAACCTACAAAGAAAATGAAAAAATAAATCACAATATGTTTCAATATAGACAACTACAATCTAAATCTGCTTTCAATGCCTTGTAGATTTGAAAGATATTTTAGTAATAGTAGGGGAGCCTAAGGTAGTTTCGGATTATGATTTATGAAATACCTTTATCGTTATACATTTCAATTTAATATGAAATCCCTATACAACAGAGTCGTGCATGTAGTGTGGAATTTATTTAGATCAAAGTACAATAGATTCACTGCATGTCAGTAAGTGTATATTTAAATAGTCTGTCGATTTGAGCAAGACGTGAAGGAGTTGGAGGGTCAGAAAAGTTTATTTTTGTTTTTTAACTTTAAGACTCTCCCCCACTGCTAAAAATATAAAATGCATACGAACTTTTTGTCTACTATATAATCGATAAAATCCAATAGATCCCCGTGACGCTGGAGTCACTACACATTTAGTGTCCTGGGCTCCCATACTATATAAATTTCTTTAGGTTAATAATCCCCTACTATTATTTACAATATCAATTATACGAGGAGTATTTGGAATTTAATAAGTAAGTGTAAAAACTTAATTGTATGTTACGTTTTAAGAATGATTGCTGATACTGTTCGATGTAAGGTATAATATTACAAGAGAAAAAAATTGTTGGTGTTATTACCTCACCGAGAGACGGATTGTACTTGAACTACTTACACGTATTTTACTTACAAGATGCCTGATCTCCATTGTTGTCCTGCGACACTTCAGTCTCACTAAAAGTAGACGACGGGTCCCTGGTCATATTCCTGAGAGGCAGTATATTGTCGTAACACAGTTTTGGATTAAAGTGTATGAAAAGGCGGCCAGTTGTTATTTCTAGAGACTTGTGTACCGACCAGTTCCACAGCAACTCGAGATTCTGGTTGTTGAAGATGTAGAGACTTTGTCCTCTGCAGCAAAATATATAGCATATGACAATTATTATAAAATGTTCCATATTGGTGGTAATTATGTTGCGCACTCACTAAACTAATTTTAAGTTATCGCGGTCTTCTTTCAACGAAAGTAACAGAAAGAGACAAAACACTTTTAGTGCTGTCAAATTAGACCGTACCCGTTATTTCTACAGACGTTTAATCGATCACTCGGAAAACGTTGATTAAAAACATCATAATTTGAAATGTTCGGACTAATCTTACATGTCTAAAACGTTCCATCTCTTTTGTTTTTGTTTCATCTGAAAAAGAGAGCATGCATCCAAAATAAGTTTAGTTTGTGAATAGCAGAATTACCACCATTATAACAGTGTTTAAAGGATAACAGACAGCATTATTACAGTAACATTAAGGGTAAAAGCTACATATCCATTGCAGGATTTTCTAAGAGATATAATCTACGGAGATAAACACACATAATAATTATACTATGTTAGTAATTTGTTACTGCTTTTCTACTTAGTGTTGGAATAAATAAAATACTTGCCGACTGTTAATCAAACATATCTCTTTTATGGCGTAATATATAACCTACTTTCTCAGACATGGTAAATCAGCAAATATGATTCTTTAGATTAATATTAATTGACAGTATTTTTTTTATGATATTGGAAGGCAAACAAGCAGACGGATTTCCTGATGGAAAGAATTTCACGCCTAAAGACAACAAAGTTGGTAATGGTGCTTGCCAACCTGAGGCCGGGATGTTAGGCCTCGAGCAAAAGTAAGTTTACCGGCTACCTTAACCTCCGAACCGGAACAAGTCATGACGTTATGGTGGAAGGAATAGGTAAGGCGGTGGTAGATGGTACCAATCCGGGCGAGTCGCTGCTAAACTCTACCACCTAGTCAGATGTTAGTTAGTGACGGTAAGCCTATGCTCGCCTTTTATAAGCTGCCTGGCACAGGAAGGCAGATGGTCTATTCTGCAAAGGAGCCCGGACCAACACGGGGAAACGACTTGTAATGCAACAAAAAGTTATAAATAAAATAATAGGACATCACAGACTCACTTATCGTTGCTGTGGACACCGATCCTTTCCAGGCTTTTGAGAAACATCAGGGACACGAGCGGGTGAGACCGCACCACCCTCAAACTGCCTTCGATTTCGCGGATTTCTCCCAAAGTAGACTCCAAAACCGCCATTATATTTCCTGTAATTTATTTTATGGTTATTTAATCAGTACCTACTATTGTATAGAGGTTTAATATTTTTAACATTGCAGTCAAAATTATGAAATAAGACTTTATTGACCGTCTTGACTTTATCGCCTCTGTGGTCTAGTGGTTCAGTTGTTGGACTTGACTGCAAGAGGTCCCGGGTTCGAATCTCAGGTCGGGCAACAAAAAGAAAATTGGGTTTTTCCAATTTTTTAAAAAAAAAACGTTGCTCGGGATTGGATACGTGCTCAGTTGGCGGTAGGCTTGCCACCTATCACAATGTGGGACTTAGTATCTCTGCTTACCTCTTCGGGGATATTGGCGTGAAGATACTTTTTTTAAACCGTCTCAATTTGACGGTCAAATGTTTGCAGAATGATTTTATCGGTCTTTTATCAATCTTAGTACGAGGAATCGGTCAAAAACGGAATCGCAAAATTTAGCTTGTTATACACTTCATACTTCTTCGCAGTGCAAGTGTGTTTGTGGGCCCATAGCCGTTATACAATTGCAACATCACACTTTCAAGGTCTATGAAGGTTAATAGGCTGATGATTATTTACAATTTTATTTATAAGTGTTCACTCAACGGCTATGTCTATATAAAACTAAACACTGTACAAAATCTTGGCCAAGAAGATCATGTTTTGTGAACATGTGCTTTGTAGGAAGGTACTATGTTGATAAGCGACATCGATTTCAACTCTTGGAACAACAAGAATGCTGCGTTCCTTTCGCCTTATTGTCTCAGTGTATCTAAATTTTGTACGGCTTGTATGATTTGTTTGAATAAAGTTTTCTGAGTCTGTGGGTACAGTGTGTGCGAAAGCGTGTAAGTATGCAAAAAGTAAGAGCACATGTCGCGACGCGCTTTACACCCGCCCGCGGTTGTTTGCGGTTAGAATCGTACCCGTAGAATCGTACAAGTTTGCGAGCGATGATTTCAACCGCGACGGCTAAGTGACCGCGCAAATTACCGGTCTCGTGAGTTTTGAAATTAAACCGCAGTTCCGCGACCACCACGGGCGCGAGTAAAAACCGCACCGTGAGTTCTTAGGCTAAAAGGTGTAGCGTATTGTGTGCATACCATTTTCGCTATACAAGCATCATCAAGGCTATATAACAACTCTATCAACTAGTTGTTATATAGCCCTGGTGATGCTTGTATAGCGAAACCGTTTGGCTTAACTATAAAAATAAAAAAATATTGTGGAAGGTACAAGTGTTTGTAAATAAATTGTATCAAGAATGGAATTCCACCAAGCACCGACGATGAGAAGTATAGAATTTATTGTGTATATGTTGAGAATGTGTCTGTACAGTGGTGATGTACATTAGTTACCGGCGATGGCCCGCAGTGCGATCTCGAGCGTGCCTTTGACGTGCGTACAGCCGCGGAAGGACTCTGCGGCGGCGACTGAGTCTATCTTCCCCCCCGCACACTCCCGCCGGCAGCCCCGCGCCCCGCACGGAGCGCACCGGCTGTTATTCGCTGTACCCACCTGAGTAATAAAAAATATTAGTATTATAAAATATTTACAGCTGTTTGTTTGGAAAAGTATTTTCTTATTAACGTACTGAATGTTCGTAAATAAGAAAGTAATGTACCTACTACTGTAACTAAAAAATAACAATAAAAAATTAAATTCTGAAATGAAGGAGGCTAATTTTCTTTAGCTGCAACATCCCAATGAGAGTTTCAGCGCTATCAAGATAAATGGTAGTGGTCGTTTTTTCGTAACTATTTAATTTTGTGATACACAAAGAGTTAAGACAATTTTGGTAGCATTTAGTACAATTTTATTCAGTTATAGTGTACAAGTAAAATATTCATGAAGAAGTTAGATAATAAAGGGCAACCGCTACTCAGGACTTGCTACGACGACTTACGACTGATTTTGAATAATTTAAACTTGCTTTTGTGAAATCGGTTAACTTGATGCAAATTTGACTTGAAAATATATTTAATAATTGCAATATTTGTTCACTATTGTTAATATTGGTGTAAAATTAAATAAATATAAATAAATAAAGTTTGGAACTACCACACAGTATTCGTGATAGCCCATCTTTATCTGATTTTAAAAAGCGTTTAAGAGATACTACTTACTTATACACTATCTTAAATCTGTTGTTTGTCATCTTTTGTAATATTTTACAACATCAGTTATGTTTTTATGTTCTTGTAGTTTATGTACTCTTGTTTGTATGTATATACCCAGTATACTACAGTTGTTTACACATTGTGTTACCTTTAGTATTTTGTATGTATTCTCAGAGATATATACAAGTTTATATATTTTTGTTATGTATGCAAGTGTATGTATTTATGTAGGCACTTTTAACGGTCTATTATTATTTTTTCTCTTATGTAACATATTTATATGTACATGTTGCATAGTCATAATTTTTTTTTCTTACTTTATTGTGCACTGTAAGTCTACCATTTAAGTTATTTTATGAGCTCCTTTTTGGATGAGCTGAAAGAAATCTCTTTTTCTGAGATAAGCTGACGATTTGTGCAAGTCTTTTAGTTTTAAAGTTTATGTAAGTTTTTTTGTGTACAATAAATGAATTCTAGTCGATTAGATTACGGAATTAAGAACAAAGCCCTTGATGTCATGATCTCATACTTAAACAATAGAGTTCAGAGGGTTAAAATAAATGGTAAAACTTCTTCGGGTTCTGCGGTTACGATTGGCGTACCGCGGGGCTCTATTCTTGGTCCATTTTTGTTTCTTGTATATGTAGACTTACCTTATTACATAAGGGATACCCACGATATTGTTTTGTTCGCGGATGACACTTCACTTATATTTAAAGTGAAAAGGCAATTGGGTAAGTATGACGAAGTGAACAATGCGATATCCAAAGTAATGGTAATAAGACGAAATGCATTAGATTTTCAATGCCCAATGTTAGGCTAGTAGATTCCAATGTACAACTAAATGGATCTAATCTGGATCTGGTTGAATCCACTGTCTTTTTAGGTATCACAATTGATAATAAATTACAATGGGGCCCTCATATTGAGAAACTGGCAAATAGGCTTAGTTCAGCAGCATTTGCAGTTAAAAAATAAGAACATTAACCGATGTTGAAACGGCCCGAATAGTATAATTTAGCAATTTTCATAGTTTAATGTCTTATGGGATACTTCTTTGGGGAAATTCTGCAGATATAAATACAATATTTGTATTACAGAAAAGAGCTATTAGAACTATTTATAATCTTAAAGTAAGGGATTCCCTCCGAGAAAAATTCAAAGAAATAAATATTTTAACCTTCAGTTCTCAATATATTTATGAAAACTTAATGTATGTTAAAAAAAATCTATGTATGTTTACAAAACAATTTGATGTTCACGATATTAATACGAGGAATAAAAATAACCTAACCGCGTACAAAACTCGTCTCCGTAAAATTAGTAAACCCTTTTTAGGGTCAATGTATACGTTTCTACAGTAAGCTGCCCATTGGTATTAGAGATCTACCTATAAATAATGTAATTTTTTGTACCTTTTATTTAAGTTAAAATCAGATTGTAATTAGTAATTTTAATCTAGATTATATTGTAAATATGATTATTGAAAAAAAGACAAGCCAGCTGAGTTTCTTTCGCCGGATCTTCTCAGTGTGAGGCCGCGATTCCGATCCGGTGGTAGTTTAAAAAATGTCGACGCGCACAAATACCACTTGTATGGTTCATGTGAATAAAGATTATTCTGATTCTGATTCTGAATAAATAAATAAAGTGTATTAAGTACAAATGTTATTTAAAGTGAGTAATGATCGTAGTAACCAACCTCCATATAACCGCTTGGACAAGTGTATATGCAGCTGCGGTTGTTAAATATCTTGTACCTCTTCTTCTTCATGTCCCCCTGGTCGTTGTCACCACCATGGGGCTGCGGTGGCGGCATTGACTGGCACTCTTGTTCTGTTACACACCGGCGCGCCAACTAAAAGTTTTTTTTAAATTGTATATATATATATATATTAAAAGTTATTTTCTGCATTATAGCAAAGCAGTGGGCTCTCTGGATGATAAAAAATAACAGTGCCCATAGGTACCACACATGTTCATGGTTGGGATCTTAGACCATGTGTGCAAATCTACAGGATACTCTGTCCTTCAGCACAGAACAGCCAATGACTAAGCACTGACATAATGACAGAAAAACCAGGTAGAACCCATAAATATGTTTTTTTTGGTACAAGCCTGCTGGAGCTCGCTGCAAATCGCATCTGCCAATGTAGGTTTAAAGCTGCAGTACTGCAGTCAGTAAACGCTTCACTGTTGCAGTGCTGGGCAGACGGTAAGCAGTTACAAAAAAATCGGGTTGCACTCCGGGAGTGCCGGCAGAAGTGAAGAACTAAATATTAACGTTGTGCATTTTTGATATTTTGGAATGGTTAGGTAAAAATTTTGCATGAATTGTTTTAATTATCAGTGTGCAAGTACTATCATTTATGTGGTAGAATACAATATTCATTAATTACGCTATCGTACACAAACGTGACAACATGAACATTCGCGCAAACGCCCTGCGCCGTCTTATTCGCGCAAGCACCCTGTGCCATCTTACTTTTTGTCTTGCGAATCAGGTCACGTGTCCTGACGCGAGTTTAGAAATTTTTACCCATCCCAAAAAAAGCGCAACGCCGCTAAAGAAGTTTTCACTTCAAAAATATAAGATTGAAATTGACCATACCTCGTAAGTATTAGCCGGACATCGTTCCATGCATGTGCGATTTTCTCCGTATTGGAAGGAGAAGTTGGCGCAGACGTGGCAGTCGCTGGGCGAGGGTCCGTCGCAGCCGCCCAGGCAGGTAGAGTGACAGCATGTGCCGTTGTCGGTGCACGCACGCCCGTTGCAATGGGCTGGGCAATCTGGTGAAAAATTAAGCAGATAATTATATTTTAATGGGGAAGGACAACCCACAAACTCCCATGGCGGGGCCAACTTTCATGGTTTTACGGGCCGAAGCTTCGGGAGAATAAACGAGGATCGCTACTTCTTTGGCTTTCCTCCTCGTGTATATTTTCCCTCCCTACAAGTTTTTTTATCTTAGTCATGTCCCTATATATCGCTTCTCCTTAAAAGGGGTCAATGGTCAATGGGAAAGGACAGCAAAGAATCACACGGAGACGACTATGGTCTGTAAACACTTTGCATGACGTAGGTGCGTCGTTGTCAGGTGGCCGGATTGTTATGCCCAATATGGAAATCTACAGGAAGCCCCAACCTCCAGGCTAGTATATGACAGAGCCAAATATTGTCATTTTGGAGACAAGAATAAGTAGAGTCGTGGTAGAGTTTCGCAGCGACTCACCCGGATTGGTACCGCCTTACCTATTCCTGCCGCCTAAACTCGCTTTTGCTTGAGGCCTAACATCCCGGCCTCAGGTTGGCAACGCACCATTACCATCTTTGGTGTCTTTAGGCGGCGTGAATTTCTTACCATCAGGAAATCCGTTTGCTTGTTTGCCTTCCAATATCATAAAAAAATATCTGCAGAGCACTCTACTACCTACCACATATTTAAAATTAAGTAAAATAAAATACATTCGACTAATCATGGGTTTCTTTATGTGACAGTTCGGCGAACAAGCATATGACTCTCCTGATGGTAAAAAATACTGTGGCCTATAGCCACCATAAATGTTACAGATGTTTCGATGTCCTGTGGCCGGGATGTTAGGCCTATTACGCAAGCCTAACGGCTACCCGGACCAGAACATGACAGTCATTATGGCAGTACGGCAGGAATAAATAAGGCGGTGGATCTTTACCTGGACAAGTTAGATTGTACCTTTTCAGTGATACAATTTTAAAATAGAAAATGTGTATTTTCAATTTTCTAATAAAAATAACGTTGCAATGTATTGGATATGTGCCCGGTAGGCGATAGGCATGCTACCTATCACATTGTGGGACTTAGTGTCTTCAGCTAGTCGCAAATATCTTAGTTGTGCCTCTGCCTACCTGATATGGGCGTCAAGATACTTACAAACTAAAAGACAATTCATTTATAACAAAATCATATGTAGTTGTATGTATGTCTGTAGTATGTCCGTTTCAAGTACTCTTTGCAGCACCTGAACCTATTTTGACGAAAATCACCGAAATAAACTGAAATACCGGAAACGTACCTCTTTTCTGGCAGTGCTTGTCATCCCAACACAACAGGCGACCAGTTGAATCAGCAGGACACTGTTGCTGTGAATGTCGGTGGTCTTCCAACCGACTTTGAGCATTTGGACAAAGGCCGCAAAGTCGAGTGTCGTAGTTAGACTAAAAAAGGATTTAAATGATAAGTTTTTCAGTGTTTTTTTTAAATTCTTGATGAAAATAAAATAATACTGACGTTATCATCAAACTTTAAAGAAAGAAAAAATATCACTCCAGACTGAATTAGACCATATTATTATTTTATTTTTATGACATTGGAAGGCAAATAAGCAGACGGATTTCCTGATTGTAAGAAATTCACACCGCCTAGAGCAGACGGATTTCCTGATGCTAAGAAATTCACGCCGCGTAGAGACAGACACCAAAGGTGGTTGCCAACCTGACGCCAAAATGTCAGGCCTCGAGCAAAAATAAGTTTACCGGCTACCTTACCCTCCGAACCGGAACACGTCATGACGTTATGGCGGCAGTAATAGGTAAGGCGAGGTAGCACTGGTATCAATCCGGGTGAGTCGCTGCGAAACTCTACCACCTAGTCAGATGTCACGATGTTAGTGACGGTAAGCCAATGCTTGCCTTTTACGAGCTGCCTGGCAGGAAGGCAGATGGTCTATTATGCAGCGGAGCCCGGACCAAGACGGGGAAATATAAATTAAAGCATTGTTTTTCCCATTTTCCCTGCCATTTTTTATTTTTTCTCTTTTCTAAGAATCTTCTACTGACAATAATTCCCGGCGAACTTCGTTCTACCCGTTCAGTTTGTATGGGAATAATAAAATATTAAAAAGACATTGTTTTTCCTATTTTCTCTGCAATTTTTCTTTTCATTGTTTTTCCTATTTTCTCTGCAATTTTTCTTTTCATAAGTACCTTCTTCTGACGATAACTAACATAACAAAGAATTATCTAAATCGGTTCAGTCGGTCGGAAGTTATGCGCTTACCAACACATTTAGCAATTCATTTTTATATTACAGATATAGACACGTATATGTAATTCTTACCACCAGAAAATCCGACCAACTTATATTTTCCATAAAATTTAGTATTCAAGATCTAATTGTATATTAAATCTCTGTAGTCTAGTGGTTCAGTTGCTGGACTTGACTGTTTGAGGTCCCGGGTTCGAATACCGAGTCAGACAATAAAAAGAAAATTGGGTTTTTCCAATTTTCAAATTTAAAAAAAATTTGCTGGGGATTGGAAATGTGCCCGGTTGGCGATAGGCTTGCCACTTATCACATTGTGGGACTTAGTGTCTTCATCTAGTCGTGGGTGCCCTGGTTGTGCCTCTGCCTATCCCTTCGGGGATATCGGCGTGGAGATGCTTAATTGTATATTAACCAACCGGTTTCCGCTTGTTACATTGTCAAGGTTACTACAACTACAACCATAACAACAACAATAGAGTATGTTTAGTATGTACCCTAATAATGCTGTTCTCGGGTCCTTCAGCGATGATCCGGGACCAGTCAATAGTGTTAGCATAGCACAGGTGGTCGTTGTTTTGAATGCGAACAGCTCCCCTCTCTATCCTTGAAAGCGAACGTAGTCCTAGCGCCTGCAACAAATATATACAACATTATCGTTTTGTCTTTAGAGAAGCAGAAGCTGAAGAGGCTAGTGTCACGTGTCGATTTTTTATGAGTTAGGACAGAGAACAAACAAACGGCTATCCTTATGACAAAACATTTCTCAACTTACGAGTATAATTAACAATATATTTACTGGCGACATTATAGTGCTTTAGGAGTTAAAAAAAAATTGCTAATGTTAGAACTTGTGTCCTTAACTATATGTAGAAAGGTAGTACAGGTTTAGGGCAATTCAAATATCACCCAATCCTGGGAGAATATTTCGTACCTTGAAGCTATTTCAGTCGCCTTCATACACTTTGCATAGCCTTTGGTAGCAATTAAACCATAAAAAAGTAGTGGACGGCCATTGGTCAAAATTCGACCATAATAAATTTAATTTTAATATCTTGTTGATACAAACGCCATCTTCATTTCTTAGGACCAACTATTTTGTTTCCAAACTTTTTAGTGCGCCATCTGTGATCTTTTATCGTTATCATCAATATATTTGTTTGTGTGTGTCAAATGGATTGTAGTGTGGGAAATGTTTTATTTATTGATTTAATGTGCTTTATAAGCTTCATTATTGAAAAATATCAGCGTTCTACACTTCTCTTACACATAAACTATAAGTGTGCCAAATTTTATGCTCCTCCGTCTGCGCAATTTTGTAAAAAGGGGTCCAAAGTTTTGACAGCACGTATTAATATATAGATGTAGTAAGGTAGTAATAAGTTCTGGGCAATTCAAATAGCACCCAATCTTGTTAGGCTATTTCGTACCTTGAAGCTATTTAAGCTGACTACAAGTCGCATTCATACACTTTGCATAACCTTTGATAGCAATTAAATATTGTGCGTAGTGCGTAAAGTGCCTAATTAATTTTTAGGAAATAATTTATCAGAATTATTAAAGTACCTACCCTAAAAATAAAATCTTACAAATTAAATGTATTTCTTACGCGATTAATTAGCCAATAATGAACAGATTTCACAATTACGATTTGGTGCCACATAAATTTAATCGAGATCCGACTAGAATACCCGTGGTTTTTGAGTTATTCTTAAAAATGCATATTTTTTGTTAAGTTAAAAACGTGTTAATTAAATCAGAGTCGGTTTTTTGTAGTTTTACTGCACTATTATTTTCACACGAACACAAAATAAACAAGAATTTAATTTGGTATCCTCTCAGGCATAATTCATAATCTCATCTTAATTGCCTCTGTGGTCTAACGGTTCATTTGTTGGACTTGACTGTATGAGGTCCCGGGTTCGAATTCCGGGTAGGGTAACAAAAAGAAAATTGGGTTTTTCCAATTTCATAATCAAAAAAAATGTTGCTCGGGATTGGATATGTGTCCGGTTGGCGATAGGCTTGCCACCTATCACATTGTGGGACTTAGTATCTTCGGCTAGTCGTGGGTGCCCAGGTTGTGCCTCTGCCTCCTACTTCGAGGATATGGGCGTGAAGATACTTTACTTTTTTTAAGCGTCAGTAATTGCGTCGTTACTTGACCGTGTATTGCGATTTGCTATTTGAGTCAATCCTCGTAAATAGACGACCTAAATTTAAACAGCAATACAACTGACCTTTTCAACGTTAAATATGTTCCACTTAGTATTTATCCTACTGTAATCTAAAAAATATGTGCGTGCGAAAAATGTATAATAATTTAATATTCAAGAAGCTTACTTGGCTAAGTAAGGAAAAAACGCTGCGCGAAGTACGACATTTAGCTATGTGTTTCTTACGTCAAGCCATCCAATTCACGTCTCAAGAACAATACTTAGTTCAATATCAATTCTAAGTATTATTCACCCAAATTTAGCTTTTAAAGGTAATATCGCCAACGGGGTACTTATCCAATCCTGAGCTACGTTACGTTGTTTTCAATACAAAGTTGAAAAAAGGAGGAGGTTACGTCATGTTCGAATTCTATATTTTTAATTTATTTTTCTGTGTCATTTCTGAACCGATTTTAATTTCTTTTTCCAAAAGAGCGTCCAAGATGGTCCCAATGCTACCGAGTCTGAATCTTAATGAAGAATCCCAAGGAAATCGTGGAAAATACTCAATTTCTGTGTTCAAAGATGATCTACGTATTGTCATCCTTTTTATTTTTTATGATTTTTTTTATTATAATGGAAGGCAAACAAGCAAACGGATTTTCTGATTGTAAGAAATTCATGCCGCCTAGAGACACCAAAGATGGTAGTGGCGCGTTGCCAACCTGAGGCCGGGCTGTTAGGCTCTGAACAAAAATAAGTTTACCGGCTACCTTACCCTCCAAACCGGAACACGTCAACGGCAAGCATTGGACGTTTGGTGGCAGGAATAGGTAAGGCGGTGATACCAATCCGAGCTAATCACTGGGAAACTCTACCACCTAGTGGGATGTCATGGTGTTAGTGACGGCAGATGGTCTATTCTGCAAAGGAGCCCGGATCAACACGTGGAATATCGGAATGTCTAAGTCGGTTTTTGCAGTTTTACTACTTTATTTTAATGGATTGACCCTACCCGAGACTTCATGTACACCAACACCGGACCATTAGACCACAGAATACATTACCAAGTGTAATTTATTTGATTATCGCACCTTAGAATCCTAAATTTCATCCTACATGTAAGGAAAATAATAAAATGTTATTTATTTCAAATGTCAACGGACATATTAAAATTTGAACACTAAGAAGAGGCCATTTATTTCACTAAACAATTTAATCTTCTTGACGTAAAAATATTAATAGTACTTCTAATAGGCGTAAGCTATTGTTTTTTTACCGACCCTAAAAACGAGGAAAATATTAATAGGACTGTTTGAAAAAATATTTTGTTTAAATGAAAATTTATTTAGCGGCGTTGCGCACTTTTTTTGGAATGGGTAAAAACTTTTAAACTCGCGTCAGGACAAGTGAACTGATCGAAAATTCGTAAGACGGCGCAAGGCGCTTGGGCGAATGTTTATGTTACCATGTTTGTGTACGATAGCGCAATAAATGAATATTGTATTTTACCACATAAATGATAGTACTTTCATACTGTTCGTGCAAAATTATTCCCTAACCATTCCAAAATATCAAAAATGCACAAGGTTAATATTCAAGTTTTGACTTCTGCCGGCACTCCCGGAGTGCAACCCGTCGTTTTTTAGTAGAATCATACGTTAACCCTGATTAAGGCTATATATTTTGTGATTAGAAAAGAGTGAATAAATTTAAATTAAAAATTACTAGGTGACAGAATTTCGCAGCGACTCGTCCGGATTAGTACCACCGTCTTACCTATTCCTGCCGTAATAACATCAGCGTTTGCCGTTGAAGTGTCCCGGTTTGGTGGGTAAGGTAGCCGGTAAACTTACTTTTGCTCGAGGCCTAACACCCCGACGTCAAGTTGGTAACGCACCATTACCACCTTTGGTGTCTCTAGGCTCGTGAATTTCTTATCATCAAGAAATCCGTCTGTTCGCTTGCCTTCCAATATCATAAAAAATGTGTATCCGTGGGAAGCCGGTGCGGCACGCTAGTGTTTAATTGTTTTAGTTCGTTCGTAAATTTTAGTAATTTACATATCTTACTTTTTAATTTTCTAATAAAAAAAAGTGTTGCTAGGGATTGCCACTTATCACATTATGGGACTCAGTGTCTGCGGCTAGTCGAGGGTTTACTGGTTGTGCCTCAGCCTACCTCTTCGGGGATATGGGCGTGAAGATACTTTTATAAAATTTACGTTAACGAACGTTTAATGTAAATTTAACTTAAATAACTGGTGTTTAATATGTATTTTACGAGCTTCTAGCTTCGCATTTAATTCGCGGTTTTCCAAATTATTTCAGTTCCTGTTAATATCAAGTAATTAAGTTCACACACTTTAAGGTAATAAAAATTTGGTGACAGCTTTGCATGTACGCATTTTATTTTCTATTAAACCGATTTTAATAAAACAAGTGACTTGGATTATGTAGCTTTTTAAAAGGAAAGAAATTGCAAAGGATTGGTTTAACATTCTTGCATTTTCGTTTCGTTCTCACGTCATTGCTCACCATGTTCCGTGCTGGAGTGGAGTTGCACACGTGAACTAAGTTCCCGGTCATCTAGTCGTGGGTGCCATGGTTGTGCCTCTGCCTACTTCTTTGAAGATATGGGCGTGAAGTTATTTTTACATATTGTAATCGTAAGTCTGAAGGCCCTTTAACAATCGATACTCGTGCACTAACCTACGGTCGGCCGTGATGCGACCAGTTATCTGATTGAATAATATGCAGTTGAATCTGCCAGGAACTGCATTGCAGTCGTGATCGCCGTCGCGGGAAACATAGAAATCAATTACTAACGTTTGTAAGCATGTATTACTTCTTTTTTTAAGGCTGGGTTTCACCGTCGTATCTAAACGCGATTAACGTAAAAAAACGTTTAGTGAATTGGAGTGCCAATCATGTGAATTTTACAGTTCTGGTTATTGATATTTGAACTCGTTTACGCCGAACTTAGTTTTAC
Organism: Calephelis nemesis; assembly: GCA_002245505.1. Lineage (NCBI taxonomy): Eukaryota > Metazoa > Arthropoda > Insecta > Lepidoptera > Riodinidae > Calephelis > Calephelis nemesis. The sequence goes on along the minus strand of NJDD01001815.1, from coordinate 346,459 downwards.
TAAACTCGGTTTTCAATATGATCGGTAAAGTCAGGCCTAAATCTACAAAATATGACCTTGAATTTTGTCAATAGCGGCCACTATTTAAAAAGTAAAGCGTCGTTAGACTTTTGGGAAAAGTAATAATACTTTACCTTTTTTCCGTTCAGGGCAAAATGCCCCGCTGTTAGTGTTTGTCTCAAGTAGGTACCTAACGTTTTAAAGAATCACATACTCTCTGCCTACCCCGTAAGGGACTTGGCGTGAAGATATGTATGTATGTATGTACATATGATCGGTAAAATTAGCCCTAAACCAAACAAACAATATCTTCTGTCGAACCGGTCGAAGAACAACGTGATAACGTAATTGGAATTATTTTTTGTTAACCGATTCCAAAAAAAGGAGATTGTCAATTCATCTATGTTTCTTGTATGTTTGTTACACGATTACTTCGCCAATTATTAACAGAGTTTTATATTTTTTTGTAAAAAGATTGGTCATGATTCAGAGATTCATTGAAATGTATGCAAGGTCCGACTTGCAGTTTTTTATTTATTCTTATTAATGCACCTTTTTCATTTACCTATTTTAATTACCTAGTACTCAAATTGGAGTCCAATTTTCTAATTACAAAATGTTGGTCGGGATTGGAAATGTGCCCGGTGGGCGATAGGCTTGTGGGACTTAGTGTCTTCGGCTAGTCGTGGGTGCCTTGGTTGTACCTCTGCCTACCTCTTCGGGGATATGGGCGTGAAGATACTTTAAAAGAAAGTACTATGTGAAGTGAAATAAGCAGTAGATCACCCGGATTAATGTCATCTCCTTCTCTGTTAATATCAAAGCTTGCTATAATCATGTTTCATGCTAAAGGGTAGGAAAATCGGTAGACTTGAGAAAAAAAAAAGAAAAAAAAAACTTAAGCACTTGGGCTAAAATGCCATTAAAAAGATAGCGACCTGAATATACCATATTGATGTTTATAGGCGTCAATTATCCCTGACCATCAGCAGAGCCGTCTGAATTTAATTTTTTATTACGATAATGAAAGGCAAACATGCAGACGGATTACCTGATGGTAACAAATTCACGCCGCCTAAAGACACCAAATTTAGTAATGGTGCGTTGCCAAGCTGAGGCCGGAATGTTAAGCCTCGAGGAAAAGTACGTTTTCCGGTTACCTTGCTCTCCGAACCGGAATACGTCAACGGCAAGCGTTGGACGTTATGGCGGCAGGAATAGGTAAGGCGGTAAAGGCGATGGCGGTAAACTCAAAATAAATG
>NJDD01001815.1:323616-345171 GCA_002245505.1 Calephelis nemesis | reverse complement strand
CTAAAATTACTATCAACGTTTCTTGTAATAGATGCATCCCTTTTAGGGTATTGAATGTTATCTCAAAACAGTTGGACATATTTAAACTGGACTAAAATTTGTAGGGAGCAACTACAGTCCAATCTGTTCAACAGTCTGTTCGAATGTTTTATGCGATGAGAAAGATTTTAAAAAATATACATATACCACAAAAACAATTGGAATCACACTTGATCACATTTTTTTATATTTTTTTAGTTTAATCGCCTAGGCACATATTTATGTTCATTTAAGATAGCAAGTAAACATACGTGCAAATAAATACTTATTACATTATAATTTATACAAACAAATATAATTGGAGTTTCTATAAATTTTAAAGAAAGAAAAAATTTCGCCCCAGACAGGATTTGAACCTGTAACCTTTCGTCTCAAGCCGACGAATGCTCTAACCAATTGAGCTACTGAGGATTCAAGTCCCGTGGCGAAATTTTTAATTCCTTTCTAACCCGTTAACGCGGGTAGTTATGTCCTATAGATACACAATTCTGAGTACCCACCAAATGAGTTCATCACCGATGAAATTCACATTTTTAGAATGGACATAACTTTCGTTACTTGCTTTGTTCAAATCCTGTCTGGGGCGAAAAATTTTTTCTTTCTTTAAAATTTATAGAAATTTATCCCACGCACAGGGCAAGTGCTAAAAAATAAAAAATAATAAAAATACGATATAATTGGAGTGTTTGTTTGTAATATTAAAATAACTGCTTTTTACTACATGCTTATTATGACTACGGTACATTTAGCAAAATTGATTCTGTCAGAATGTTTCGGCTAATCTCTGAAACGGCTGGATCTACGTTGACTAAACTTTCACTGGCAGGTAGCTGATATAATAAGGAGTAACTTTAAGGCTACCTTTATCTTAGACTTTTTTTAAATTCCAAATATAAAAACAAGATTTACCGAGAGTCCTTCATTGTCAAACACCACAAGTGCGTAGTCCTTAAAAAGCTGCATTCCTCGTATCACAGATAAGTTCGGAAATAATTCGCCCAGGTTCAGTACTCCTTTCAACCTGTAACATAAAATGACAAGCGCATTAAAAAGGAGTTAATATTTTTTTTTGTATTTTGTATTGTAGTAATTTTTACAATCCTAATAATAAAACGTTTGATAATTATTACTAATTGTTAATGATACGCTACAGAGATCAGAAAGTAATTCAAAGTAAATAAAACAAAAGTATAAAAGGCATTTCAGAAAACACTCCATACAATTGTCATCCATTTTCAGTATCTATAGGAGCCGTATAAGACAGGTCATGATTCTGATTGGGTTGGAATTGGGTAATTTATAATTAATAATGTAAACAGTTTTGTCTCTCATTACGATGTCTTTTTTGTGTTAGAAGTCAGTGAAGAAGAATCAGAATCTCCAGATAGTAAGAGAACCGTGGTCCATAGACACAATGAATGTTACAGGTGCGTCGCCGTTCTGAGGCCGGAAGGAAGGAGAATGGAAGGCTTATTTTGCAAGTCTACCGTCTACCTTACCGTCCAGACCTGAATAAACGACGTATAACGATAATTTAGGAATTGATGAAGCCCTACGTAACTGATTATACTAACCACTAGTCATTGAATTCGCATTTGAGAAAGAAACACATAGCCTTAACTGCGTCACCCAAAAATGGTGAATGATAATAATTAGCTAGCTCTCCTGGGTCAGGAAACAAAAAGAAAATTGGGTTTTTCCAATTTTCTAATAAAAAAATGTTGCTCGGGCTAGGATATGTGCCCGGTTTGCGATAGACTTGCCACCTATCACATTGTGGGACTTAGTATCTTCGGCTAGTCGTGGGTGTCCTGGTTGTGCCTCTGCCTTACCATTTCGGGGATATTGGACGTGAAGACACTTTTTTTAGCTAGCTCTATAGCTTTTTAAATTTTTACATAGGTATGTATTAAAATCTATATATATAAAAGAAAGTGGTGTTATTACACTATTTATACTGATTATAACTGAACGGGCGGAACAAAGTTCGCGGGAATAGCTAGTATATAATAAAATTATACATTTTTTATTAATAATTAAATTAAGTTTGCTAAAATTGTAGTTAAATTTTGATCATTTAATTCAAAACGTTGCCAGATATAGCCAAAACATGGCGAACTTGGCAACACTACTGTTATTCGTGTATTTGATTGTATTGCTGCTATTCAAAAGTGGTGCGGCTCACACAAATTCTATGTAAGTGTTGCGTTCGGAATAATTTTCGCGCTTCGCATTTCGCTTCGCATTGCAAGCGGAATTCCGAAACAGAGAAATTCCGTAAGGAAAATTTCAGATTATAGGTAGGTCCATTATGGTATTGCGTCGTTGCATTCGAGATTTCAAAAAGGTATTGCCTATTAAAGGCACCATAAAGGAATTCCACATGTATGTGTACCTTACCTGTAGATCATGACGTATCCCGTGACCTCTCTGAGTTTGGGGAAACTGATGTTCTGGAAGGAGGCGAAGGTGGTGCGTTCCATCAATACTATGCTGAGGTAGCCTTCGATCACTCGGCATTCCCGTAACTTTTCCATCTGTTCCGCCTTGTTCCTTATGTCTATGGATGGACATACTGTAACAAAAAAATATTCATTTAATAGTAGTTCTTAATCAACATAGTTGTATTTATAACTAGACGAACCGACGAATTTTATTCAGTTGGCACTCAATACTCTCACACCACCCTGAAGAGGAACTTGGCTTTAAGATTTGATAGATCTGTACGTTCACATGTTTCTCTATATTCAGGATTTCAAGTTGTTTGGTCACTTCATACATTTAGTATGGCTGAAATCACTAAACTAAGAAACTTAAGAAAAGTACGATACTAAAAAATAAATAAGAAACACTTGTACTGTTTTACGTAACACTTATAATTTGTTATTTTATAAATAGCCTACCGGTTTCGCTTATGACAGCATCATCAGGGCTAAAACTTAAACTACTAAACAATATTAAATAATAAATTATTTATAAAATAATTAATTATAAGTGATACGTAAAACAGTACAAGTGTTTCTTCATTTAAAAATATGAATATTTGGAAATTTTACCAAGCGTCGACGATGGAAAATATAAAAAAAATAAGAAATAGTAAAATGGCATTACGCTTTAATGAATCCTACGAATATTTTAAATGCGAAAGTTTGTATGTTTGTCTCTCCTTCACGCGAAAACTGCAGAACCGATTTTCATGAAATATGACACAGACATAGAGGATAACTTGGATTAACACATAGGATAGTTTTTATCACGAAAAAATGATCTTGTGGGACCATTAACCACGCCGCGGACAACAACTGGTTAAATGTTATACATTTTGATTGACTTTTACCCCTCTTACTCCTACGAGAGCCCCTTTTGGTACTTTTGCGGGATAAAAGCTTGAAGTATCCTTTAACCTTAATCGGAACCCCGTGTTGGTCCGGGCTCCTTTGCAGAATAGAGCATCTGCCTTCCTGCCAGGCAGCTCGTAAAAGGCGAGAATAGACTTACCGTGACTAGGTGGTAGAGTTTCGCAGCAACTCGCCCGGATAGGTACCTCCTCCTTACCTATTCCTACCGCCATAACATTATGACGTGTTCCAGTTTGGAGGGTAAGGTAGCCGGTAAACTTACTTTTGTTCGAGGTCTAACATCCCGGCAACGCACCATTACCACCCTTGGTGTCTCTAGGCGACGTGAATTTCTTACCATCAGGAAATCCATCTGCTTGTTTGCCTTCCAATATCATTAAAAAATCGGAACGTAAAGTACCTACCAACCCATTTTCGTTCATTTTCAGTAGGTTCGACGTGAATCGCTGTAATAATGCAAACAAACACACAAATAATTCTAAAAACGCATAAAATGTGTTTTACTGCCACTTTTTTTGCCTCCATCTTTTTTTTTAAATATCTTAAATAATATTCAGAATTTACTTTAAAACAGTTTATACCGAATACCCTATACAGAATACCCTAGAACGCTCCCGAGTCCTAACTATCTTTAAATCTATCTTATCTATCTAATATCTTTGTTACATCAAAATCTGTCAAGTAGAAATAACTTTGATTAAAATAGAAATGGTAACAGAAAAGGCGCGAACGAAAAAGCGGGCGCAGGGCGAAGGCTAGTTACCATATATGTATTATGTTAATCGTTAATCATCATTAGAGGAATGGCAAACCTGAATCATGTTAGATAATAATCACTGGCCAGTAAATTCTTCACTCAATTAACGATAAGTGTACACATAACCATAGACTATAGAGGAACGTAGCGAGGCCACGTTACTGCGTAGTAATCTTGAGGAATGTTACGCAGTACGCACTCGGTACAAGTCGTGGGAGAGAAAACACGGACGTGAACGCAGTGCGCATGTGCAACACTAGGCTATATCAAAATGGCGTCTTCATTTTTAGCACTTTCAAAACAACGCAATTCATTTTTGGCGCCATCGAGAAAAAAGGTGGTCGAAGTTTTTCATAATTACTGAATTTCGTGTACATATTGATTTAAATTAACTATTTTGGTGGTACAACAACCAAACAAAAACACCATGTTTTTGCATGGTCATATTTTTAGTACGGAGGGTACTCCGATCCGAAGAGAAAAATATGCTGTATATGTACCTAAGATTATTCCCTTTTATACTGCTTGCACTATTTATAAAATATAATAAATATTGTTATTATAATATAAGCCACAATGTAGTTTTCTCTTTTACATTCATTTTATTCGAAACTGAAATTTTAATCTTATTATTAAAACAATTTATTGAGAAAATTTAAACAAACACCCTCTCAGTTATTTGCATTCTACATAAATTTCAAATTTCTCAAAGCTCGATCTTTCGACCCGAAGCATCTCTACTAAGAATTTGACACTAAGAAGTTCGAGAAACCGCATAATATATATTTTTTTAATTTCAATCACACAAATTTCTTCCAAAACATATTTTATGTGATAAAATGTAATTAAGCTATCGTATCTCTCGATGATAAGACACCATACCTAGAGGTGCGTCTTTGTCTTGTGGCCGGAATGTTAGTCCTAGTCGACCAACAACCCTTTTAGACTTTTACCCTCTAAAAAGTTATCGCCTCTGTGGTCTAGCGGTTCAGTTATTGGACTTGACTGCATGAAGCCCCGGGTTCTTTTCCAATTTTCTAATTAAATGTCTTTCTGTCCGTAAGCAGTAAAAATAACTGATATTAGCAAGGTATACTCCTTGTTATGTAAAGTGGCATCAAATTTATGTGATGAAAATGTACATCAAATAATGGCATAAAGCAGAAGTAGCTTGACACTTTGATTCATGTCAATTTAATAAATATATATACGAGTATATATGCATTATAGCCATCGTCATTGAACAGCTGAATAAAACTTTCCACATAACAAAAACAAATGGGTCGTAACAAGATCGTATAATTCTTTGATGTTGTGAATGAATATTGTAATATATGTATATGCTACTCAAAATCCATTTTTGTTACAAGTAAAGGATAATACAGAAAAATCACTCTATGACCTTGATAAAATACTACTTAGGGCTGGCGCGTAGTCATTATGTAACTTTTATTTACTTGTAATCTTACGTAATGTATAATGATAAATAAACTGTTAAAAGTGGTTTTTGCGACGGTTTAGTACCACACTTTTTTTTAATTAAAATTTCAACTTATTTTGTTTTCAGATCAGTCGATACAACCGTTATTTAGTTATACAAGTTACACCCCGGCTTCGCACAGGTATAAAATATACATATAAACCTTCCTCTTTAATCACATTACCTATTCAAAAAAACCACATCAAAACCCGTTGCGTAGTTTTAAAGATTTAAGCATACAAATGGACATACAGACAGAGAAAGCGACTTTGTTTTATACTATGTAATAGCAGTGATGTTTAAACTAAGTGCAAATAAAACTGTTTGCTAATTTAAACTCCATAAATCATGAAACGTTATGGGTCTTATTGTAGTACGTTTTTGAAGATACCTACTATATGTTCAATAACAAGTCAGTAAACTTATAGATATTGCAAACAGAAAAATATTGTCTTAAGATGATACTTCATCATAAAAACCCTGAATTACTACAAAGCAGATATACAATGTGAATGTGGATGGATGTAGGTACACAGGAAGACCAAGGCTGACATTTCACGATCAGATCAATCGGATATTATCCGAGGGTGGTGTCAAGAGTCTCCGAAAACGGCGTGTTTGTATGAAACGGGTAACGAATGTGAAGCAAGACAGGTTTGTCAGGATCGTGAAGTCTGGCACTCGATACTCTCTGCTTACCCGTAAGGGACTTGGCGTGAAGATATGTAAGTAAGTATGTATGTATGTATTACCACAACAACTGACTTAAAAAAGTAGGTATAGTTCTATGTACACAAAAATTGAACACTTTGAACTGTAAAAATTGCAAATGCGACCACTTAAAAGTAAGTTCTTTAAAAAACTCTTTTTTAAATCGTTTCAGAAATGACGAAGAAGTTGCTAAAATAAGATAAGAGTCGTACATAATATTAGTCATATCCTTTTTCCATGACGGTTCAAAACAAGAGTCTTATTCGAACCTTGCGAAATATAGATAAAATCAATACTTGTAAACTAAATTAACATATTTTTATTGCATGTAGTAAACCGTCTGATTATTCTGCTATTCGTTGAAGGTTTAATTCGAAGAATTATTTTATAGACAGGATTTGTTTTTCAAATGGTGGCAAAAGGTGAGACATGAATTAATAAGCTTGATTCGATGTTATCGATTAGTAGAATAGATTTATTTTGGAACTTATTCAATTAGAATTAATAGGATGCCAAATCACGTGAAATTGCGTCGAGCGTCTGAAAAACAGTCGAATCACGCGTATCTACACCTGACATTTGTTTTCTGGGTTTTATCCAGCTTTCGAATGGTATAAATGTCCGGGTCTATGGCCTCTGTGGTCTAGCGGTTCAGTTGTAGGACTTGACTGCATGGGGTCCCGGGTTCGAATCCCGGGTAGGACAACAAAAATCAAATTGTTTTTTTAAAACAAATGTTGCTGGAGATTAGATATGTGCCCGGTCGCGATAGGCTTGCCACCTATCACATTGTGGGACTTAGTGTCTTCGGCTAGTCGTGGGTGCCCTGGTTGTGCCTCTGCCAATCTCTTCAAGAATATGGGCGTGAAGATATTTTTTTTAAATGACCGGGACCACAAATTCACAACAGAAGCTGTTCCATTGTTACGTATAATACCAATCCTACTAATATTATAAATGCGAATATTTGTATCTTTGTTACTCCTTCAAGCAAAAATTTCTGAAATTTGAAATTTGGCACACACATAGACGGTAACTTGGATTAACAGACCAAATCTTGATTATTTTCTGATCTAAAATTGATTCCTCATTTTAAATAGCTTCGGTAATACCACGTATCGTATCACTGATTGTATTTTCGCTCTAATATGACCGAGAAGACCCCTGCATAGGGTTGTCATCAGTATGTAAAAGTTATCCAAACACGCTTGAGTTGCTTTAGTCCTGCCCGGTCAAAATATTTACATCTCCAGACTTTTATGTCTAAGCAGTATACTACGCAGTAAGGTATTTAATAATAATTAAATAAATAATACATATTCCTGGGTAAGTGACACAAATTGAACTTAATCCAAAAATAGATTAAATAGATACCAGAATAAATTTAATAAACACCCAGACGATGTGTCCGCGTTTCCGGGTTTGGGTGTTCTAAATGCTCAATATGGATCTGGGTAGTCTAAATGTTTATATAATATGGAGTCCCCGACAGAAGGGTTAAGTAGTTGGTTGATTTTTACATAACGCCACACACCCTTGCCACAAAAGTGACGCTTCTATAACATCAACGGTGTCTATAGGTCGTGGTTAACTCTTATTTCTACTACTTATTATATCAGGAGAGCCACACTTGTTCGCGGTATTATATATCATAAACAATTGTTTATATTAAACGTTTTGCTCGAAGCGCGAAAAATAATGTACAATTAAAGATAAACAATGCGTGCGTTTGTTTTTAATTCTAGTGAAATGGCAACCCTACTCCAAGAGATAAAAATAAAAGTGTTCAAAAGCTGCAAAACAATGTTGTAAAAAGTATTTGTTGAAGATAACTCTCACGTGATAAAACTATTTACGTGTCCTTCACTTGCGTTAATTTTCATCCGACGAAAAAAAGAAGGTTTTCACTTTGAAATTTTGTTTTATGTAAAAGGTCAGTGTACAAGCATACGGGTTTCCTGATGGTAAGAGAGAAGCTTGGCCTATATACAACATATATATGTATTATACATATATGTTGTATGGATTATATACATATAACATATTCCCCGTGTTGGTCCGGGCTTCTTTTGCAGAATAGACCATCTGTCTTCCTGTGCCAGGTACATCGTAAAAAGCGAGTATAGGCTTACCTATTTCTGCCACCATAACGTCATGACGTGTTCCGGTTCGGAGGATAAGGTAGCCTCTAAATTTACTTTTGCTCGAGGCCTAACATCCTGGCCTCAGGTTGGCAACGCACCATTACCACCTTTGATGTGAATTTCCTACCATCAGGAAATCCGTCTGTTTGTTTGCCTTTCAATATCATAAAAAAAGATGTTACGGGTGCGTCACTGTCCTGCGGCCGAGATGTTAGGGCGGGCTATAATAAATTTTTAACTGTCTTCAAAAAAAGAATTTTAATGCGACTATTTTCATTTAAATGTCACTAGGTGTTAAACGCGTTCAGATTGTAAGGGAAAAATAAAATGTGTATTTCCTAGTAGACGAAGGTGATAAAAAGTATCCTATGAGCTTCTCCTGATGCTAAGCCCCATAAATTTTCAGCTAAATCGGTTTGGTCATTCTTGAGTTATAAGTAGTGTAAATATTTTTACACTACTTATAACTCAAGAATGACCAAACCGATTCGTGTTATTACACGACTTACTTTTAAATTATATATATTGGTTTCAGTAAGCATTTTCGATAATTTATGTTTTCATTGTAAACAATTCAATATCTAACCTAAATTAGAAAAGAAATAAAAATACTTTGAGTGCTTCATTTTGTGATTAAAGTAAACAAAGTTAATAATAGATAGTTGCGGTTTGTCGGTAAATCGGCCATGTCGGTTGTAGGGGAAGGGGTTGGGCAGGCGCAGGACGCAGGCTGTACTCCGTAGTAGCGTAGTACGCGGATGGGGGGAGACAGATCGTAACGTTCAATATTTTGTTATGTATGGAGTCAGAACCGTAGGGATGGCGCAACAATTTTATCGATATTATTCTTACTCTATACTCTACTATTATTATTATAAGTTAACCGACTCATTGGTCGAGAGGTTAGTCAACACTTCTAATACTCAACTCTAACAGGCTCGGGTTCGATTCCGCACGAGGGCAGACATTCGTGTGACGAAATTTAGATTTCTGGGTCTGGATGTGTTTATAAAGTTTATTCTGGTAATTATTTAAGACTTAAGTATAGTATATCTATAGTTTGACTCCTTGAACATAAGCTTATAATTTGTTTACTTTAAGATTATATATGTGGTTTTACGGTAGATACCTATATTTTTTGTGTGATTTACAGGTGAAACCGAATATACCTAAATATAAGTTCGCACACTTTTCTAAATGCCAATGCAAGTGTATAAGCATTCTAGCTCCACTTCAGGCATTTAGTGTTAATAAATGAAATATCAAAACACATTAGTGTTTAGAGTAATATGTCACTTCTTACAACGTAACGTCGATGAAAACATCACTATTACCTGAGGAGTACAATAACATTCCATTGTCTATAAATATCCGGAGTAGCGAGAGGCCGGTGCGAGGGGGGGCGGGCGGTTGTGAAGGAGTTCATTTGCATCGTAATGCAACTGTACCATGATCCATGACGTGTACCAACGTTATAGTAATACGGATTGTGGAGATGGACTCGTGAGTTGTAATACTTCTAGTGACATCGTATATAGCGTTTTGATTTTTAAATCTATAGCAGGGGAGCTCAGGGTGTTAAGTGTTGTCACTCCAGTGTTATGAGGACCTAGTGGACTTTGTCTCGATAATACGGTTGATCTCGGCTCCTATACTGAATAGACCATCTGCCTTCCTTGCCAGGCAAGCTCGTAAAAGGCGAGCATAGGCTTATCGTCACTAACTCCGTGATATCCTAGTAGGTGGTAGTTTCGCATCGACTCACCCGGATTGGTGCCATCGCTTTACCTATTCCTGCCACCATAACGTCCAATGCTTGCCGTGAACGTGTTCCTTTTCGGAGGACAACGTAGCCGGTAAACATACTTTTGCTTTGAGACCTCAGATTTGCAATGCACCGTTAACACCTTTAGTGTCTCTAGGTGGCGTGAATTTCTTACCATCAAGAAATCCGTCTGCTTGCTTGCCTTCCATTACCTTTAAAAAAATCAGGATCGTTGGCTAATTAACATAGATGACGGTTTTGAAAGTTTCTGACCATTCTATTGCGTACTTCATACATAAAACGTCATAAAATTTAAACATGCATTTACTGGCACACGCAATAAACCCACTGCACTTTAATCTCTCCCGATGCTCCGTGCTCGAATATTCTGAAATTATTTAGAAAGACCTAACGCGCACCTCCATTTATATATTTGATCAAACCTACAGTGTTTAAACATGGTTCAAGCAATCTCCCATATCACAATTTGACGAGCCTGAGTTACTGCAAAAATCCCATTGTAGGCTACCACAACATATGCCTTCCCTATTAAAAAAAATGATAAAATTACAATCCACCTATCCTACCCGTCGGGTTCCGTCTGCTACCGTAGGTCTATTGGTGGAGACATCCCGCACGTATTTGTTTAATTATATATTAAATTTTATGTAAGGGGTAGGGCTGGTAGGCATCTAGGGCCTTAGGGACGTAGGGCTTTATGGTCTCCTGACATAGGGTATTTCTATTCCGTATCACCAACCCACATTATGGTCTGTTCAGTGGCATTGTCTTAATCTTTGATAATAACGTTCGGACAACTTCAGCACACGGTACGTTAACTGACCGTTAACTTTAGTCAAATATCCAACCAAATGTTGCAGATATTGCAAAACGATTTGTTATTAAGATTACCGAATATTTGAACTACTTATTTATGCAAAATGTTGTAAATGTATAAAAATCCACAGACACTAAATTCAGGCATTTAAAATTCTATTTGTTTAGATATAAATAAACAAAATGGAAATTTGATTAAAGTTCAAGGCAATATATTAGATACGTATCTGAAACAGGAACTATGACATTGCACTGTTAATGCTAATAAATAAAATATTGATAAGAAAATAAAAAAAAAATATTTCAAACATTTAAAATATTCGTCTGAACTCAAGTTGACAACCATGCTATTATAATCCCAGATATTGCCGATACATTTTTTATGTGAGAGGTCAGTAAACAAACATAAGGCTCTCCTGATGATAAAATGTAACCATGCCCCCATAAAAACCACCAATGTTTCAGGTGCGTCGCTGTCCTGAGGTCGGGATGCTAGGCGTATTGTGCAAGTCTACCGGCTACCAAACTTTCCGGGCCGGAAGACGACAGAGTTATGGCGACAGGAATGGATAAGGCATTGCATCCGTACTCGAGCAAGTTGCTGAACATCACTCTACCACCAGGAGGTCTTGTTAGTGATGACCTATATTTTAATCAGTGCTTGCCTCATATAACCGCCCTGGCAGAGACTGATGATCTATTCCACACGGCCGACCCGGACTAGCACGGGTACATAGTGATGACGAGTTTACAATCAAGTTGACATGATGGACCAGTTGCCAAGTAGCAACTGGTAGCAACTGGAAACCACTACTACCAAAGAAGAAGAAGCGTTTTATAATATTAATAATCTTCTTCAGTACATACATACTATTACTTATTCTGCGCATGGTAAAGCACGCGCCGTTGTTGGTGTTGCTGTCATTAACTGACTCCTAAAAAGGAGGGTCTTAATTGATTTCGAGGTGATCCCATATTTATTTTCTAAAAAACTAAGCAAAAATATCAACTACTAGCTCTCTCCCGCGGCTTTGCTAGCGAGGCAGTTAATATATTTACTGATTATTGCCCATTATTCAGGACTTTTATTCAAATTTTCAACACCTATTTCACCCCCTTACAGGTAGAATTTCCAGAAAAGCTTAAATACATATCTAATCATTTTTAAAAAGTAGCCCAAAACCAAAGTTTCATGTTTCCAATTTTAACAATGACGACATTCCGTAAAAATTTTTAAACCCTATTTCATCCCCTTAGGGGTAAAATTTTCAAAATTGCGTCCTTAGTGGTCTACTCAATAAAATAAAATCACTAAATTTCATGCTTGTAATTTTAACAGTTTTCTTAACAGAATCAGTTAGTCAGGACGTGTTATTTTATAGGTATATATTAAGCATCTCAAAAACCTCTAGTCCGATTATGATATAATTTATGCGAGACCATTTGGGAATTATTTGCTATCTAAAAATAATCAAATATGTTTCACTATAATTCAGTAAAATGGTCAATGAGCTCCGTCTTGAGTAAACACATTATGACGCAACTGACTGGCGCAAACGCGACGAAGTATGAGAGGTGTTATATCACTTATAGTATCTAATGTCAATGCACTTTGGAAATTAGCTTAAGAAAGACAGACACACATACAAATGTTATTTTTTGTGGATAAATTGCACGTGATTTACAATAGTAGTAGAAAATTATATACATGGTTGTGTTCGATAGTAAAAGATACTGAATGTATATACAAAATACAAATATTTTATCACAAAACGTGTGTACTTATCAGAAATCGAAACAATGGTCAATCTTAAGCTTTACATTAAAGCTTAATCATACGTATAATACTGAGAAACTTGCAATTTAATAACAAAAACCCCGTCTAGATGTAATTAGTAGTTTTTGAGAATATCTAGAATCTAGAATTGATTTTTATCGGTCAGCCAGGCTTTATATTTTTGATCTAGATAACGTCTAAACTGTCTATGCAACATGTGGTTCAGACATCACACTCAAATTTATTATACTAGCTGATCCGGCGATTCGTTCCACCCTTTCAGTTTGCATTAGAAAAATTAAAATTTTGTTATTCCTAGTTTCTTCGGAGTCAAACGGGATAAAAGTATCCCATGTCCTTTCCTGGTTCTAAGCTACCACCACATCAATTTTCAGCCAAATCGATTCAGCCGTCCGTGAGTTTATAGCAACTGACACGACTTTCTTTTAAATACTACAAGTCAACCCGGCGTACTTTAAATCGCTTGACATTAACAGTAACAGTTTCTATGGGAAAATTAAAATTTTGTTTTTCCTATTTTCCGTGCAATTTTTCAGTTTTTTTTCTTTATAAGAACTTTCTCCTAACGATAACTAACACAACAAAAAATAGCAAAATTAGTCCATTCATCCATGCATGATGTAATGACCACGGGAAGTAAGGATTCATATTTATATAAGACTAGCTGACCCGGCAGACGTTGTTCTGCTATTTTTTAATGTGATTGTAGTTAAAAAATTTAAGTGAGTCACCCTTATCACTTAGGGGTATGAATAATAGATAGTAACCGAGTCTCAGACCTACTGAATATGCATATAAAATTTGGTGCAAATAGGTAAAGCCGTTTCGGAGGAGAACGGTAACTAACATTGTGATACGAGAATTTTGTATATAAGACTAGCTGATCCGGCAGACGTTGTTCTGTTATTTTTTTCTGTATTCACCCTCATAACTTAGGGTTATAAAAACAGATGTTAGCCGATTCTCAGACCAACTCAATATGCTCACAAAATTTTATGAGAATCGGTCAAGTCGTTTCGGCGGATTACGGTAACTAACATTGTGACACAGGAATTTTACATATAAAATATAGGTATACATATACATTTGTTTAGATAAACATATAAATTTGTATAAATAAATAAAATGTGTTCCATAATAAATAAATAATGTTAGAGTTACGCAGCGACTCACCCGGAATGGTACCACCGCCTTACCAATTCCTGCCGCCATAACGTCATGACGTGTTTCAGTTCGGAGGGTAAGGTAGCCGGTTAACTTACTTTTGCTCGAGGCCTATCATCCCGGCCTGGTTGGCAACGCACCATTACCACCTTTGTTGTCTCTAGGCGGCGGGAATTTCTTACCATCAGAAAATCCGTCTGCTTGTTTGCCTTCCAATGTCATAAAAAAAAAACGAGATGGAATATTCAAGGTGTTCAAGGAGATTGGCATCTGCAGTTGGCATTATAGTTAAATACGCAACATGATTACGTTTACGATAATTTTGTAAAATACTCAATGAGTTCCAACGATCCGAGTAAACATATTGCGTCAGGGCCGCTATCATGGAATTATCGCACGGTCGATTAGTCGAGTCGAAACGATTTCACGATAATGCATTCAAGGTAAATAACGTGATAGAGCCTCCACGTAAACATAAATTCGATATACATTGTATTTTGTTATTTCACTTTCATATTCCGATGAAGTTTGAAACACCGCGAGGTTCGAAACACAGCTATTAAAAATACGTATAAGTTCTCTCTCATGCAAGAATTAAAAAAATAAAATAAAAATCCATAATATTCTCTCTTTTACTTGAAGACGTAATATAAGTAAGTATTGTAAAATTAGTTCTGTGTTTTTGTGAGATATCTTTTAACTTTTCGAGAAAATGGAAAACCAGCATTGATATACGCCGTACATCGACACTTAGATATTACACATTGCTCGACCAAAATTTAACCAAACTCTATTACTATTAGACATTTGTTTGTAATTTTTGTCAATGATTACAGTTTTTCTAGATTTTTTAAAAGTTTTTTTTTTTCATATGTGGCGCTATAATATTGTATGACCTTGGAAGATAGACTTCTTCATCTCTAATCCATTAACATTCTTATTTTGTTATTATATTTTTATATATTATCTGAGGGTAGTGTCAAGAGTCTCCTTAACCGACGTGTTTGTATGAGACAGGTAATGAATATGAAGGAAGCCAGACAGGTTTGTCAGGATCGTGAGGTACGTACCCGTAAGAGATTTGGCGTAAAGATAGGTATGTATGTATTATTTTTTTACATTGGTTCTGTGTCGAGATCTAGCTTTCGAGTCGACATTCGAAAGCGCGAAAAGTCCGTGCTAGGGGTAAAGCGAGTGCGACGTAGTAGGTGCGGTGTATGCGCTGATGCATATGGCCACATCCATCAATGCATCGTAAACACGTGAACCATCTGCCCTCATTCACCAAGTTCTTAAGAATTAATTAAACCTTAATTGTTGTATATTGTACACTTGTTTTTATTTAATAGGTGAACATTTTAATGAGTTCATTACAAACAGTACAAATATTAACACTTCCATTTATGCCAGGATAAAGAAACGTAATTTATTATTTTATTTATACATTTTTAAACGACTTCAAAAAGGAGATTATCTCTTGTTAATGACTTTGTTTTTTAAAGTCGAATTCTTCGTCGATTGTGAATGGATTTTGATGATTCTTTTTCTGTAACGTAGGTCATGTTTCAAAGATGGTTTTATATAAATTTGAACAAGATCCGATGAGTGATTTTTAACCCCCAGCGGAACACAAGGGTGTATTACGAGTTTCAGGTGTATGTGTATTTGTCTGTCGTCATAACTTTTAAACGGATGGACAGATTTCGATGCAGATTTTTTTGTTTGAAATCTGATGTTAAGGAGATAGTTTAAGTTACATTTCATATGGGTTTTATTAGTCCGGGTCCACTGAGTAGAATAGACCATCTGCTTCTCTCCCAGGCAGTTACTCAGTCAGTACCAGTTACTAACATGACTACTGGTAGTAGCGTGCTGTGCTGCAACTTGCCCGGATAGGGATCCACCGCTTTACCTATTCCTGTCGCCATAATGACTTTATCATGTTCCAGCCAGGAGGGTGGGGTAGCCGGTAGACTTGCGCAATAGGCCTAACATCCAGGAAACAGGACACTGACGCACCTGTAACATCTCTGGTCGTTATAGGCCCACAGTTGTCCCATACCAATTACCAATGTACCCTTAACAATTCGGCACTCGGAAAAATGTTTACAGTTTTTTGTAACGTACTTTATACATTTTCTAACATGCTTTTAGTAAAAGCTTTTATTTTCAAATTACAATTATTAAGCATTTACATTTAAATTATTTGAATCAGTACAATAAAGTAGGTCGCTACCACAGTACAAATATAAACAGTAGAGAAACTAATCCTAGTCGTTAAAATACACTCCATTGAAGAAAAAAAAGGTTGTCATGTTATTATTTTCATATACATACAATAACTACGTAATTTACAAATAATTTAAGAAGGTAATCTCATGGCGCTGGTTAATCCTAGCAACATATGCATGCGAGTGTGACGTTTTAAGATATAATATATATACTATAATATATATATAATAAATATACTACCTTCCGCCCGCTACTTCATCCGCGTGAAATAAATACTTCATTGATGCTCTCGCTCCTCTTATCGGTTTTATCCTGATAATATATTCTATAGCCTTCCTCGATAAATGGGCTACCGAACACTGAAATAATTTTTCAAATCGGACCTGTAGTTCCTGAGATTAACGCGTTCTATCAAACAAACAAACTATTCAACTTTATAAAATTGGTATAATTAAAAGACCGCGGGCCCAACAAATGACCACGTAAGGCTATACTCGCTACTTAAGCACCGCAAAAACCGCTTAAGGGCTTCATCGATGCGTATGTTTGTGTGTGTTTGCAAATTGTAGGAAGTCTCCCTACTGTCCATATTTGCACTATGTCGCAAAGTTTGAATATATAAAAAACGAAATCTAGGCATTAACGGGAGCTACAAAACCGGGTTAATTTGAATTCTTACATCATTATTAAGTGTCAAAGCAGACAAGTGCATGTTTGTGTGAGAGTAATTGTAAACTGTAGGTAGTTTCCCTACTGTTCATATTTACACTATGTCGCTAAAATATGAAAATATAAAAAACTAAATCTAGGCATTGACGGGAGCTACAAAACCGGGTTCATTTAAATTTGAATTCTTACATCATTATTAAGTGTCGAAGCAGACAAGTGCATGTTTATGTAAGTGTATTTGCAAATTGTGGGAAGTATCCCTACTGTCCATATTTGCACTATGTTGCTAAAGTTTGAAAATATAAAAAAATAATCTAGGCATTAACGGGAGCTACAAAACCGGGTTCATTTTGATTTGAATTCTTACATCATTATTAAGTGTCAAAGCAGATAAGTGCATGTTTGTGTGAGTGTAATTGTAAACTGTAGGTAGTTTCCCTACTGTTCATATTTGCACTATGTCGCTAAAATATGAAAATATAAAAAACTAAATCTAGGCATTAACGGGAGCTACAAAACTTAAATTTGAATTCTAACATCATTATTAATTATCAAAGCAGACAAGTGCATGTTTATGTATTTGCAAATTGTAGGAAGTCTCCCTACTGTCCATATTTGCACTATGTCGCAAAGTTTGAATATATAAAAAACGAAATCTAGACATTAACGGGAGCTACAAAACCGGGTTTATTTAAATTTGAATTCTTACATCATTATTAAGTGTCAAAGCAGACAAGTAATATAAAAACAAAAAACATTATCACCGGTTCATAAATAAAATGCGATAAAATTGAACAACATTGCGATATATCGTTCGGTTGGTCTGAAAACATTCATAACAACTTGCATTATGATAATTAAGCTTACAAGGATGTATGTGTTTATTTTACTTGACGTTGAGTACCGATCATTATAACACATTTTTCTCGTTTTAAATATTGTTTACTGTTTTTTTGTATGATATTGGAAGGCAAACAAGCAGACGGATTTCCTGATGGTAAGAAATTCCCGCCGCCTAGAGACACCAAAGGTGGTAATGGTGCGTTGCCAACTAGAGGCCGGAATGTTAGGCCTCGAGCAAAAGTAAGTAAACCGGCTACCTTACCCTCCGAACCGGAAAACGTCATGACGTTATGGCGGCAGGAGTAAGTAAGGCGGTGGTACCAATCCGGGTGAGTCGCTGCGAAACTCTACCACTTAGTCAGATGTCACGGTGTTAGTGACGGCAAGCCTATGCTCGTCTTTTAAGAGCTGCCTGGCACAGAATGGCATTCTACAAGGAGCCCGGACCAACACGGGGAAAAAGTACCGTATGTTGGGTTTAAGTACCGTGCAGTTATAAACCCAGATGGGGATCAACTATCGTACCTATTGCTACCGACATAATGACAGTATCATGTACTACTATTTAAATTATGCGCTTAGGCTTTAAACTTTGTACTTTTATTTTTAATCTATGTGTAATCACAACTCTATATAGATATCTTTTGATCGCCTCTGTGGTCCTGTGGTCCGGGTGTTGAACTTGACTGCATGAGGTCTCGGGTTCGAATCCCGGGTAGACCAACAAAAAGAAAAATTGGATTTTTTCAATTTTCTAATAAAAAAAATGTTGGTCGGGATTGGAAACGTGCCCGGTTGGCGATAGGCTTGTCACCTATCACATTATGGGACTTAGTATCTTCGGCTAGTCGTGGATGCCTTGGTTGTGCCTCTGCCTACCTCTTCGGGGATTTGGGCCTGAAGATACTTTCTATAGATATTGACGAATATAGCGGAAGCGCATAATTGAAATAGTACTACTGTACCTGAAGCCGGTAGACTGGCACATTAGGCCTATAGCACCTATAATGCACTTATAACATCTATGGTATTTATAGGACGCTGTTATCTTTTAGTAACTATTTCAAGAAATAAAATATAGCGTATACATTTATCATATTGACAGTCTAAGGTTTATTATTTAAAAAGGAATCGAACTAAAAGCAGATCTGCTAACGGTAAGAGACGACGGTAGCTCGCCTATAGAATGCCTAGTTGGTCCAGCAGTTAGCGTACAAGTTAAACTCCATCGACCAAACGTGGGATTCGGGTTCGTTTCCAGACGGGGCAGGCATTTGTGGGTTGAAGATTGTAATGTCTGCATTACTAGGTCTGGGTATTCATTAAATTTATGTTCGATTCAATTTGTGTAAGTTATTATTATAGGATACTTATTGTTATGGACACTATATGTTTAAGGACTCTATCAAGTATTGGGTTCTTAGGCTACTCGTGCAAGTCAACCAAACCTATTCTCCAGCACGGAATACGACAATAGTGTAAATGAAAGAATAGGCGTGTTAGTACTCCAGGTGCACTACTGTAGCACTCTAACACCTAATAGAAAAATATCTTTCTGCGCTACAAGCATACTTCAGCCCAGTCAGCTGCATAAACATAGTATGACAGTCAATAGACTCGGGCGCTAGTCGGGTTCTATTTCAGACGAACGGCTGACTCACTGCACTTTCACTGCAAATAGAGCTGCTTGTCTACTGATAATTGGCGTCGCTCCACATTCACGACTTAATAGCAGGAGAGCTAATAAACCTTAAGGCGACGGTTGTAAAAGCTTTCGAGTGTGGTCCTTCTATGATAAATAAGTCCACAAATTTTCTATGTTTAAGTCTAAGTCTTTCTATGTCTTAGACTTAAGACTTAGCTGTATTACAATAATAATAAGCTGTGTTATAAAATATCAATGTGATAGGTCACAAGGATATAACTAATATGTTTCAGGCACAATTTCTTTTAATTTTTTTTACTCTTATTTGTACTTGTTTTGTTTGTTTTTTTCTGTAACTTCTGTTGTATCAATAAAAATTACTATATTTTACATCCAAGTTTCAAGTTATTCAAGAGAATATACATAGTATACTCATAATACTTTATAAACGGAATGTTTTATTTAAGGTGGGTTAAATTTAACTTAAATTTCAATCACGAGAAATTACTTGTTTCTGTACATTATTCAACGTCCAGTAACAAATTATAGCCCAATAGCCAAATGAGATGAATAATAAATTTGAAAAACAAAATAACATCTTAATTTTTATTTTTATCAAAGTAATATTGATTTTTTACTCGCAAAAGTTTTTCGCGAACTCTTGGCATACAAAAGTGCTTCGATTGCAAACATCATGTGCACAATACTATAACAACAACGATTCAAACACCGGATATCCTACGAGTATAAACATACCTAGATAATGGATTATGAGGTCATACGTACATTAGGATACGTGAATGTACCACAGACGAAATAAAATGTCTTCACGTTATTGTATTTATAGTGTAAGAAGATGACACCCATTCTTAACTTCATTGATGGTCTACACCAGGGCTGCAAGTAAGTACGTTCTAAGGATACTTTTATTTTAAACCCCCCCCCCTCCATCCTATATTTCCTCTGTGTTTGCTGGGGTCCTGCATCATTATACCTTATACCTTCCCTCCTCGTTAGAGGCGATCGAAGATCAAGTGGGTATCAATAACAAGACCACTGGTGGTAGGGTGGCGTACAAAAACTTGTGCGGATGGAGAATGGGGATTTAACGCCTCATCTATTTCGGTCGCCATAATGACAGGGTCCTATTTCGGTCCAGTCGGTGCATGTAAGGTGGTTAATCCGAGGGAGCTGCTGCACAGCACTATACTACCTAGCTTTGACAGACCACTCGTGGGATAATCCAGTAACCTAAATCAATGTGATAGGTGGCAAGCTTATCGCAAATATATTTAAAAATCAATACGTTTAAAAATATGGTTAATCTGTTTATTCTTTTTTCCGTTATTTTAAAATAATTCTATTCCAATTATTGATATTTTACATTTCTTTTTAGTGTAAGAGCACCATCGTGCAAAATATATTTTATTATATCTCCATACCATAAGGTTGCCTAGAAGAGATCGCTGTTTTGGCGATAAGGCCGCCTTGTGTATCACTTAGTTTTTAAGTCTCTTTCAGTGTATGTATTTTTTATGTATTTTGGTGCACAGTAAAGAGTTATTCTATTCTATTGTATTGTATTGCTTCGAAATGTGAAAATGGAACATGAAACAGAGTTTTTTAGATTACACTTATTAATATTGGTTAGTAGTAACATTTCTAAGAAATACTGTAAACTGATATTATAGTTTGCGTAAAATGTTGAAAATGTTTGCAGCTCGAATTTCATAACATAACTTGGACAATTGTAGTATTTGCGCAATAAGATTAAATTATCGCTATCTTCTTTCAACAATAGTAATAGAAAGAGTGGAAGTCAAACGAGCAGATGGATTTCCTGATGGTAAGAAATTCAGGCCACCTAGAGACACCAACGGTGGTAATGATGCATAGCCAACCTTAGGCCGGGATGTTAGGCCTCAAGCAAATTTTACCTTCTACCTTATCCTGGTAATCGGAACACGTCAACGGCAATCGCTGGCGTTATAACGGCAGGAATAGATAAGGCAACGGCATTAATCCAAGCAAGTTGCTGCGAAACTCTACCACCTAGTCTTATATTACGGTGAGTATAGTGACGGTAAACCTATGCTCGTAATTAACAAGCTA
>NJDD01001815.1:300596-314239 GCA_002245505.1 Calephelis nemesis | reverse complement strand
GGCTAGTCGTGGATGCCCTGGTTGTGCCTCGGCCTACCTCTATTGGGATATGGGCGTGAAGATACGAAGTTTTTTGCTAGTACCTTTTTAATATTTCATCTGACAATCCTGCCCGGTTGGCGATAGGCTAGCCACCTATCACATTGTGGGACTTAGTGTCTTTGGCTAGTCGTGGGTGCCCCGGTTGTGTCTCTGCCTATCTCTTCTGGGATATGGGTGTGAAGATATTAATTTTTTTTGCTAGTACCTTTTTAATACTCCATCTGACAACCCTAAGCATGTGTAAATAAAGAGTTTCGGCGCGAAATTGGTGGGTGGGTTCCGTAGGCGAGTCACGTGCGTGTGTTCGACGACAGGCCAATTTTATTACATTCCACAATGTACATTTCCACCTTCCTATTTCTATTACGACGTGCCTCCTACAGCCTTTTTAGGGCGCGTCTTTTATAAAGTATTAGCGGTCCGCTCCGGCTTCGCACGGGTATAAAATATACATATAAACCTTCTAATTCAATATTTTATCTATTAAAAACACCGCATCAGAATACGTTGCGTAGTTTGAAAGATTTAAGCATACAAAGAGACATAGGGACAGAGAACGCGACTTTGATTTCTACTATGTAGTGATTTTCACGGATGTAAACCTGAAGGTAGGTACAGGAATAGCCAGAGCACCCATAGTCATGGGTACACTAAAATAAGACACTAAAATAAGAAAGAACACATTTTCTTTTTGTTGCCCGACCCGGGGATTCAACATCCCGAGTTCTCATGCAGTCCAACACTGGACCGCTAGACTTCAGAGGCGTACTTTTATACTATTTCAAATTTGAAGCCTATCCTTAGAGGTCATTTAAGAAGCATATACCTATACTTGTGGTCATAATTAACGTTATGTCCAGTCAAACTACGAACAATTTTTGTCAAAAGACTATATTTTTTTTTTATTTATATTCAAGGTATTTTTTTATTTAATAACACACGAAGCTCATTACATGAATAACAATGTATAAATACGTAAATAGTTATTTAATAAACTGTATTAATTAATTAATAAGTTCCCACCAACTTTTGTTAAGCTCTTTCACGGAGTTTGGAAACTACTTGAGTGCTACTTGAAGAAGTTGCTTAAATGTACTTTTTCATACACACAAAAAGTAAAAATACAACATTAATCAAATACAACCTTGAACCACGCAGTAGTAATTCTCCCGCGGGAACCCGTCTAGATATCAAAATAAAAAGTAACCTACGTCCTTCTCCTAGATCTAATCTATATCTATATAAAGATTCACGAAAATCGGTTGAGACATTTTTATGTTAAAACGAAACAAACACACAATATAAAAGATTACAAATATGACATGTTTATAAGCAGCGAGCTGGTGACGTATTTCAGGTTGTTTACGTGCCCACGTTGTTGAGTCATTAACGGACACAACTCGCCAACGACCGCATACCTATAGCTTGTCCTTCCTTACCTTGATTATTTATAAACTAACGGCCCGCCCCGGCTTCAAACGGGTATAATACATATAAACCTTCCTCTTCAATCACTTTATCTATTAAAAAATATACATCAAAATCGGTTGAGTAGTTTTAAAGATTTAAGAACACAAGGGGACATAGGGACAGAGGAAGCGACTTAGTTTTATACTTAGTAGTGGCAAATAGGCAGCCCTCCTAGTATATAAAATACCCGTCGCATGTGGACACCATAGATGTGACTAGTGCGTCTCTGTATTAGGGTTGAGAACTCTTCATCGGCTACTTAACCCTCCAGCATGGAATACGATAATAGTGAGCGTTTTTTTTTAACGCCATACGCAGCAAATAACAATTATAAGTAGATGAAATATTTATGTTTGTTTGAACGTGTTAATGTTTAAATCTTGATAAAATATTAGACGTGTTCTCATAAAAATATAGTAAAGAACTGTTTTATTTTTCCAGGTTTGGCTTATCCAGGGCAGTATGATCTGGAAGTATTTTGATCCGTGTTGGTCCGGGCTCTTTTGCAGAATAGACCATCTGTCTTCCTGCCAGGCAGCAGGCGAGCATAGGATTACCGTCACTAACACCGTGACATCCTACTAGGTGGTAGAGTTTCGCAGCGACCTACCCGGATTGGTACCACCGCCTTACCTATACCTGTCGCCGTAACGTCCAATGTTTGCCGTTGACGTGTTCGGAGGGTTAAGAAACCACTAAACTTACTTTCGCTCGAGGCTTAACATCCCGGCCTCAGGTTAACAACGCACCATTACCACCTTTGGTGTCTCTAGGCGGCGTGAATTTCTTACCATCATTATTATCATAAAAAAATAAAGCAAGAGCAATTATTTAGACTAGATTGGTGTGCCTCCACCTTAGCCTCTACCTACGCTTTCCAACAGGTGGGTTCGGAGTCATTACACTAAGTATAAAAATAAACTACGGTTGTTTACATCGAGTTCGCAACTGTGACTTATTTAAAACAAGCTTTTTACCCACAACTTCGTTAGCGTAGAATATTTACGATTTTCATTGTAATCTTGTAATCTTTTAGGGGATTGATTTTTGAAAAAAGTGGCATATATTTGAACTCTGCTCTTTAACTATATGCACACCAAATTTCATAATAATTCTTTCAGCGCTACTGCAGCGGTTTAGCCGTGAAAGCGCGACATACAAACAACCAGGAAAGGTACAATATCAAAAAAATATTATGGATATAAATCTTTATATATAATTCTTCTGTGAGTGTGTATGTCACTGAACTCCTTCTAGACGACTGGACCGATGTCGATGAAACTTTTTGTATGTGTTGTAGGGAATTTGAGAATGGATTAGATTCACAATTTGGTCTCCTGGAAAATGTTTTTTTAATTATTTTTCTAATAATAAGGAGTTGTTGATTTTGGAATGTTTCACATTAGATCCGACAGACTGCGCTACTATCGAAGCATTAATGTCAAGCGATACGAAGTTTGCTGGGTCAGCTAGTAATATATAGTATGGATTATTTTACTCTGTTGTAGAGTTTCGCAATGAGTCGCTGGGATTGGTACCACCGCTTTACCTATTCCTGCCGCCATAACATCAATGCTTAGAGGGTAAGGTATCCGATAAACTTACTTTTACTCAAGGCCTAGAATCCGGCCTCAGATTGGCAAGACACCGTTGCCACCTTTGGTGCCTCTAGAGGGCGTGAATTTCTTAACATCAGGAAATCCGTCTGCTTCTTTGCTTTCCAATATCATAAAAATGGATTTAACAAAAACTTATTAATAATACTATTTATTTCTTCCATTATTTAAACGGTCA
Organism: Calephelis nemesis; assembly: GCA_002245505.1. Taxonomy (NCBI): domain Eukaryota; kingdom Metazoa; phylum Arthropoda; class Insecta; order Lepidoptera; family Riodinidae; genus Calephelis; species Calephelis nemesis. The sequence continues at coordinate 310,933 of NJDD01001815.1, read as the reverse complement.
AGGAATGAATTTATCTACCTAATAACGTATTTTCAGGACATTTTTACAGCGTATTTAAAGAAATAGTGCATAGCCATCTTTTTCATTCTTCTAGTTATAAGACGAGTTTTTTATTTGGTAGATTGTCTCGATAACTCAACACCACAATCAGTACCTAACTGTTATGATTGTACAATCTGTGAAATATTATGAAAAATCCGGTATTTTTTTATGATATTGGAAGGCAAACAAGCAAACGGATTTTCTGATGTTAGGAAATTCACACCGCCTAGAGACACCAAAGGTGGTAATGGTACGTTGAAAACCTGAGGCCGGGATGTTAGGCCTCGAGCAAAAGTAAGTTTACCGGCTACCTTACCCTCCGAATAGGAACACGTCATGACATTAAGGCGGCAGGAATAGGTAAGGCGATGGAATCAATCCGGACGAGTCACTGCTAAGCTCTACCACCAAGTCTGATGTCACGGTGTTAGTGACGGTAAGCCTATGCTCGCCTTTTACGAGCTTCCTGGCAGAAAGGCAGATGGTCTTTTCTGCAAAGGAGCCCGGACCAACACCGGGTATTATGAAATTTTAATAAAACTTTAATGAAACTGTATCTTGGTTTCAAGGAACATTTCAATAATACGACCAACTTTATTATGGAAGTTTTTGTATGACAGGAAATGAAAGTTTGTTCCCTAAAATGTGTTTAACGTGGCCTTAAAATGTGTATCTGTTTATTTCGCGGAATTCCGGTTGTTTATTTCAAATCTGCAATTATGACTCAATAGCGGACACATTGACTACATACCGAAGGATTTTTAATTGATTAAGGATCTCTGTCTATTCGTACATATATTACAAACTAGCGGATCGCCGCTACATAATAAGCTTTCCTCTTCAATCACTTTATCTATTACAAAAACCGCATCAAAATCCGTTGCGTAGTTTTTAAGATTTAAGCATATAAGGGGACATAGAGACAGAGGAAGCGACTTTGTTTTATACTAAGTAGTGATAAAATGTATTTGTTTGTCCTTACACGTTGGAGTGAAGAAATGTTATATGTGGCAATAGTAGACTGGAGAGTGATATCTAGGTATCTACATAGGTTCCCTTGTAATGCTATTGTACTACCTGTAAATAACTTTAATACTCAGACATAATCACAGGCAACATCTAGTAGTCTATATTATTATAATACAATAAAAGAAATTCTGTTTGTTCGAACATTTTTTAAACTATCATGTTGTATTTTTACACTGATCAGCTTAACTAAACGTTCAGATGAGATTTTTTTTTATATTTACCTAATAATTATAAGTGTCTAAAGAAGTTGTGACAAAATATTTAATACTCTACGGCATTGTGGTAAAGGAACATTATTAGGTATATAATTTATTTATTCAAAATTCATATCTAGTCATCAGTCAGAAAATAAAACGGCTTAACAAACTCCCCAGAGACCAGGATTAAATCCTATCTACCTTGAACAGCCAGTAAAAGAAGGTCTATTGATCCTAATGGCTGAAGCTTTTGTCCGAATGCGCTAGGCTCTGGAATTAGTAGAAATTAAGTTTTTTACATCAAAGTCAACTGGTTTCCAATAGTCCCTAAATGAAATTCGATTTTGGGATGACGTACATTTATAAAAAGTTAATATCTAGGTTAAGCGGATATCGATTGTGTCCCAAAAATATGTTACTCTAATAAATTGAATGCTGCAGATTTTCTAAAATAATGAAAAAAAAATTGATCAATAGATATAATAAAAAATGTTTTTAATTCCATTAAATTGTACTTCGAATAACAAATTATTTGATGAAGACAAGTTTGACTAGGAAACAATGCACAACAGTAAATACGGCAAAGGTTCTTTATACGACGTGTGTACATTTGTTTTTATATAACTACGCACAACTTTCTCTAAAATAGTACAATTTTGATATTGTTTTTCTATATTGTTCGATATCAGACGCTCAGGTAGCCCCGTACCAATTATGGCAACTGGTGCAGCACTATATAATTATATATTGTACACAACAGATATTACAAAATATACTTAAAAGTAAGTAAAACAAAGTGCGAAAGGTAAGCTTATCTCTAAAAATAAATTTCTTCCAAACAACGCGTAAAAGGAAATAAAATATACTAGACCTGGTGTACAGATAAACAAAACTACTAAATATACAATACAATAATTCTCTATTGTGCATCAATACAGAGAAAATACCAACACATCAAAAAACTCACTACGTTAATACTTTAAAATACGTCTATTTTACGTCTTATAATACCTATATTTACGTCTTATATCACGTCTATATACGTCTTATAAATAATTCGTCTATGTACGTCTTATAATACGTCTATATATGTCTATGTTCATCTTATATCTCGTCTTCGATTAAATTGAATATTTTGATTTACGAGTAAAATGTCTTCAAATTGAACTCAGCTTTCTGAAGTTTATTGTGTTTAAATTATAAAATAACGTTTGAGTTTACTGTCCGCCGCCGAGGCTACGAACCGTATCTTAATACGACGAAGCTAGTTATTTTGTTTACGTCGAGATAATGTTAGTCACGATTATGACTCAATAACGGACATGGTACGAAATTGACAACATACCGATTATCCGATTAGGTATCAAGGATATTTATCTATAATCTATACTAAATCCGAAACCGACATCGGGATGTGATGACCCCATCGTCAAGAAGTGTTAGTTGGATTATTCAATTATCAGAGCTACGATTATTTTTGTTCGTGCTAAACGACAATGTATTTCTAAATATATTGTGAAAAACTAAATTCATAAGGTTATGGTATTGTGAGCTATTAACGGACGCGGCGCGCCAACTACTACATACAAACGTCTTATTCTTAACTTGATCAAGGATCTCTTAAACTATTACAGTACAAATACAGATACTTATTATTTTTGTTTCATCGCGCTAATCTTGGACCGCCTCGTCGGTCGAGTGGCTAGCGTACTCGCTTAACTGCATCGACGAACTGCGAGGCTCGGGTTCGATTCCCGACGGGGGCAAGCATTTGGTGATGAACATTTAGATGTCTGCATTTCCGGGTCTGGGTGCTACTTAAATATATTCTGGTATCTTATTAAGTATTTCTATGTAATAGTATCGTTGACTTCTATTGATCGGGGTCTATAAAGATTTTGAAATAAAAATGGTATGATAGTCATCAGTGGAAGTAATGTTCAAAGTTTTCATTCAAATAATTCAAAAGGACGCTAGCGAGTATAGAGCCGTAAACTCTATAGACCAAGAGCTCACGACACCCAGACTTCCGTTAATTTATAAAAGTTTTTCTACGCATATATCCAACACAGGTAAGATCGATCTGTGAGTATGAAATTCGAGTGGGGGTTACTTTGGCAGGTAACAGATAACAAAGGGGTATTAAATACCTCGAATTCGTCAAAGTATAAAGCTCAGTTTTTAGATGTTTTCTTGGAAATTATTATTTAGAAGTAAAAGTGAAGAACGTCACTTCTAATATTAATTAGAAGTGACGTTATCCATTACCTGGCACTTGGTACGGTTGCAACCCTCTGCCAGATACCCCTAAAGTTTAACAAACTATAATTATACTTTCGTCATAGTATAAAAGCTGAAATGTATGTGTAACTCGGAGGACTATTAACTCTCGCTCTGCTAGGTAAGGCGGAAGATGTACATTTTTACTCTAATACACTAATTTAATATTTAAAACAAAGTGGACTTAGATACTTTATTTATAACTTAACAACGGCTTAACCGATTTCGCTGAAAATTGATGGGGATATAACTAGATAGAACAAGGAGACGGACATAGAACAATTTTTATCCCGTTCGACTGCGAGGAAACTAGGAAAACCAACATTTACATTTTTCCGTTACAAATTGACGTCGGAAGAGCTACTTTAATAATAAAAATGATGTATTATTAAATAATTTTTTTTGTCGGTATAATAAATCAACATGAATGAAAGATATAACTTTACAAGTGATAAATTATAGTTAAAAGCACAAAAAGAAATAAATCTAAAAACTACTTATTTGCGTATACTATTTTGGCAAAAAAGGTGAACAAAAAATATTTGATATCATTATACATATACGTATATACTAAAATAGTTACATTATGCAAATAATAGTGAATTATTAGTTTTTAATGACATGAGTTTTGGTATTTCAAGTTGTTACGTCACGAAGGTTGGACTAATGCGAAAAATGCAAGTGTGGTTGTATTTTTGTGAATGTAGGAGAATAGATATTGAGTTTTGCTACTAGGGTTGCCACCTTTTTTCATGACGAATTATCTATTTTTTCATTATGTGAGAACAAAACTGAAGTACGCGTGAAAAAGAGAATTGGTTTATTTATATTTTTTATTTTATTTTTTGTTTTTAACGTTCAACACTCCCATAGTAAGTAAGTAACCAGTAACGAGCCAGTGAAAATCAGTATTTTACGTTACTGGTATCCGAGACATACAGTGCGGCATGAAAAAGAGGACAATTCCCTATTTTATAGTGCGGGTGACAACCCTATATGCTACTGTTATTAAAAAAGCAAAAGAAAAAAAAGAGCCAAATAATACAGTTCACATCTAGTTTATTATCTAGTGTCAGCAAAAATGCGATGTGTAAGGAAAAGATACTCGCACTTAATATAAGTATGGATGTAATGATATATTTTACTCACTATGACATCATTCACAACCGTTCTGTACCATTTTGAGCGTGGTTTCCATTCATTCGAGAGCACGACGTTAGCCGATTACAAATAAATTGGAATCGGTGAACATTGGTGCCGTTTCTGACACACATATTTTTAAAAGAAAGAAAGAAAAAATATTTATTTGCGGAATATGAGTGTTACAAAGATGTTACAAAATTATTTAAGCGTTTCAACGTATTCTACCAACTTGTGGTGTGCAAATATTTTAATAGGTTTTAATCAAATTACTAATTTTAATTATTGAGTTACAATCTACAACACACTGTATTTTGTATTTATTATAAGATTATTTATTAATACAACAATTTTTAGTATGTAAATTAATTTATCCCTGTCTACCGTAAACTACCACCGTTTCCAAACCTAGCCAGACAGGAGAAGAAACGGCGAAACAAACTCCTGCACACCCGACATTTTGCAATTAAATTAATCATATTAGAAATACTATATTATTTATTCTTATCTGCAAGAAAATCTTTGACACTATAATAATTTTTCTCTAAAAGTAAGTTGAATACCTTTTTTCGAAATCTGCTTAATTAATATTATTTTAAGGGATAAGACAGTGATTAACTACATGGCTCTCTTGATGTAAGAAAAAAATTGTGGTCTACGAGAAGTGTTATAAGTACGTCTCTGTCGTGTTCCCGGGCTGTTGAGATTAATGTGCAAGTGTACCTTATCCTCCGAACCGAAACACGACAGTATCAGAATCAGAATAATCTTAATTCACATGAACCATACAAGTGGTATTTGTGCGCGTCGACATATTTTTTAAACTACTACCGGACCGGAATCGCGGCCTCACACTGAGAAGATCCGGCGAAAGAAACTCAGCGGACTTGTCTTTTTCCAATAATAATATTTACAATTTAATCTAGCTTAAAAATACAAATTACAATCTGATTTAACTTAAATAAAAGGTACAACAAATTACATTACAAATAGCAGTGGGAGATTGAAATCTCTATCCCCAAGCATGTTCATCTTCCAAATACTCTGAGACCGTATAATAGCCTTTTTACATAATTTTGCTTTAATACATTTTTTAAACTTATTTATAGGTAGATCTCTAATATCAATGGGCAGCTTATTGTAAAAACGTATACATTGACCGAAAAAGGATTTACCAATTTTATGAAGACGAGTTTTGTATACGGCTAGATTATTTTTATCCCTCGTATTTACATTGTTAACATCACATTTTTTTGTAAACATACATAGATTTTTTTGACATACATTAAATTCTCAGTGCAAATACTGTCATTATGGAAGCAGAAACAAGTAGGGCGGTGGATCCCTAACCTTGCTTACATACTTATTACAAGGTAGAAAGGTAGATGGTTTTTCTATACAGAGGACCCGGACCATTACAAAATCCAAAGGTTTTTTATGTTTATTTTAGGATTATAAAATTCAAAACTTATTATTCAACATTTTTTAATATTTATTTTATTTATTTAAGTAAAATAATCATATCACATGACTGATTAATATAAACTCCGTACTATTATAGTTATATTAAACTGTGTGACGGCTCCCTTCCACTCGCGGGTTTGCCCGCTTACCAATTTTTTTTTTTTTAAATTGTGGCCTTTATGTTATTCTGATATATAAACTTTATTCCTGTTAAGTTTCATCTAAATTCGGTTAGCAGTTTTTGGGTGAAAGAGTCCATCCATACATTCTTACAGTCTTTCGCAATTATCATATTAGTAAAAGAGAATTCTTTGCCAAAGAAATAAAAAATAGCTGAACATTTTGGTCGAAAAAATTAATCATGACAATAATTTAAGTTTTAAATTGACAGATTCCGAAATAACGTCTATTATAATGTCGGGTACAAACCACTGCGATAGCAGTAATTATTTTTGTCTCTTTCTATTCCTTGCGTTGACAGAAGATGGCTATAATTCAAATAAGCTTATTGCGCAGTAGAATAACCACCATTGTATTATATCGTACGATACAAGCAAGCAGGCGGATGTCCGGTGCAAATACTTTCTAATTTAGCTCTACCACCGTCCAAGACTTAATGGGACTTGATAGCTCCCGAGTCCAGACACATTCGATTGACTATATATTGTTCCTTCTGAATCACTACTAAATAGTTACAAGAAAATTTTTGAATAAAAAATACATTTTTGCATTAAAAAGGATACAGAGCCTTGCATTTTTGCTTGCTGTGGTGTATCATGATAATAATCTATTAGTTCCGTTGAGATAGAAAAACGCTAGAGGTTTAGATAGACGAGATACTTGCACATGCGACCTATAATCACACCGATAGGTCAGCAATCCACCGGTGATATGAAGCCGGAATGTCAGGCCTCAAACAAAAGAAAATTTACCGGCTACCTTATCCTCCGAACCGGAGAGTGGCAGGAACAGGCAAGGCAGTGATACCAATCCCGGCGAGTCACTACAAAACTCCACCGTTTAGTCAGATGTCACAGTGTTAGTAAAGCCTATGCTCGCCTTTTACGAGCTTCCTTGCTCCCGCTGGTCTATTCTGCAAAGGAGTACGGACCAATACGGGAGAAACCTTCGATTCCAGTTCGATTGAAGAAGAAAACTTACAAAATATTTATGCGACACCAAAAAACAATTAATACTATATAAAGTATTGATTCCTTTGTCCGAATCATAATGCTCTTAAACTGACCGTAATCAAATTTTAAAACAATGATATGAAGATGAACTATGAAATTACCCCCACAGTTAGAGTTGTTCCCCATGGGGTATTATAAAATGAAACTTAAATCCAGGGGCAGGGTTGCCAACTTGGATTTTGAAAAATGCGTAGGCCAGATCACAAAAGTACGTAAATTTAGTAAAAATTACAAATGAAAAGTACGTAGATCTACGTATTTTTTAGTACGTTTTTAAAGGCTCGATCTTTATGTGTGTAACAAATCTTTACACGTACGTTCATCAATATAAAGTTCATCGGGTACTATTATGTCAACAATGCTTATGTAGGTACTGTTTTTTTTTTCATTTTCTCACTTTGATTGAACAAAACTGCACAAAATGCAACTTCAACTGATTAATTTTGTTCTATAATATATAGATACCTACATTAAATTAAATATATTTTTTTAATATTTTCAATTTTTATATTTGCGTTAACAAAAAATGGAGTGTATTTTAGACTGTACGTAATGTGTTTTAGATAGGTAAATTAAGAGTTTAGCTAGAACTGAATTAAGTATTATACATAAAAAGTACCTATTACGGTTAGATAACACTAAGACGGTATAGATAAGTTTATTCAAGTGTTCGACTTTACACATTTTTTTAACATACTGTCTCGAAAATAATGAAATTAGCCTAAATTGTTACTAATTAGTTAATTCATAAATTTTGATGGAAATTATGTAGATTTTAAAGTGAAGTACGTAGATATGCAGGAAAGACCTAAAATACGTAGATCTACGTAAAAAGATGGAGACTTGGCAACGCTGTCCAGGGGCCAGTGATCTATATATTTAGGAGAGTGGTTGAAGTAATCGGTCTGATGAACCGGTCGGTATTGGCGATAGGTGGGGTGTGGGTGGTGAGAGGTGGCTCTGCAGTAGGCTGCATTCTGGGCGCATTCCGCGACCGTCCGGGGAATGACCTGCTCTCACAATATATATTGACATTTCAGAACATTAAGGATTGATTTCACCGTCGAACCTATATATATTTAAATTATATGCTTCGGCTATATTCGTCAAGCTGCGGAAATTTTATATATTATTTTTTTTAATTTAAATTTATTATAATTATCTATTTAAGTATTTCTATGTATTGGTATCGTTGATTAACACCCATAACAGAAGCATATAACTTGCTTACTTTGGGGTTAGATCCATTTTGTGTAACTTGTCCAGATATTTATTATTATTATCTGACCAACCACCTTCGTTATATAAATATGTTAGTAAAGTAAGCAAACGAAATATCTGAATTCCGCACAATACTTTCAAAGTACTAGGAGGGTCAGATATTTCGTTTGCTTACTGTACACTACACATTCGCAAAAACGCATTTTCCGTAGAAGGTAGTGTCAATGACCTTATTGACGTCACTATTTTCCATTGACGTGTTTGCACGTTATAAAATAATATGACGCAGGCGATTTTATTTTCAAGTTATATAATATGCAATAATATAAGCAGTAAAAATGCAAAAAACCGACTTTTATTTTAATAATGATATCGTCTAATGTTCGATGTTAATAACCTATCTGCAGATAAAGATAGGCCTTCTGGAGCCTGCTAACTGATCTAAAGTGATCTCTATCTTAGACAGGTTAATAATATTGACCGTAAGTAGACAAAGATTACATAATTTCCTCGATTTTACTGGTGAGTGGCAATGGGTTCCATCTCGGAAGTACGCTCTTTCAAATAGAAAAAAATAATAATATCGGATTAGAAATGAGCGAGAAATCGATTAACATACGTAGAAAAATACATAGATGTCGAACATATAACATCATTTTTTGAATCGGTTAAGAAGCAAAACCATTCTATATATTTGAGATAACTGAAGCTACGACACCAAAGTTGTTATTGATTCGAGAGCGTGTACCTAAGACTAGAATTTCAAGATACTAAAAGAGATACAGTGATTTAATTGTCAGATATAAATACTCCTTACTGGCCGAACGGGCAGACGTTGTCTTGTCTTATCTTTATATATTGAATTTAAATAACCTCACAATATTTTTTTTCATTTAATAGGATCTTCTCCCGAAAATAACAATAGCGTCATTTTTCCATCTATTCGCGTATGGCCTAGGGATATGGAGATTTATTGGTAGTTCAAAGAGACATTAAAACTTAAAATCAATTACTTTTGACTACTTTTGAGACTCTGTCACTCGTCAAAGTATCATAAGACTTATCATGACACAGACTTCAATTCCATATAAATGAAAATCTTGATCACCGATGACAATAACATTCGAAGTCACTAAATAATAATTTCATAATTTTAAAAATTAAACAATTCAATAAACCCCGACAAAATCTCGATCAGCTTTAAAAAACTCTCATTTGCAATTGGTCCATCCGTTCAAAAGTTATGCCACAAACACGCACGTACGCACGCACGCGCAAATGCACGCACAGTACGGACACTTATTTTCATAAACATGTAAACGCCCTTACCAATTAGCTACCTAAACCTAGCTAAGAGACTCAAAAAAAAAACAAAATTATCTTTTTAGAATCTTTAAAAGCAGTTTTTCTGCTAACGCATAAAGTCAAAAAATAAAAAAAATACTTTTTAACCCTTACTATATACACGTATTTGATCAAAAAAAATCTACGTAACTAAATGAACCGACATTCAAAATTTCTTAAAATCCATCATTTTTCATAAACATCATCATTCATGAACAAAATAGGTACACATACAAGCTGTGTTTGCTAGTTAATCAGTCACCCAAATACGATATTTATACCTGTATCCTAGCTGACCCGGCAAACGTTTTTCTTTTTTTAAATGTGATTTTAGTAAAAAAAGGGGTTAGTCACCCTTAACAAATAGCCGATTCTCAGACCAATTGAATATTGCATATAAAATTTGGTGAAAATCGGTAAAGCCGTT
>NJDD01001815.1:277662-300120 GCA_002245505.1 Calephelis nemesis | reverse complement strand
CTCTCTGCAAAACAACTCGTAGCGGAAATAGCGACAAAAACTGTATGTACGTAATGTCGTCACGCATGCCGGAACATTCACCTTTTCGGCAACATAATTGTCGGCGTACCTTTTACCTACATGAATAGTGATTTATGAGCGATTGTTTGATTGTGGATAATTATAACTTACAAGTTGTTTGGTTAATGTAAAAAATGTTGATATAAAAGTTTAAAACGTATTACGTATAGTGAACACCTGTCAAACACCTAACTTCCGTAAGAAAACTTAAACAGTTATCAGATGGATGTAGATTGACCGTATTGCCTTTTGAATTAAACTACGAACTTATGTTTTTGATCGTAAGCAAATGTTTGCACGTATGTCACTCGTAGGTATAGGCATAAGATGATGCCAAAACTTTGGACCCCTTATTACGAAAATTGCTTATTGCACTGACGGAGGAGCATAAAATTTGGCACACTTGTAGTTTATGTGTAGAAGTGCAGAACGCTAACGTTTTTCAATAATATTGCTTATAAAGTACATTAAATCAATAAATAAAACATTACCCACACTACCATGCATTTGATACACACAAACAATTAATAATATATTGATGATAACGATAAAAGATCACAGGTGGCGAACTAAAAAGTTTGGAAACAAAGTAGTTGGTCTTGAGATTGAAGATGACGTTTTTATCAACAAGATATTAAAATTTATTATGGTCGAATTTCTACCAATAGGCGACCACTAGTTCTAATGATTGCCCGTGGCTTTAATTGTGTATTAAAGCTATCAAACTCTACCGAGGGAGGCCGTTGAGGTATCGAGATTAAGACATGTTGTCTTCCAAAGCCAAATTAATACCTATGAGGTGTAATTTACATCTAACAATTATTAAAATCGATTCAGTCGTTTTGACGCGAAAACTAAAAATACCTACAAATACTCAGATTCAGGTAAATTGGTAGGGAGGGTTTACCTTAACTCTCTTGCAGCTATATCTACCCCAAATCAATTTGGGCAGTATAAGTGACTATGACTGATGACAGAACATAATTTATCTAATCAGGATCAGTATTTCTGCCAAGCAATAGCGCTTTCGGGTTTTTTAGTAACAGAAATTCGCTGAAAATCTTTACAGGTGGAGAAATATCAAGAAAAATATTACTCCATAACAATGTGTTATATTCTTTGAATTAGCTAATATGTTGCCAACTTCGCGGTTTTTACAAATTCACCAGACTTTAGTGGACGAGCAGAGTGCCAGATCAAGATATTATTAAGATTTTTTTTTATTTTTTTTATGCTATTGGAAGGCAAACAAGCAAACGGATTTCCTGAAGGTAAGAAATTTCCGCCGCCTAGAGACACCAAAGGTGGTAATGGTGCGTTGCTAACCTGAGGCTGAAATATTAGGCCTCGAGCAAAATCAAGTTTACCGGCTACCTTACCCTCCTAACCGGAACACTTCAAGAAGTAATGGCTGCAGCCTGTAACCTACTTTAAAACGTAATCGAACAAATTGTGGGCAAGAATTTATTATTACTTTGTTTATCGACGCCATGTTGTACTGAATTCAATGAATGCTGTTGGTGCAAGGTTAGGATTATCTATTTTAAAAATCCGGTAATAAGCCGACTTGTTGCTTGTTTACAAATATGTTACTGAAATATATGATATGAAAATATCTAGAAAATATTATTGGGAAGTTTGAAACTTCTGAGTAGGTGGTAGAGTTTCGCAGCGACGCGCCCGGATTGGTACCACCGCCTTATCTATTCCTGCCGACATAACGTATTCCGGCTCGGAGGGTAAGGTAGCCGGTAAACTTACTTTTGCTCGAGGCCTAACATCTTGACCTTAGGTTGGCAACGCACCATTACCACCTTTGGTGAGTCCGTCTGCTTGTTTGCCTTCCTATAACATAAAAAAAATGCATAAAATCTCAGCCATAAAATTGATTTTGACGCAGAAGTAAGTATTATCGTAGGTGCATAGTTGAATGTTTTCTCTAACTCTGATCTGTCGTCTGCTTCTTCACTATTCTACACATCACATCATATCTAAAAGGAATATAACCGGTATTAAAATGAATCAACGTAAAACACTTAATATATTAACGTAAAACACTTAATAAAAACGAATTAGTTAACGTAAAAAATTGGGAAGTCTTATTATTGTCTGCTATCTTCCTCGTAAAGAGTTTTAACCTTTAAGTATTGACAAACGTCTTAGAGGCCGCTGACATATTTTAAGTTGTAGCATAGAAACTGGGTAAAAAAATCTTACAGCAATCATTAAAAACAGGTCACTTACATAATAAAGGATTAAATAAAAAACAAAACTAAAGATGATATTGATAAATCACAAATATAGTCTGGTCAAGAAGTGAGTTTCCTGCGAAAAATAGTTCTTGTAATCGTAAAAATATGGTTGTTAGTAATTTGGATGCGGATAAAAATTCTGAGTAATTGGTATTTTGGAATAATCACGCTCTAAAAAATTACAATTGCTATAAACAAAAAAAGAAGAGAAAAAAGGGTGTCTCCGTTTTGTAGCTGTAACTCGAAAAGTATTAAAGATAATTGGAATTAAAAATATCCTGAAAGAGGAGAAAATTTCATATGATATGGCTCGACTCCCGGAGTTGTAGCATTATCAATAATTTTAATTTAACATTGAAAATTGGGTTCAACGTAAACCCCCTTACCATAAAACTTACGCGCCCGTTTATCTGGTGTGTAACTCCACTTGCTTAAAAAAATTTAAGTTTGAGTTTTGGCGCCATCGTGAATGATGATGGTCGTAATTTTTTCATTTTTATTGAATTTCGTGTTTATATTGAGTGAAATTAGATTAATTTTGTTCGGTGAAAGTGCACAAATGAAATAATCATGAAGAAATTAGTGTATCTATTTCCTCGCCCAAATCTCACTAGATGAGTTTGAGTAACAAAGCCACCGCTTTACTCATGACCCTGACCCGACATGACTGAGTATCCGGGGGGATTTTCCACACGTAAAAAATGGATATTTATTATTATTAATTATACGTGCAAAACACGTTCCCTTTACAGCCGGGTAATAAATGAGTGTAATGGCGGTCTCGGCATGTCAAACCTACGCATTTGAAGCTGCAGTTCACATTTAGAGCGGAGTGGAAAAGTTCAACACCCTATTTTCAGTGTGCGAATATATTTTTTTATTCAATTACGCAATGAATGTAGCATGTAATTAGGAGCATGAGTAGGAATGATAAATATATCTAGATTTGTAGGCATCAGGATGTGACAACCCCAATGCAAGTTGGTAATAATTTTGGTTTAATTATTTTACTAGTGAAATCAGGTAAAATTACGGAAACAATCTTCGCAGCAGTGCGATGGAATTTGTACCACCGCATCTGTGTCCACGATCGCCATCGTCGTGCTCCGTTAAACCTTGGAGTATTTATTTTTATCATTTTATTTTTGTTACATTTTAATAAATTATATTTATTTTATTATTATTAGTATTTTTAATAATAAGGCAATTAAGGCCCGTACTACATTTTATAGTACCAGACTTACGCTACAGGTAACTTCTAGTTGTTTATAATAAACGATAAAATATCCCCGACGATGTAGGCGGCAGAGACACAGCCAGGGCACCAACAACTAGCTGACGAAACTAAGTCCCACAATGTCATAGGAAAGCCTATCACCAACCGGGCACATTTCTTATCCCGGGCAACTTTATTTTTGTTCGAAAATTTAAAATACATATTTTCTCGTTTTTTCTTGTCAGACCCTGGGATCGATCCCGGGACCTTAAGAAGTCAATCCGACGCCGGATTGCTAGGTGGTAGGTAGGTAGAAGTGAGAAGCGATAGTCAATTTAAAAAGTAATTTACAAAAGTAAGCAACCAACTAGTTTTTTGGTTTTTGTTGCCCGACCCGGGGATCGAACTTGGGTCCTCAAGATGTTAAGTCCGACCGCTAGACCACAGAAGCGATAGTCATTTTAAAAAAGTAATTTACAAAAGTAAACAACCAATTAATAGCCCTGTGACCTATTTCTCATTATTGTTTTGAAAAGTAGGGCAAGACGAATTTAAATGCGAGCTTGGCCGTCTATTTGTTGCGCTGTCCAAACGTAACAAACAATATACACGACGGTCAACAACACGCGCCAGTGTTCAGTTTCAAAACAGATATAGATTTTTTTAACAAAATATCTTCACGCCCATATCCCCGAAGAGGTAGGCAGAGGCACAACCAGGGTACCCACGACTAGCCAAAGATACTAAGTCCCACAATGTGATAGGTGGCAAGCCTATCGCCAACCGGGCACATATCCTATCCCGAGCAACATTTTTTTATTAGAAAATTGGAAAAACCCAATTTTCTTTTGTTGCCCGACCCGGGATCAACAACTGAACCGCTAGACCACAGAGGCGATTTTTTAAAAAGAACTATGTATATAATTTTTTTATGATATTGGAAGGCAAACAAGCAGAAGGATTTCCTGATAGTAAGAAATTCACGTCGCCTAGAAACACCAAAGGTGGTAAAGGTGCGATGTCAACCTGAGGCCGAGATGTTTGATCTATTCTGCAAAGGAGCCCGCACCAACACAAGGTTCCAATTTTTAAAGGCTTCGAAGTATGAGAAAGGCTTTTCGAAGATCGAGTAAAAACCTCGTTAAGCAGCAGGTTATTCACTCAGTCAACAATCTTTATTATTATTTTGGTAACTAGAGGCGCAGATTGCTTGTTTACCACTAAGGCACCGCTCTAGTTTATTATAAAACAATTTAGAAACTGAAATACTTGCGATTTCCTCGTTTTCAAATATCTACCGACGTGGGCTGATAAAAGAACCGAAAATAGAAGACGAGGTAAAAGCATTGTTGAAATGTATATAATAATAATATATTATCAGATATTATTCATCCCATTTCACATACAGCAGAGGTTCCCAATCTTGTTTCATGTTTAAATATCAGTAATTTCGTAGCGTTTTTTCTCGTCAAGAACATCAACAATAACATATTTGTCTGGCCTGAAGTCTAATAAAACTATTTTTCAGATTTCCTTATTATCCCTCTCTCGGCTTCCAGCTTTTAACAGGGCGTTATTATCGCCAGATTTGGAAAATATTGCCATAGAGATACAATAAAGTTGAACATCCATAGCTCATACACGCATGCTTAGTACGTGTATCGGTATTTACTGGAAGGACTTATCCTTAGACGAGAAACCACAAACAGCCAAGTCTTTAAGTGCCGTTAAAAAGACAACCCAAGAAACACTGGCGTATAACAAATCATACTACTGGACTCATAATGAGGAATGCCGAAGAACAGCGAATTGTAATAAGCGGGAGTAAGAGTGAAAAGATATCTGACCGAGATACCGACATAAATGCTGGGATGAGGACATGTAGGAGAGACATATTGACATCTTAGCTACGGTTAAATAAAAAAAACTATGTTTTAAATTTTATTACGAGTCCGTATTTAGCTGTAACTGACGTACAATCTACTAATACCGTCTCTAAAAAGCTGTATTTTTTAAAAGTATCTTCACGCCCATTTCCCCGAAGAGGTAGGCAGAGGCACAACCAGGGCACCCACGACTAGCCGAAGATACTAAGTCCCACAATGTGATAGGTGGCAAGCCTATCGCCAACTGGGCACATTTCCAATCCCGAGCAACATTTTTTTATTAGAAAATTGGAAAAACCCAATTTCATTTATGTTGCCTGACCCAGGATTAGAAACCGGGACCTCACGCAGTCAAGTCCAACTACTGAACCAATAGACCACAGAGGCAAGCAAAAAAATCTGACATTGAATGGTAATTCTGCTGTTCACAAACTTAATTTATTTTAGATGCATGCTATCTTTTCAAATGCAACAAAAACAAAAGAGATGGAACATTTTAAATATGTCAGATTAGTTCGGACACGTCAAATTATGATCTAAAAAGAACGTTTTCCGAGTGATAGATTAAACAGACTAATCTGACAGCACTAAAAGTTTATTGTCTCTTTCTATTACTTTCATTAAAAGAAGATCGCGATAACTTAAATTAGTTTAGTGAGTGCATAACAAAATTATCACCAGTAAGTCAAGGATTAAGATTTGGAAGGTAAATCCTATAAATAGAATCAATCAATTATGCCTATTGTCATCATTATTTAATAATTTCAATTTTTTAAATTATTTATTTCAATTTCAATAAACGCTATCAATATTTTACATAAGAGTACAATATGTACTTTAATGCGCCGTTAAACTCTCATAATGAGACATTAGGCGAATATCCACCAGCCTTTATAAACCATTTAAGATAAAAAATATTAATTTTATTTTTAAAACTAATTCAAACCATTATAATAATAAATTAAAAAATAAAAAGGATGGTGCGGTTTTATTAACGGTTAAAGTGAAACTTGATCTATAAGTATAAACTATAGACGCCGCCATATTGGCCTTGACGTCACCGTCACGCGACATGCAACACACAGACCACAAAATTTAAGACGTTGTAATAGAAGTCTCACTTTAAATTATTAATTTTATTTTATTTTTTAAACTAATTCGAATAATTATAATAATGTGACCTGGTGGTAACTCAAGTTTTATCGATGACGTTGTTGTAGATTAATATTATGATAAAGCGATGAAGTGTGCAGTTGCAGATAGGTATGATGACCGTGACCTACCGCACGCGGTTTCCGCGCATCGCCATTTGAGATAAGCAATCACCAATGTACGACACCGAATATCCGATACATCTTATTAAATTATATTTTAAACTATCTGCTGGCACATACTGGCAGGCTACGTATGCCACAAAATAGTAAAATACAAGGATAGAGTTTTGGCGCCATTGTGAAAAAAGATAATAATATTTTTGTAGTTATTAAAATTGGTGTAAATTATGAGTAAATTAGTGAATTCACGTGGAAATTAGACCAATTTTGTTCATATAAAGAGCACAAGTGAAATATTTATGAAGAAATTAGTGTATCGTGCGTTTCGCTGCCGACAAATCTCACTAGATGAGCTTGAGTAACGAAGCCACCTCTATACTGAAGACCCAGACATGACTTTGTACATAGTGACTATGTAATGACTTAATAAGAATTGATTAGTGCGGAAGACATGGCAGCATGGCCTAAAAGCCTTAGCCGACCCCAGAAAGGGGGCTAATTAACTAATAAAATACGAGTTTTGGCGCCATCGTGAATGAAGATGTTCGTAATTTTTTCACAATTATTGAATTTAGTGTAAACTATGAGTAAAATTAATTAATTTAGGTGGAAATTAGTTTAATTTTGTTCAGTGAAAGTGCACAAATGAAATGATCATGAAGAAATTAGTGTATCGTGAATTTCCACGCTTCCGCCAAATTTCATAGACGAGCTTGTGTAACGAAACCACCGCTTTACTCAAGACCACAGACCAATTAGAGCACTACGTTCTCAAGACCCAGACATGACTTTGTAAATAGTGGCTAATGACATAAATAAAGAATTATTATGGAAGACGTGGCAGCATGGCCTAAAGGTCTTAGCCGGCCCCAGAAATGGGCAAATTAACTTAAAAAAAATAACTGATAAAATATAAGGTATAGACACGGGTCACGGACCCCCAAAATATTAACATGAAATACAAGACATGTATGTCAATGGACTCACTATGAGGAATGCTGAAGACCTCTCGTTAAAGAGTATTTATATTCCTTGCTGAAGACAGAGGAATGGGGGGCAGAGAATGACCTTGGGTTCTCATATTTAAAACGATAGTAGCTATGATGATTTTAAACTAACAAAAATTCGATAAATACTTAAAATTGCGATTTCATCTTTTTTTGCAATTACTAAAAAGCTGTTTTATTTGTTATTATGCGATACTTTTATGCACAGCTTTAAATACATAACTATGATTGTTGGAAAGTGGTGACTACTAATTAAACATTTATTTTATTCTTTATCATAAAACAGTCATAACAAAAGTGAAATTTAAAATTTCACAAATCGGGAGGTTTTCTTTAAAAACAAATTCCACAAACCCAAAACAGCGAATATTTAAAAGAAATGTAGAACATACTCGTACAATAAACTTTGTCCTTTTGTCTTCATTTAGATACTTAATTTGCATGATAGAAATTATTAGAGTTTTTACACGTGTCAAGCTAAGTATAATATGCGCTTAGCAATTAAAATGCAGACACAGTTTAAAATGAGTATGTGAACGTGTAATTCACACTAGCCCATAACTCAAATAAGTTACTCCGGAACTTGGAGTCTAGCATGTACATCTATCGACTTCTCGAAAATCTACAAAAATGTATAAATATTCAGGTCTGCGCTGTCTAAAATCCAAAATGCCTTCGTACCTGCACCACGATTAGAGAACATGAAACTTTTGAAGATTTTGGTAAATTTGATGCAAATTTTTACTTGACTAATCGCAAAATGCTAACGACAATGCCAAAACCTAAAGAAAAAAAGAAACTCCCGATATCCAAACGGCCTCCCGCGGACATTAATATGCGAACGTAGTTGGGGACAATATAATATAGTTTATGATAATTCTTAGTAGACTATTAAGGGGCCATATACGCTAAAATACGTCAGCAGTTTACTGTTTTTTTTTAAAACAAAGCAATCATGGATCTTGCTGACAAAAATACACAAGATTAACATGAATTTGCTTTACTAGACTAGTGTTTCCAAAACACGATTCATTTCACTTTGCTCGATAGAAAAAAATCAAAAAGTTAACCCTTTTTTGAAAGCTTTTGCTTTCTGTCTACTTTAATTGTAAAAATATTGACACCAGATTTAACATAAACATAGATAAGTAATATACCTAAAACATAAGTGTTTCAGTTTTTAAACCTTTTTTTCAAATTACTTTTATAGTGTCAAAAATAGTGATTTGTCGCTAAAGACGTTTACTTTAGAGCGCCATTGTTCATAGTAAAAATGGAACGGGGGAGCGCGGTGATTGGCTCTTCTGGCTGACTGAGTATGAGGCCTTACCAAAGTAATCTTTTTTTTTCATGATATTGGAAGGCAAACAAGCAGACAGATTTCCTGATGGTAAGAAATTCACGCCGCCTATAGACACCAAAGATGATAATGGTGCGTTGCCAACCAGAGGCCGGGATATTAGACCTCGAGCAAAGTAAGTTTACCGGCTACCTTACCCTCCAAACCGGAACACGTCATGACGTTATGGCGGCAGGTATAGGTAGGGCGGTGCTACCAATCCGGGTGAGTCGCTGCGAAACTCTACCACCTACTCTATCATGGTCATATTACAATCAAATTCGTTACTAAGCATTAAACATTATGACTTGGGGACCTTCAAGAAAAGAGCGTGCTCATTCCTTAAAGGTCGGCAACGCATTTGTGATATTCCTGGTGTTGCGGATGCCCGTGGGCGGCGGTGATCACTTTCCATCAGGTGACCTACTTGCTCGTTTGCCTCCTCTTATAAAAAAATATAAGCATTAAAAATCATTGATATCAAAAACCACTTTAGTTTTTTACCAAAATATTAGCATTAAAAATATATTTGTATTACTTGGAATAAAATTTATAGGCCATTAGCAATTAAAATAGCAATTGTGCAAATTGATTATACGATCATATAAATCAATTCCCACTTAACCAGCTGCGATCTGGTTAGAACCAATTAAATGGCACACTTATACTATCACTTACTATGAACATAGTAGACATGCATCGGTTTATTTACTATTTCCTTATCTAGTGTTACAAGTATCATGTAGTTAGATAACACTAGCAAACGATCAGACACGATTTATCAGGCTATTGATCATTTAAACGCAGTAAAGGCTAAAGAGCATTAACTCTATCTTAAACGCAGTACACACTAAAGAGCATTAACTGTTTCTTAAACGCAGTACACACTAAAGAGCATTAACTCTATTCCAGTGGAGAGATGACATGGTTAAAGTCGCCGGGAGTCGCTGGATACAAGCGGCTGGTGACCGTAACTTGTGGCGCTCTTAGGGATTTGGAACTATTCGTTATCCGTATTATATTCTTAACCGCAATCAGAATAAAATGCTATATTTTAAACTAGCGGCCCGCCCCGGCTTCGCACGGTTATGAAATATACATGTAAACCTTTCTCTTCAATCACTTTATCTATTAAAAAAAACCGAATCAAAATTCGTTGCATAGTTTTAAAGATTTAAGCATATAAAGGGACATAGGAACAGAGAAAGCGTCTTTGTTTTATACTATGTAGTAATAGTGATGTAGTGAAGTGCAAGATATTAAAATTATAGACATAAATATATCATAGTAGATGTAGCCCGTGCCTACGCCAATGAAGTAATAGGAAACGTTATAAAATCCTTAACGTCTGATTTTCGAATAAAGGTGTGTCTGAATACGAATAATTCCTCGTAGAAATATTGTCGAATTATTTATTTGAAAATAGAATACATATATTTAACACTAACGAACGATCCGCAATAACTTCACATCAAAATTTATAAGCCACATATATTTCCGTATGCATGTGTATTTCCTAACCACTTTCGAAGGTTTACACCAATTTCTTCCTTGATATAGAATCTAAACAAGCAATGATTTCATTGGCAATCGCGGCATTTCATCTTCGTGGAGCTGGATGAGAAATCTACTCGAGCATTCTTACTACAAAAAAAGTGCTACAAGTGCAAAAAAAAACAGCCGACCGCGTTAAACAAACAAACATTTGATTTGCACAGAAAAGTAGTAGCCCAAGCATTACAGCTGGCTAAAATGGCCCATTTGTAAAGAGTAATTGCTGAATAAAAATTAAAAAAATAAGCAGACAATTTACAACTTCCTGCTTTATATTTCCACGGCTAAAATGGCGCTGAATCTGACACACATGTCCACCACTTCTTTTACATACATAATACACACATATCTTTATGCCAAGTCTCTTACTAAGTAGACAGAGTGTGTGGAGTGCTATACATAACGATCCTTACAGACCTGCTCAGTTTCCTCCAAATTAATTCTTCTTTTTATAAAAACACGCTGGTTTCGAATAACTTGACATCACTTTCGGATAGCTCGGATAAAACTCGGGTTTTATCTGAGAGCGGTGTCCCTATTGGTGGCACGATTCGATCGTGGAATGTCTCAAGATACCATTTATTCTCATTCGTGTCGTGTATGTTCTTTTCATCCCTGCTAAGAACACTTGTGCTGGAACAAGCACTACATCAACTAAAACTCTGACATACAATTCTGGCTACGTATCTACAACTTAGTTTCGATGTATTCTATCCTTTTTCAATGAAATAAAAACAAAGGAGATGAAGCATTTTAGAAGACAATGTCAAAAATCGATCAAATAATCGAGACCATGAGTTTTGGCGCCATCGTGAAAGAAGATAGTCGTAGTTTTTTCGTAATTATTTAACTTTATGTAAATTATGGGTAAAATTATTTAATTTAGGTGGGAGTTAGTTTAACTTTGTTCAGATAAAGAGCACAATTGAAGTATTTATGAAGAGTTTAGTGTATCGTGTATTTCCTCGTTGCTGCAATGCCATGAATCACAGGTTTTTATACACGAAGTTTTTTGCTTTGATCACCACTGTGGTCTAGCGGTTCAGGTGTTGGACTTGATTGCACGAGGTCCCGGGTTCGATTCCGGGTCGGGCAACAAAAAGAAAATTTGGTTTTCCAATTTTCTAATAAAAAAATATAGATCGGGTAGGCTTGCCACCTCACATTGTGGGACTCATTGTCTTCGGCTAACCGTGGGTGCCCTCGTGCTTCTGCCTATACGGGGATATGGGCGTAAAGATACTACTTACTTATAGATTAAACATCAATAGATATATATCGCTTAAAAACCAATCTGACTGCAACAAACGTGTTTTATCTTTTTTTATTACTTGGAAGATAACAATTACTTAAAAAAATGTTTAGTTAGTATACAGCAGAATTAACACCATTATCAAGTAATAATGGAGTAAATTAAATACACAATTCAGTTTAAAATCATCTTTAGACCTTTTAAACTGATACGAAACCATTATTAACTACTATTAGCTGCACTCCGTTGCCTTTAATAGCTTGAGATAAGTTTAAAAATAGATACGAAACTGTAAATTCGGTTTAAACATAAGGAAATAAGTATAAAAAATCCATTATTTCATATTTCAATTTAATACACAGATACACAAAAGCTTAGTAATAGACCACCATAAAAGAATAGTCAATTTAGTTAAAACCACTCAAAATTTGGCAGAAGAATTAGCGGTTATTTACTACTAATTAAAATTCAATTTTAAACTCAAGCAGCCAAAACAAAAAATTTAAAACTGGCATTTTTTAATTAAGCTAGCAGTATCTTCTAACGTACAACCCTTGACAAAGAGTTAAAAAAAGTATCTTCACGAACCCTGAAACCCTGAAGAGGTAGGCGAGGAATAACTAGGGCACCCACGATCAGCCGAAGGCACTAAGTCCCACAATGTGGTAGGTCATCACATTCGACAACCGGACACATATTAAATCCCAGCAACCCAGCAACATTTTTTTAGTGGAAAAGCTACATTTTCTTTTTGTTTTATTTGACCGGGACCACATGAAGTCAATTCCAACACCTGGACCGCTAGACCACAGAGGCGAAAGGTAGAGAATTCAAAAACAGATATTTATCTTTTACAGAAAAATGTTGAGTTCTGTAGCCAAAACAAACCCCTTAAAAATTGTCATGTCTGTCTGTTGTGTATGTCACAGCCACTTTTTGCCGAAACTATAAGAACTATACTGATGAAATTTGGTAAGTTGATATATTCTGTGGACCGTATTAATATTTTTAGACAAAAAAATTTGGATATATCAATTAAAAAATTCTTGAATCCTTCATAAAAATTCACTCAAACACAAAGTGACCAGACGTCCTATTTTGAACAGGACCGTTTTCTGGTTGTGTGTCCGCTTGATGCCAATGGTAATGGGACCTAGATACAAAAATAACCGGTTTTTGAAGTGGCGTGAAAATACGCTGGTAGTAAAAGGCCCTTATTTGCTTTTGCAGTACAAGTATTATGTGCTATGTGCATTGTCTGAACTCATCCAGTAATATAGTTAAAAAAATAGGTAAGTATCCCGTACAACGGGAGAGTAAAAGACAAATTTTTCTTATTCAAATAAATACTAATATTTTATTTCACATCAATTCGCACTTGTGATGAGTCTATAATTAATTGTATTAATAAATTTATAATTTTTAAATCCGGAACGAAGCCGCCATCTCACCAAACAGATCTTACGAAAAAAACTCAGCGGGTTTGTCACTTTTTGATTATTAGCCCCTAAAGGGAAGAAGGATGTTCTAAGTTTAACTTACGTCTCTCCCTCTTTCTGTCTCTCGTTTGTCTGAGGCATCAAAACTTTTGTACGATTGGACTGATTTAGTGACCGAGTTTTTGATTCTTTGCTACATTAAGCATAGGTTGTAGCGGGGTTATTTTTTTATATTTTCGGATCATTAAATATAGGCTAGGTTTGAAAACGGTGGTAGTTTACGGTAGACCGGGTTAAAATCAATTATAGTTATTAAATGATTTGGTAATAAATAATAAATCTAGTTATAAATATAAATAATTGGCTTAGAAGTTAAAGCATAATATGTACCTTATTAAATAATATTTTTTATAAATGTTAAAATATTTGCACACCAAAATATGGTAGAACATGTTGATATATTTAATAATTTTCAACTTTCTTTCTTTCTTTCTAGGTGGATCCAACTATGGTATGTACTATGTAGTAACTTGCTCATTGGCAAAAAAAAACCGTCCCGTTTTGAATCCAAAACGAATGGTCACGCTACTTATACGTATTGATAGTAGTAACAAACATACATATATCACGGCGCCATCGAATTTATCAGTGTTGTTTGTGACATTCTTATCTCAGTTTCGAATTGGGCAACCTACGCAATCTCGCCCTTTAATTGTGACTAGCATGAGTAACTGAATTACTAGGAAAATATTTATTTATGATAGTGAACAAGCAAATTATACTAGAAAACAAACCTAGCCTTCCATATTTACTAGTTATTATTGGCAGTTTAGACGCGAATTTGTCAGCGAAGAAGAGAGGTACCTTGGTTTTTTTTTATTAAAACTTTCACACACTTCTTACCTTGCCACTTCTTTGGGAACCCCCAACTTTTTTGAGTTGCCAGTTGTTTAATGTTGAACGAAGTTATATGGGACTAATCACAACTATTCGAAAAATGAACCCTGAAAATTTATTCGTTAGTGACGGAGTAGTCGCATTTAAAAAATCAACGAATTAATAGTTTCTTTTTAGAGTTGGTTAAAAAATTGCAAACATGCAAGGTCACTCAATTGATTACATGCACACTGCTCTTGATGGTAGCACCACCGTCGCTACTAAAATTTCTTCACGCCCATATCCCCGAAAAGATAGGCAGAGGCACAAACAGGGCACCAACGACTAGCCGAAGACACTAAGTCCCACATTGAGTATCTCTTATAATATTAGTATATATATATATTTTATAAACTAGTCTTTGTTTGTCCTTTCACGTTGCAATGGAGCGAATTATAACGGATTATAACTTTTTGTCCCGGTATCTAAATAACCTTAAAACGCGAACGTAGCCGATGGTAACACTCAGTATGTACACCATAGATGTTACTGGTGCTTCGCCATCATACGGCCGGGGCCTTAGTCCACGTGTGCAGGACGACCGGCTCCCTAACCTTTCAAAACGGAACACAATGGTAAAAACTGACTGACTGACTAATTCTGACAGCAAGTAAACTGCTTCTTTACCACTAGCGCGAAGAGGTCACATCCCGATGCCAATGGTCCTACCATCCCGAGAGCCTTGTCAATGATCCGTGGGGTCTGTGGTGGTCTGTGGGATCCATGTGGTCTTAACTAGGGATATTACGGAACTTCGAATCGAATTCCGATTAGTCGCAACTTTCGATTGTTTTCACACCTTAGTTACCGACTTCAACCCCACTTTAACTTGAAGGTTTTCATCGGACGTCGAAGCAAACTAAATAGCAGATGCAGCCTCCATCAGCCATTGCGAATAACGCGAAACTTCGGCCATTCTTGCTAATTTTGTATACATTTATAAAAATTTTCTAACATAATATTTTTCGGCAAATAATTATGACCACCTCGATGATTGAGCTTAGTGTACACGCTTTATTACATCGACCGACCGTGAGGATCGGGTTCGATTCCCAACGGCAGCAGGCATTTGTGTGATGAACATTTAAATGTCTGAATTTCCGGGTCTGGGTGTTTATTAAATTTATTCTGGTATATATTTAAATATTTCTATGTATTAGAATCGTTGACTAACACCCATAACACATGCATATAATTTGCTTACTTTGGGGCTAGATTCAATTTGTGTAACTTATCTAGGGAATTATGTTCTAATTAAAATAATAAAAATTGACCAATTTTTATTTGCCCTTTTATAAAACACGTTTTGTTTGTCACCTCTATTGACTATCCTGACATTGGCACTTCCTATAAATCAAACCTAAAAACTCCGAATCCGGTTTTTCTAGAATCTGGTTCCAATAAAATTATCTTCGTTACATCCCTAGTGCTAACACTAGCGGTCAAATCTAAAGTTATTATATATTTTTTTATGATACTGGAAGGCAAACAAGCAGACGGATTTCCTGATGGTAAGAAATTCTCGCCGCCTAGAGACACCAAAAGTGGTCATGGTGCGTTGCCAACCCAAGGCCGGGATGTTAGGCCTCGAGCAAAAGTAAGTTTACCGGCTACCTTACCCTCGGAACCGGAACACGTCATGAAGTTATGGCGGCAGGAATAGGTAAGGCGGTGGTACCAATCCGGGTGACTCGCTGCGAAACTCTACCTCCTAGTCAGATGTCACTGTGTTAGTGACGGTAAGCATATGCTCGCCTTTTACGAGCTGCCTGGCACAGGAAGGCAGATGGTCTATTCTACAAAGGAGCCCGGACCAACACAGGGTAAATGAAATATAATGAAAAGACAATAATTTGTAAGAACCGTAGGCGTCGATAAGTCGCGCCGCCTCCTGTTGCGAGTATTATGTTCGTGGCCCTTTTTCTAACTACTCGTTTTACAAATCAACCACACTATATGATATTAAACGTGAAAATAATATGTTATACGTACACATAATCATATATACCAGTAGACACAAGGAAACTAAAGTAACATTACACTACTAGCTTCCACCCGCGACTTCGACCGTGCGGATGTCGGTCTTCGCGTGATAAAACTGAAAAATTAAGATTTTTTTTTCTACGTTGTTTTTCAGAATAAAAGGAATTTTATGCCCAGGATAATAAGGTATAATTATATCAAGTTTCATCGAAATCATACCGTTAGTTTTCACGTGATGCCTGAACATACAAAATGACAAAAAAAAATTTTAAATCATATATTTGGGTTTGGTATCGATCCAGTAACACCCCCTGCTATATATTTTTTCAATATTTTCAATGTACAGAATTGACCCTTCTATAGATTTACTATATGTATAGATTTATAAATTACTAGCTGTTCCGACGAACTTCGTTCCGCTCGTTCAGTTTGTATGAGAAAAAATAAAATGTTTTTCCTAGTTTCCTCGCTGTTGTAAGGGATAGAATGTACCCCATGCCCTTTTCCCGGTTCTAAGCTACCTCTCCATCAATTATCAGCCTAATCGGTTTAACTATTACGACTTTTTTTATATTTATAGACGATTCACCTTTTATATATATTTTTTTGTTTTTAAGGTGTATACTGCTATTTGGGGCTAAGAAAAATCCAACGAATTGAGCGTCCTGCGCCGTCTTACGAACTTTTGTCTTACGAAATTTCAAGTCACGTGTCCTGACGCGAGTTTAGAAGTTTTTACCCATTCCAAAAAAAACGCCGCTAAAGAAATTTCACTTCAAAAATGTAGTGCAAAATTAATTTTATAGAACAAGGATAAAGCTGTTTCAAAATATATATAAATAAAAATCTCAACTAATTCATTAATTTAAGGAAAAAGCTACGTATTAATAAAGTTATCACAAAACTATGTACACACGTATCAAACTAATTCATTTTCACAGTGAATTACAGATTAAATTATCTACAAAGTAATTAATTTTACAATAAACTTTGCAGCATAAAAGAAAAAATAAAAACTTAAATGATTTAATTAAAAATTTCGCCTCTGTGGTCTAGCGGTTCAGTTGTTGGACTTAACTGCATGATGTCCCGGGTTCGAATCCCGGGTCAGGCGCAAAAAGAAACTTGTTTTTTTTTTCAATTTTCTAATAAAAAAAATGTTGCTCGGGATTGGAAATGAGCCCGGTTGGCGATAGGCTTGCCACCTATCACATTGTGGGACTTAGTGTCTCCGGCTAGTCGGGGGTGACCTGGTTGTGTGAAGATACTTTTTTTATATGTTAATATTATTATAGTAGTAACAGGAAATCTGTCAAAAAAAGAAGTAACTTAACTCCTAAACATTCACATTTTTAAATGAAGAAACACTTGTACTGTTTTACGTATCACTTATCATTTTACAAAGTTTAAGTTCTAGCCCTGATGATGCTGTCACATGCGAAGCTGTCATTAGTAAAACGCACATATAAATAATAGATAGCACAGAATGAGAAAACCAGTAGGCTATTTATAAAATAATAAATTATAAGTGTTTCTACATACATATCTTCACACCAAGTCCCTTACGGGGTCGGCAGAGTGTATCGAGTGCCAGACATCACGTTCCTGACAAACCTGTCTTGCTTCCTTCACATTCATTACCCTTTTCATACAAACACGCCGGTTTCGGAGACTCTTGACACCACCCTCGGATAATATCCGATTTATCTGATCGTGAAATGTCAGCCTTGGTATCCCCGGGTACCTACATCCATCCACATTCGCATTGTATATCTGCTTTGTCAATCTTTCATCCGTCATTCTTTCCACATGACCGAACCAGCGAAGCATGCTCTTTCGCATCTTAGAAAGAAAAGAAATTATGATATACAACCAAGATATACAATTTCATTAACTTGTTCCAGCACTACATGATCAACCAATATTCTTACATCTTACAATACGTGTTTCTTCATTTAAAATATGAATATTTGGAAGTTTTACCAAGCGACGACGATGGTAAATATCAAATATTTTAACTCCTAAACGACAGAACCGATTTGATTAAACTTTTGTCATTTCAATGGTTTGATTTACAAATTTAAAACAAAATTAGGCCTGATAGGTGGATACCAAAAAATCTACTTTTATTACCTATACCTGCCGCCATAATGAAAACCATATTTTTCGGTATGGAGAGCAGGGTAGACGGTAGACTTGCATACTAGGCTTAACACTTCAGCTGAAAATAAATAAATGCTATGTTTATAATTGAAAATACTTTACATATAGCATATAGTTTTGGTAAAAAAAACACAGATTATCCCAGGGTAATAGAATAGAATAGACCATCTGCATCTCTGTCTAGTAATTTGTAAGAGACGAGCATAGGTTAAATGGGACCTATACCCACTAGACCACTGGTGGTATTCTTGAAACAAGAAAGTTGGTGCCTTGTTCCAGTCCAGAGGACATTGAAACCAGTAGACTTGCACACTAGCCCAAACATCCCGGGCACAGGACAGCCACTCACCTATAAAATATGTATCAATAGGTCATGGTTGTCTCTTACCATAACCGTGTGCTTGTTTGCTGTCTTTGCCATATATAATAAAAAAGTATCTTCACGACCTAAACCCCCAAGAGGTGGGCAAAGGCACAACCAGGACACCTGCGGCTAGCCGAAGACACTCAATCCCACAATGTGATAGGTAGCAAACCTATCGCCAACCGGGCACATATCCAATCCGGGACCTCATGAAGTCAAGTCCAACAACTGGACCGCTAGACCACAGGGGCGATCATAAATGTAATAAAAAAATTAAAAGTAGCTCTTCTTTAAAAAAAATGCTCTTAATAATTATTTCAAATTAAATATATTATACGTATTATTATTTGAGCATGTGGTCGGCTCTAGCAAAATCTAATCCATAGAAATGTTGATACAGGGGTGGATTGGGGTTGTCTCGAGTGCGGTCGTTGACCCCGACAGCTGGCGTGTAGTTGCACGCAAAAAAACTTGTATTACTAAACCTAAGGGTTAGGGTGATAACGATAATATCTTTGGAATGCCAATTCTAATTAAACTGTAAAATTCCAGTGGTTTTTTAATGTTTTTATTAATTCCAATTAACCGTGACGGGTTGAAACTTTGTAGATTTATTGCATCTGTATAACGCAGTCGTTAAGGTGACGGCGAAATGCGAATGTTTTTTTATACAAACGTAATTCCAAAATAAGACACAATTTAATTTTTTTTTTTGTAATTGCGATAGCAACAAGCAAGGGTTATAGCAGACAAGTTTGCATTCAAAATTACAATCTAGGTTTTTTTTTGTTTTTGCGTTTACCAATTTTGTAACCTTTTCTACATTTTTGGGGACACAAAATGATATGTCCCTAATTTTAATATATCTACTTTATATTTTTATTTCTATAATTAGTGTAGAATACTACTACTAACAATGACACTTAATTATTTAACGTGCTCAATAGAGAACATAGAATAATTAAGTTACAATAACTAGGAATTGGTTTAAGTGAAAGATGACCTACTGTACGTAAGTCATCATTCACTCATATATATATATATATATATACTTAATAACTAAGTTTATAAAGTATAATAAATATAATTTGAGTTTAAGTTACTTTTACAAACTTAATTCTTAAATGAATCATTTCAATTTTTTATAAAGTTTAATATGATGATATATTTTTTTAATATCGATAAAGAAACATTAAAAGGTACGTTAAACTTTCTTGATATTTTTTGAAAATAACGCATTTTTTAAAACAGGTTTTTCATAGCTTTGGACGCTTTTCACATACATACTTACGGGTATATGTAACTACTCACAAAATAAGTATTAATTGTATAACATTGTAAAAAGTATTTTACGTAACAGTAAAATAGAGCCCTTGTCCTGCATTCGCCGGAGCATTAAGGAACTTCAAATCAATTTACATTTTGACAATTTTCGGATGCCTCCTTGGTTGAGTGGTTAACGTACATGCTTTGCTAGTCCCTAATAATCCATGAGGAGAACAGACAGTCAGAGGCGGCGTAGGGGACGTGGGCCACAGCCCACGGCCTCGCGGTCCAAGGGGCCTCGCACCATGGAGATTTATGTATTACTTAAACCTAAGCCATGAACGCGCCGAAAAAAGTGATTGCGTCGCTATCACTCGTGAGAAATCCCCGCTGTAATGCACGTCACCGCTGGCCTAAAAAAGGGTATTCCCCTGAAATTGCGTTCCTATCGCTAGCGAAGAATTTCCGCTGCGCGGCGTCGCCCAAAACAAAATAGGGTATTCCCCGTTCGTCAAACAACAGCCTCCCTCCCGTACACCGCAACTTTTTGACGATTTTGTTTTCATGCTGTTGGTCGTCAAAGCAAACAATGATGCAAAAGTTCCCGATTTATCGGGAGATCTACCGATTTCATCTCTTTCCTCCCATTTACCCGATTTAGTGACTTTATCTCCCGATTTCTAAATACTTCTATATACGGCAACACCAAAAACAATCTGGTAACACCAAATTAAAACACGAGGATTCCCCTTCGTGTTTCGCTTGGCCTCGAAAGACTGCGGTACACAAATGAAATTGGACCAAAATGCTCTTTAATAGAGATCATTATTGTTTGATAGGTGTATGAGGGAAATTACCTAAAATCCTTAGTTCGTGTTATTTGACGAAACAAAAGGTAAGTACTGTACTATTCGTCCGTTCCTTCATTCGTGCTGAGCAAAGCGTATAGACTACTTGGGTTGACTTGTCGTGTATAAGTGATGATATCTTTTTTTATGTGACATTCTATTTAAGAACTTAAAACTGTGGTTTACTGTTTCAAAACGCTGTTTTATTACTATAACTAGGTACTTATAAAACTATAGATACGTAGTCTAGTACTTAACTATTGATTTATTGTTTGTGATCTGAAGAAAAACAATTATTGTACTGGGATTAAGTGAAAGGTAAGAAATAATTTTAACTACACATAATACTTTTTTTTGACTTCAAATGTTTATTTTGTTTTCTGATCGAGGAATGTAGGTTTTATTTTCAATAAATTTAAATTAATACTTAATACTTCATTTTTATAAGAAAAAAGCGTAAGGTGTACTAATTATTTAATAGTATTATGTAGGTACCTAAACCGAGCAGACAGAAAGTTACATGAGGCAGGGAGATTCTATATATTTACTAGGTGGTAGAGTTTAGCAGCGACTCGCCCGGATTGGTACCACCGCCTATTCCTGCCGCCATAACGTCATGACGTGTTCCGGTTCGGAGGGTAAGGTAGCCGGTAAACTTACTTTTGCTCGAGGTCTAACATCCCGAACTCAGGTTGGCAACGCACCATTACCACCTTTGGTGTCTCTAGGCGGCGTGAATTTGTTTACCACCAGGAAATCCGTTTGCTTGTTTGCCTTCCTATAACATAAAAAAAAAAATATATATGTGTCTGTCTTGTTTATGGACCACAAGAGCTATTATGTCTTAAATAGTATTATAGTTTTTGCCCACAGATTACATAACATGTCAGGCCTAGGCCCTAAGAGAGATAGAGATGCTGGGAGGAAATGGGAATCCGGATAAGCAAAACGAAGAAAAAAAGCTGAAAGAGCAATATCAAACCAGGCGTTAAGTACAGGTATGATGAAGTTTCTAAATCCAACTGCATCTGGTACGACAGAACCATCTGAATCGATTGCGTCGACTTCTAAAAAATATTCAGCCACGATTGAGATTCCTATGAATTTGAGAAGTACTGACGGAGAACCACTAAATACTGATACCGAACGACAGTCTGAAATTGATACAAAATCAATATCTAACGAATCAGATTCCGACGATAAAATTCCTGTGTTGCCCGAGACCAATATTCTAGATCACGAATAAAAAATGAAAATTTGTTCTCCACCAACTAGCAGCGCTGCGAGTGACGCAATTAAGCAAGTATTTGATAATTTTGATCCAGGTATGTGGTCGATGCCCATATCAGATGTTCAGCGTCATGATATAGTTAAGAACGGCCCCTCACAACAATTAAATATTGGTGATGAAGATTATCCCAAAGACAACGACCATAGGCACTTTTCAAATTTTCATTTCTCTCGAAAACTAAATAATGGTGAAATTCAACATCGTCGCTGGTTAGTTTATTCTAAGTCTCAAAATAAAGTATTCTGTTTTCCATGCAGACTTTTTGGCAATTCACAAACTCACAGTACAGGTACAGGGAGGATGCTGTGACTGGAAACACTTAAGCAGT
>NJDD01001815.1:241048-266457 GCA_002245505.1 Calephelis nemesis | reverse complement strand
ATTCCACCAAGCTCCGACGATAAGAAGTATAGAATCTAAGAAAATATTTATTTTTCAAAAACTGAACTAAAAACTATTACCAGAAAAAGAAGCAACCCAGTGACAAGATGATTGAAATTCAGACTTAAAAGTAATTAGGAAAGGCAGGCAGGTCTGCCAAAATCGTGAGGTTTGGCACTCGATACTCTCCGCCTACTACGTAAGTTAACTGGCGTATAAGTATGTGTGTAGGTAAAACTCAAACAGAATATTCCTATTGCTGTCAAAAAAACTCAGTGCTATCAGCATTATGTACGCTTGATCGCTGCTTTAATACAAATGCAGAAGTTGGTTACGATATCTTTATATTTAAGTGTCTCCTACTTCTACTTCTCATATTATGTGATTTTTATTACGAGAAAAATCGGTAGAAAGGTATGGTTCTGTACCCGGAAGCGGAGAACAGTTTTAGTTGTATTTAATTTAGAGTTTTTAATTCAGATGCGCTGTCAGGTTGGCGAGTCAAATGACAGCTGTCAAACATTCGAAAACGTAGACGCTGTTTGAGTTTTGGCGCCATCGGCAATGAAGGTGGCGTATTTTTTTCATTATCATTGAATTTCGTGTTTATATTGAGTGAAATTGGTTAATTTAGGTGAGAATCAGATTAATTTTGTTCAGTGAAAGTGCACAAATGAAATAAGCATGAAGAAATTAGTGTATCGTCTATTTCCTCGCTGAAGTCAAATCTCACTAGATGAGCTTGAGTAACGAAGCCACCGCTTTACTCAAGACCCTGACCTGACATGACATAGTACATAGTGACTAATGACTTTATAGGAGTTAATAATTTTAACTTTATATTGGCAAAGTAAGTCGTGAAAAACGATCGAGTATACTAGCGCTTTCGTACGGTTGACGCTGAGAAACTTTAGTGTGGAGAGTCTTTAACTATATACCTGTTCATCAACAACTCGTAAACCTTACATACTTAATTACAATCGCGCCTAAGGAGTGTTATTTGAAACGAAAATTGAATATTACCAATATTATCAGTCCATTATAATATAAATAGGTCTGGTAATCTAGTTCACGGTATACTACTAATTAAGTTTGAAAAACGCACCAGTGTTGTCAGCGTTGAAATTACGATTGCCTTGTTTGTTAGGAAAAAAAACCGTGTTTCTAAGGGAAAGTAATATTTGATTTCCGTAGCAAAGAATTTTATTGAGAAAATATTTTTTTAATCAACATTTATCTATAATTATTAACCAAAACAAATTGTCTTAATCATACAATGTTTTTCTGCTTTCAATTTAACCATTTTCATTTTGAGACAATTCGTACTTTTTTTATCTCTTGATTTGAGTAACATATCCTCAGTTGGCACAAATTTTCTACAATCACTCTTTCCATGATTACTGAACAGTCGTACTAAACGACGACGAAGAAACACGAACGTTGTATTAAATGAAAGTAGCGAGCGCAAATCATAACAAAGCTAAGTATTTATAAATCGTTGTTGGGGGATTCCCCTTGTTTGTTCGGATACACTAACACGCGATGGAGTTTTTGGCTTGGGCCGGTAGGACATTCCGAATTTCCGTAGATTATGCTACGGAAATGGTTTCGATGTCGTAGACCGTAGAATTTTAGTAATTCAAGCAAAATTTACGTAGAACACGGCAATTTCCGTAGCAATGGCAACCCTGAAACGCACTGCTTATTTTTTCAGTAAGTATAAGAATGTATTTAGAAAGACGTTTAAAATATTTTTTTTTGGATTTTTTTTGCGTGTCTCATACATACAAACTAAAAAAGGGGTTCCACTCCGGGAGTGCCGGCTGAAGCGAATACTTGAATGTTAACGTTGTGCATTTTTGATATTTTGTTGATAATGGTAAGGGAATAATTTTGCACTAACTGCTTTAATTGTCAGTATGAAAGTACTATAATTTATGTGGTAGAATACAATATATATATTTTTCGCTATAGTATACAAACATGACAACACGAACAGTCGCAAGCGCCCTGCGCCGTCTTACCAATTTTCGATCAGGTCACGTGTCCTGACGCGAGTTTATAAGTTTTTACCCATTCCAAATAAAGTGCGCAATGCCGCTAAAGAAGTTTTCGCATTAAAAATGTTAAAGCCACGAGTTTATAAATACGAGTATGTATTTAAAAAACTTCTAACATTTTTTTTCAGTTATTTTTATGTACCCTAATTTTTTTGTATTTTTTTATTTTATTTTTTCTTATACGTTCAAAATAAATAATGATAAAGCCAGTAGTACTGATAAGATAAAAATAAATTATTTTTGGCGTAATTAAGATGTCGCATTAAAATTTTATGACTGAAAAATATTTTTAATTATACAATTATAACACCACATTAAAATATGTGTGTTGTACATAAGTTAGTACAAAAGGATAATGGTTTTGCATTTCTATTTTTACTAGTGACCGAAAGTTTAGGTATCGACCATAAAATCTACGTTTGGCTTTAATTTCGGCTTTCGCAAAAAAAAAAACTGAACTTACGGAATTGCCGAAACTCCTGTGTTCGTAAATTATTGTTCGTATTTCGGCAAATTTTGGCGGCAACTGGTACTCGCTTCGGTTTTCAATTAGTTTATTTAATATATAATTGTGTACTAAATGCTAATTAAAAAACAATGTGCTACTAATTGCATACTAAATAAAAAAATGTGACATTTTTTCATGGTGGCATTTTTATTTCTTTTACCACTACTAGTTACCTATATGTAACTGGCTGTTGGTGTGACTAAGAAATTATGGGTAAAAAACAATTAGTAGGTATCTTCACGGCCATACCCCCGAAAAGGTAG
Source organism: Calephelis nemesis (assembly GCA_002245505.1). Taxonomy (NCBI): domain Eukaryota; kingdom Metazoa; phylum Arthropoda; class Insecta; order Lepidoptera; family Riodinidae; genus Calephelis; species Calephelis nemesis. The sequence goes on along the minus strand of NJDD01001815.1, from coordinate 263,626 downwards.
GCAGAGGCACAACCAGAGCACCCACGACTAACCGAAGACACTAAGTCCCACAATGTAATAAGTGGCGAGCCTATCGCCAACCGGGCACATTTCCAATCCCGAGCAACATTTTTGTTTTTTTTTGGAAAATTGGAAATCCAAATTTCGAACCCGGGACCTCAGGCAGTCAAGTCCAACACCTGAGCCGCTAGACCACAGAAACGATAGATAGAATATTTAAGATGTTGGTATTAATGTAAAATTGTACAAGTTTAAGTTTCGGTTTTAGCTGTAAAACCAGTATCGAACGGACACTCTTTTTTTATATTTAACAATAACATCTTAACAATTTAACAACTTATTAATTATAAAATGATCGTCTCTGTGGACTAGTGTTTCGGTGTTGGACTTGACTTAATCAGTTTCCGAGTTCGATTACTGTCTTTAGTTTTTTACTACTTACTGTCTTAGTCCCCTCTTGACTGTGGCTAAAACTATTTATGTAATATTGATTTATAAATTAAATCCTACTTTAGTTAAAAAGAAGTAATGTACTTAATAAAGTAATGATTATACATATTACCATTAGTCTATACATATTATAGTAGCAATAGAAATATGTTAAATAGGGTTACGTTCAAGTTAGCAATGAACGAATTGGTTGGTCTGTCAACGTGACTGTAAAATTATTTTATATAGAAAATTGTATGTGGTGAAAGTAGAATGAAATGCATTAATTAAGAAATATTGGTTGTCATTTGAGGAGTTATTCGGTTTCTTCGCAAGTAAGTGATAATAGCCATTCTGATACTTTTTTTTTACATTGGTGGTATGTCATATTATGAAGTAAATGTGTTGTTTTTAAATTTTTTAATAAAAAAAGGCTCGGAATCGCATATGTTCTTGTTGGCGATAGGTTTGCCATCTATTATAGAACTTAGTATCTTCGGAGAGTCGTGGGAGCTCTGGTTGTAACTCTGTAAGCAGCCTCTTTAGGGATACGGACGTGAAGATGCTTCATTTATTACTGCGTCTTATAAATTAAATAAATCAAAAACTTATTCGCCCAATAATTAATATTTTTAAATTATAAAAAATAATTTAATTATTTATTAATTGTACTTTAACCTTCAATCTGTTTATATAAATCACTGACTTAAATTTTAATTACTAATTAATTATTGTAATTACCATTTAATCTTTTTAGATAAATCAATGTCTTATCATTAAATTAGTAACGAATTATTCTGCTTCAATTCAATCGATACTTACTTCATCATTTTAACAATATTAAGGAAAATCAATTACTAATATTTTAATTATTATTTAATAAATGTGCTTTAATACATTAAGACAAATCAATGAATATAAATAAAAAAATATCTCTGGATAAATAACAAAAACTAGCATATTCCCAAGGTAACCCAATACAAATGCTTGCGGTATGGATGGTATTACCCAAACTGACATAACCCCACAGTAACCAAATTCTCGGTCAAATTTTATCCAGACCACTCCAATAAACGCGGACTATAGTAGGAGTAAAATTAAGTTCACATAATCTGGATCACATTGTAATAAAGATTATAATACCAGGCTGAACCTTGGAGTACTTAACTCGCTGTTTATTAATAAAACGATGTTTGGGTGTAAGTTTCAAAAACAAACAAATTTCCACATTAAGGGGACATATACGCTAAAATACGTCAGCAGTTTACTGTTTTTTTTTTCATACAAAGCAATCATGGATCTTGGTGACAAAAATACACAAGATTAACATGAATATGCTTTATAAGACTAGTGTTTCCAAAACACGATTCATTTCACTTTGCTCGATAGAAAAAAATAAAAAATAACCATTTTTTGAAAGCTTTTGCTTTTTGTCTACTTTAATTGTGAAAATATCGACACCAGATTTAACATAAACATAGATAAGTACTATATCTAAAAGATAAGTGTTTCAGTTTTTATACTTTTTTTCAAATTACTTTTATAGTGTCAAAAATAGTGATTTGTCGCTTAAGACGTTTACTTTAGAGCGCCATTGTTCATAGTAATCATGGAACGGGGGAGCGCGGTGATTGGCTCTTCTGGCTGACTGAGTATGGGGCCTTAAACTCGGTGTTGGTAAATTATATTTGAATGACCTTCTTTCACATCATTCATAAAAATATTAGTATGTTTATCGCTGGACTTCCACCCAGTTGACCTTGATAAAATTTCTGATAACATTTCAACGTGGTACTCTCAGTTCTCACGGCAGTTGGTTTACTTTGAAGGATTTCGTAATTATTTTATTATGACGTCATAAATTCAGTACTACTTTCATAATATTTCACAATGTTTACATGAAAAGGTGCTGCTGTGGTCTAGCGGTTCAGGTGTTGGACTTGACTGCAGGAGGCCCCAGGTTCGAATCCCGGGTCAGACAACAAAAAGAGAATTTGGTTTTCCAATTTTCTAATTAAAAAAATGTTGCTCGGGATTGGATATGTGCCCGGTTGGCGATAGGCTTGCAACCTATCACATTGTGGGACTAAGTGTCTTCGGCTAGTCGTGGGTGCCCTGGTTGTGCCTCTGCCTACTTATTCGGGGATATGGGCGTGAAGATACTAAATGTTTATAATTAAAGCCTTTGAGATAATATAGTTAACATTTTACTACCTCATTAAAAACGTTATTATAATGCTGCTCCATTTACGTGATGAATATAAAATGCAGTCTTACAATTTTATGATCGTTTGTATAAAGACACAATAGTAATACTTGTAAGAAACCATTTAAAATTACAAGTCATTAGTCATTACGGTAAAAATAAAAGAATTATATTTCCCTGGTAGGCACTGTTATATGGGTACGGTGAAGAAAACTTTACCTTCCGCATATGGATTGAACCAGTTTGAAAGTAAACTTCGCGCCCATAGGTATTCGCGCCGAAGCGGTAGGCAAAAGCACAACCAGGGCACCCACGGCTAGCCGAAGACACTAATGTCCGATTTCACAAAGAACCCTATATTTTAGGGGACCTTTTAATGTTACTTATGGGACTATTTCAATATCAATTTCAATGGCAAGCCTATCGCCAACCGGGCACATATTCAATCCCAGACGTTATTTTTATTAGAAAATTAAAAATTCACAATTACCATTTTTTGTGGCCCGATCCGGGGTCGAACCCGGGACTTCAAGAAGTCAAGTCCGATAACAATGAACCAATTTAAATCGAAAACAATCAGGAGAAATTAAAGCAACATTATTCAAAAGAACTGTTTCTATGGTCAATATTTTTTATATTATCTCTCCACTGCGAAAATTTCTAAATGTTTGTTTATATGTTCGTTATTCAATAACACCTGAATGCCTCAGCCGATCAACATTTGTGTAGCAAACTATAGCCCCAAGAAGGACATCTGTTACTTTTTAACGATATTTTGTTACAGTACCGTATATAAACACCATACGTAATTTTTAAAATATTTGCACTCCACAATATGGTAAATTATGATGATACATACAATCAAATATTTTTGTAACAATTTGTAACAACAAAAAACACTCACTCTTTTTCAGCGAATAAATAGATTTAATTTCAGATGTTACCATTATGATTTATGATAGGGATCTTGGGCTACATGTGCAACTTATCCACTACACTTGTCTCCATACGTGACACGACAGTGGCGAGCGCTGACATTATGACGACAAGAATAAGTATGTGAGTAAAGGCAGTGGAACAAATGTGGACGTGCTATTACACAGCGCTTTATAGCATAGGAGGAGTCGTGGAAGAGGATAATGTTCTATAACTATCTATATATTAATACGTGATGCCAAAACTTTTCACCATTTTTACGAAAATTGCGAGGACGGAGGAGCATAAAATTTGACACAGTTATAGTTTATGTGTAGGAGAAGTGCAGAACGCTAATATTTTTCAATAATAATACTTATAAAGTACATTAAATCAGTAAATAAAACATTACCCACACTACCATGCATTTGACACACACAAACAAATATATTGATGATAACAATATAAGATCACAGGTGGCGCCCTAAAAAGTTTGGAAACAAAGTAGTTGGTCTTGAGAATTGAAGATGGCGTTCTTCTCAACAAGGTATTAAGACGGAACTGAACGGCGCGGCGCCTCTAGCGCGGGTCCTAGATGCCCAGCGGTATAAATTTTGTAATAAAAAAAAAAAAGTATCTTCACGCCCATATCCCCGAAGAGGTAGGCAGAGGCACAACCAGGGCACCCACGACTAGCCGAAGACACTAAGTCCCACAATGTGATAGGTGGCAAGCCTATCGCCAACCGGGCACATTTTTTTTATTAGAAAATTTGAAAAACCCAATTTTCTTTTTGTTGCCCGCCCTGGGATTCGAACCCAGGACCTTATGCAGTCAAGTCCAACAACTGAACCGCTAGACCACAGAGGTGACAATGTTATAATAAAATACCAATAATTCCCAACAATACGAAAGTCGATGAGGACGCATGTTTACATCGTGAAGCGTGATATCGAAGCACATATTACACGGTCGAATGAATTTCGGCTCTGTTCGCAAGATAACGCGGGCGCCCCTAAATGAGGCCTCAGCTCGTCGTGCGGACGAGTACAAACAAACACGAGTATTTCAGTCGCCTTATCTGACGGATTAAAAGGCGGCATGACGAGCAACCACGGAGTTCAATAGCATAAGTACACAAAAAATGGCGACTCAGAAGTGGCCCCGCTATAGGGTTACCATATTTTGGGATTTCTGAATGAATTTAAATCGCAAAAATGAGTTCGTTTTTTGAAAAATTTAGTGTCATTTTTATTTTTAAAAATGGCGACTTTGAAGTGGTCGTGCTATAGGGTTAATCTAAGGATTTTTAGAAGCATCTTTGACCCAGAATGACTGACGGAATAAAACGGCGCATGACGAGCAACAACAGAGCGAGTTCAATAGCATAAGTACACAAAAAATGGCGACTCAGAAGTGACCCCGCTACGGGTTACCATATTTTGGGATTTCTAAATGTGTTTAGATGGCAAAAAAGAATAAGTTTGCTTTTCAAAAATTATGTGATATTTAGAAATAATGGCGACTTCGAAGTGGACCCGCTAAAGGGTTACCATATTTTGGGATTTCTAAATGTGTCTAGCTGGCAAAAAAAAATGAGTTCGCTTTTCAAAAATTGTGTGTCATTTTTATTTAGAAAAATGGCGACGCAGAAGTGGCCTTGCTTCCACGTACTTATTTGTAAAAAATAGTGACTCGGATATAATTGACCTACTTTGGGTTACCATATCAGAGGTTTTCTAAAACAAAGGTGTCCTAAGAAGCAAAAGCGAATAGGTTCTTTAAAAAAATATTTTTAAGGGTTACTTAGTATTTTTTTATATGGAAGGGTTATTTAATTAAATATTTGTAGCGTATTAAAACTTTAATAAAAAGTAGTGAAAGGTTATGGGTACTCCAACCGCATTAGGTTAAAATTATTACTATACAATAAGCTATGATCGAATACCTTGATTTCAGCATTGATCTTGAAATTTAAAGATTTTTAAATATTGTTGTGAAAATTCACTTGCACTATATAGTAAAAGATTTAGTTAATTAAATAATTTAGCCACCGAATTAGCTTACGGCCAATATTAATAACTTATCAACAGATAGAGATAGGCCTTCTAAAGTTTTGTTGCTAAAATATTATTATTAATTATTGAAAAATAGCAATGGTTGCCTAGCAAATGATCTAAAGTAGTCCTATCTTTTATCGTAGATAGGTTATATTAATACTGGCCGTTGGAGAGCAACTTTAGGGCTTAATCTTTAGCGTCAGCGTCAAAGATAAAAAGTATAAGTATATTATAGGTATGTAATTGATATTTTCCATCATCGGCGCTTAGTAAAACTTCCAAATATTCATATTTTTAAAGAAAGAAACACTTGTACTGTTTTACTTATCACTTATAAGTGTTTCTTTCTTTAAAAATATGAATATAGGTATGTAATGTAACATGACCTAATTCTCATTACTGCTACGTACCTATTGTTCTAATACATGATACATAGCCAGGTTATTTAATTATTGTATGTTTTTCAATTCCTTTTTATTAAAAACGACTTTTTGCAAGATATTTTGTTATTGTAATAGATGGATATCATTTTGGATAAAGTATCCTACTGCCGGAAAAACTTTCGTTCTCATCACTAGCCACGAAATCACTTTAACGAATGTACAAAGTGGCGAGCAACATATAGTATTAATTAAATAAATATATCTATAATATAAAAATAAATTGCTAAGTGTATTGGTAATCGCATAACTTTCGAACGACTAAACCCATTTGGCTAATTCCTTTTTTTTGTGTTAGGTAGTTATTGTCAGTAGAAGGCTCTTATGAAAATATTATTTTTGGAATGACTAACATGTTGCCAACCTTGCGGTTTTTACAACTTCACCGGGCTTTAAAGGAAACTGGGAAAATTACAGTGAAAATGGAAAAAACTATCTTTCCCCACACACTGAACGAGTTTAACAACATTCGCCGGGACAGCTAGTATTATTACAGATATGAAAGATGTTGTAGATAATAAGTAATTTAGAAGTTGTGTCAGAGATTGGTATTTAGATAAATACAACTATTCAACTTCATCATCTTATAACGTAAAAAATCTTGAGTAACAGATGTACGAGTCTGTTCGGGATAAAGTCCTAGGATTTTAATCCGATTGTGATCAAAATTCAACTAGGTATCTGTAATTGGGTCCGACTAAAGCGATCCCGATATTTCGATGTATACTCGCGGAAAAACTTAACAAGCGGGCAACAGCCAGTAGATATAACAACATCAAATAAGAAATACTCGGTTTACATTTCCATGCGTTTTTTTAAGTATTTTTAGGCTTTTTTTCTCAAACGTATAGAAAATAGAGCTAAGTCATCATCATCATCATCATTTCAGCCATAGGACGTCCACTGCTGAACATAGGCCTCCCCCATTGACTTCCACTTCGACCGGATGGAAGCGGCCTGCATCCAACGAGACCCCGCGACCCTCATAAGGTCGTCTGTCCATCTCGTGGGTGGCCGTCCTATGCTTCGCTTGCCGGTACGTGGTCTCCACTCGAGAACTTTTCTGCCCCAACGGCCATCAGTTCTTCGCGCTATGTGCCCCGCCCTTTGCCCCGCCCGCGGTGACTTTCGTTCGCCTGCGGATCTCCTCATTTCTGAATCGATCTCGCAGGGAAACCCCGAGCATAGCCCGCTCCATAGCTCGCTGTGCAACCTTGAGCTTGTTTATCAGGCCCACAGTAAGAGACCACGTCTCGGTGCCGTAGGTCATCACTGGTAACACACACTGGTTAAAGACTTTTGTTTTAAGACACTGAGGTATTTCGGACGAAAAGACGCTACGCAATTTCCCGAACGCTGCCCAACCGAGTTGGATTCGTCGATTCACCTCTTTCTCGAAGTTGGACCTACCTAACTGGACCGTTTGTCCTAGGTATATATATTCGTCGACAACTTCGAGGATCGCGTTCCCAACTGACACTGGGGTGGGCGCTACATGGACATTCCGCATGATTTTCGTCTTGTCCATGTTCATCTTAAGGCCCACCTGTCGGGAAACACGATTGAGGTCTTCGAACATTGTACTAAGGTCTTCCAGCGACTCCGCCATTATGACTATGTCATCGGCAAATCGAAGCTGAGTGATGTACTCGCCGTTGATGTTGATGCCCATTCCTTTCCACTCCAGAAGCTTAAAAGCATCCTCCATTGCGTTAGTGAAGAGCTTAGGAGATATAACGTCTCCTTGTCTTACACCTCTCTGCAATGGAATCGCCTTTGTGCCCTGATCTTGTACTCGGACGGACATAGTGGCGTTGTTGTACAAACACTTCAACACTTCGACATAGCGATAGTCAATGTGGCACCGCTGGAGAGACTGTAGCACTGCCCAGGTCTCGATCGAATCAAAGGCTTTCTCATAGTCCACAAACGCTAAGCATAAGGGCAAATTATATTCCTCTGTCTTCTGTATAATTTGCCGCAGCGTATGTATGTGGTCTATGGTACTGTAGCCTTTTCGGAATCCGGCTTGTTCGGGTGGCTGGAAGTCATCAAACCTGTGCTCGAGACGATTCGTAAGCATAAGCATTAGCGTAGTAGAGCTAAGTATAGATAAGCTTCTAGTTTCATTTTATTTTTATACTACAAACTATCTTACAATTGTTTAATTTTTTTGTTGTAATGGACTCTGTGGTCTATTGAGTGAGTGAGGTGTAGGACTCGACTCCTTGAGGTCTCAAGTCAGGCAACAAATATATATTTTTTAAAGAAAGTAGTGTTAAAAAATCATTTAATTTTTCCAATACTGAACGAGTGAAACGAAGTTAGTCGGAAGAGCTAGTTTCTCATAAAAACAATATTGCCCGGGTTTGGATATATGCCCGAATCGGGATAGGCTACCTACCACATTGTGCGACTTAGTGTCTTCGACTCGTCGTGGGTGCCTAGGTTGTGCCTCTGCCAACCTCTTCGGGGATATGGACGTGAAGATACTTTGTTGTAAAATTATAGCAAATTTAATAGAATTGGTGAAACCATTTTTATTTTAGTTTCCAGGTCATTTCTGGTTATCAGGCTTTTATCAGGAAACGTAGAGCCAACAGCTGGACGTGGCATAAACATTTTTTTTAAATCAAAGAGAGTTCATTCTACATACACCCAGGACATTTGAACATTCTACCTGATAACCCTAATGATACCAGGATCATATTTTTAAAGAAAGAAACACTTGTACTGTTTTACTTATCACTTTCGCGTATACAGTCGCCTACCGGTTTCGCTTATACAGCATCATCAGGGCTAAAACTTAAACTTAAGTTTAATAGCATACCGGTTTCACTTATACAGCATCATTAGGGCTAAAACTTAAACTTAAGTTTAACAGCCTACCGGTTTCACTTATACAGCATCATCAGGGCTAAAACTTAAAACGCAACCGGTAGGCTATTAATCACAAAGTAATAAATTATAAGTAATAAGTAAAACAGCACAAGTAATTCTTTCTTTAAAAATATGAATATTTGGAAGTTTTACCCAGCGCCGACGATGGAAAATATCAAAGATACCAGGATCGTTGGCCTCGGAAGTTTTTGTTTGAATATCCGGCCCGTTAAGGAGGTTGCTACTTTATCACACCGCTATGATGAAACCCAAACCTTTGATTACACAACTGTTGTGATATAGTGGGGTAAAATTCCATTATGGGTCAATGGAACACATACTCAAGAAGGTTTTTACGCCTTCAAAGGTTATTAAGGACTGAGTAACCTTAAATACATTTAATATTTGACCTCATTTGGTTATCTTTTTAGACTATCTAATTACGTTTTAACACAACAAAACAAAAAAAGAAGAAAAAAACAGAAAAAAGTTTCAATGTGACAGCACAATTCCCCGTGTTGGTCCTTCCTACCAGGCAGCTCGTAAAAGGCAAGCATAGGCTTACCGTCACTTACACCGTGACATCTGACTAGGTGGTAGAGTTTCGTAGCAACTCACCCGGATTGGTACCACCGCCTTACATATTCCTACAGCCACAACGTCACGACGTGTTCCGGTTCGGAGGGTAAGGTAGCCGGTAAACTTACTTTTGCTCGAGGCCTAGCATTCCAGCCTCAGGTTGGCAACGTACCATTACCACTTTTGGTGTTTCTAGGCAGCGTGAATTTCTTATCAGGATATTCGTCTGCTTGCGTCTCCTATCAATAAAAAAACTCTAAACGAAGATTGGAGATTTTCATTACCATTTTGTTTTTCTGTCTGTTGCATTTCAATGCACGGGAAGTCCGATAGGTAAGCAGTGGGATGGGATCAGCATAACTTAGTATACAGACACGTATACTTCATAAGAGGCAGTTCAATGAACTCTTTTTTTTGCAGAAATACCTTACGACATGAGTTAAATACGGTTTCGTCCGCCTATGAGCGAATGACCTTATTTTATGATATTGGCAGGCAAACAAGTAGACGGATTTTCTGATGGTTAGAAACTCAAGCCTCCTAGTGGCAGCGAAGGTGGTATTGGTGCGTTTTCAACCTGAGCCCGGGATGTTAGGCTTTGAGCAACAGTAAGCTTATCGGCTACCTTATCCTCTAACCGGAAAACGTTAACAGCATGCACTGACGTTATGGCGGCAGGAAAAGTTAAAGCGATGGCACCAATCTCTATCTCTGATACTCTAACCACCTAGTCAGATGTCACGGTGTTAGTAATAAGCGTTTGATCGCTTTTTACCAGCTGCCTGGCAGGAAGGCAGATGGTCTATTCTACAATTGAGCCCGGACCAACACGTAGGTTTTATTTTATGTTATTATACTATTATGTACACAAAAATACAATATTAGACACAGACACTAGACAATATTAAATTTTATACGTAAAGGCTTCTAGCTTAGAAGCGTAAATTAAAATAACCAAATTTTCCGGATCCGTTAAGTTATTGGAATATTGTCCTGTCTAATATTTACTTATCAGAATGTACCTACTTAAGTACAATTAAATTATTCTGGATTTTTGAAGTGAAAACCTATTTAGCGACGTTGCGCACTTTTTTGGATTGGGTAAAAACTTCCAAACTCGCATCAGGACGTGTCCTGATGCGAGTTTGGAAGCATGCACGACAACATGCATTGCGCAATGCATGTTGTCGTGTTTGTATAAATGAATATTGTATTATACCATAAGATAGAATAGTACTTTCAAACTGATAATTAAAGCTATTAGTGCAAAATTATTCTTTAACCATTCCAATATCAAAAATGCACAACGTTAATATTTAAGTTTTCACTACTTCCGGCACTCCCGGAGTGCAACCTGTGTTTTTTTTATACTGCGATTCTTTAAGTGATTTTCGTAAGAGAACTAAAGAAAAAAAATTAAAACTGACAAATTTCAGCGAGATAAGTCTGTAGACATATCAACTACGAAACCTATCTCAAATATTTACACTTATTATCTAGGCGACCAGGTAGGTGGGCTAAATTTTATTAGGGCAGTGATCTCTTGATTGTTTTAGTGTTTAATCTCTTCACCGTCTTCGATATAGGTTAATTCCGTTTTGTCGCAAAGTTCTTCACATATACGCTATCTGATTTCATTAAAAGAGGTTTTAAATGTGAAAGATGTTTTTTTTTTTTCATAATATAGTTGCGTTATCTTGTGTAAGTCTACTGGTCGGAACATGACACGAGCACGGACGTTAGGGGATCAGGGAGAAGTAAGGCCTTGCATCATAAGAATCATTGCTCTAGATAAATACTTTCTAGATATCTACTAGGAAGGTACAACAAAGTAAATTGTTTCTAATATAATAATATATTAAATATAAATGCGAAAGTCTGTCTGTTAATCCGCGACAGTCAGCCTCGGGATCGATTAAAATAAAATTTGATACGCGTGTATTTAGAGACGAGTTCAAACGAAAGCTACTTTTCAAAAAAATCAACCCCCAAAAAACTACGTCGATTTTTTTATAATATTGAAAGGCAAACGAACAGATGGATTTCCCGATGGCAAAAAATTCATGCCGCCTAGAGACACTAAACTGAGACCGGGATGTCAGGCCTCGAGCAAATGTAATTTTACCGGTTACGTTATTCTCCGAACCGGAACACGTCAACGGCAAGCACTGACATTGAGCGAGCAGGAATAGGTAAGGCGGTGGTACCAATCCGGGCGAGTCGCTACGAAACTCTACCACTTAGTAAGATATCGCGGTGTTAGTGACAATAAGCCTATGCTCGCCTGTTACGACCTACCTGGCACAGGAAGGCAAATAGGGTCTATTATACAAAGGAGCCCGGACCAGCACAGGATGATGGATGAGTTTTTAAAAGTTTTAAAACCTATTCTACGCTGACAAAGCCGCAAGTAAACAGCCAGTACGTTATAGATTGCCTTCAAAGCCAACGTTGCAGTGAAGCTTGTCTATCAGCCGCATTACATAGGTTATGTACTCTACATGATTATGCTCTATGTATTATTGCAAATCGAAGATTTATGTGTTTACATTTAACAACGTAAAGGCGACTTGTAGTGATTTATAGATTGGAATGTTATAAAAATAAAGCGGCCAGGTGCGAGTCAAACTCGCGGTGAAGGGTTCCGTTAGTAGCAAGAAAATATTGTCGACTTATTGCAAGAAGTCATTATGTGAGACATTCATTATTACTAGTGGTCGCTCATTGGTCGAAATCCGACCATAATAAATTTTAACATCTTGTTGATAAGAACGCCATCTTCATATCTCAAGACCCACTTTTTGGTTTCTGTATGTTTCTGTACTGTATGATTATAGTTTGTGCGCTATCTGTGATCTTTTATAGTTATCATCAATATATTTGTTCGTGTGTGTCAAACGCATGGTAGTACGTGTAATGTTTTATTTTTCGAATCAATGCACTTAGTAAACATTATCATTAAAAATATTAGCGTTCTGCATTTTTCAGTTCTTTCATACTAATCCGTCAGCGCAATTTTCGTAAAAAGGGGTCCAATGTTTTTGCTTCACGTAATAATATTATGATAAGAGAAACGGTAATTTAGTTTGTGGTTATGTTGATTTGCCCATATTATTATTATACATAGCAAGCTGCGTAACGCCTAAAGTTAATTAGTGAGTTTTTGCATTTTGTAGAATATATCAAAATGAATAAAACGTATTTTGTGATTTTTTGCAGTTATTGAGTTCATGTAATAAGCCGAAGATATTAGGGATATATCAAGATACTTTATTGTATGTTTTAAAATATCACTAATTAATCAGCAAAAGTTACTATGTTCTTTTTAGTCTTTGTATAATGACAAAGTTTTATTTACTATTTTTGAAAATCTGCTTTATCTCACAAACTATTTATATTATGCCATTGAAATCATTTTGCGTTTTTTAATTGAGATCTACAGAAAACATTTTTTAATCTCTTATTTTATAAGTTAGAAGAGACGACATATATTTCTACTTAGCGAATGTGTATGTTATAACTTACAAGCGATTAACGAAGAAACGATTTTCCAAACCTCAATGACATTTTTGAATACCAATTGCAAAAATAATGAGTTTCAGTTTAAAGTATTGGGAACGCCCTTCTTAATTACTATTTGTATATAAATTGGTTACGTCTCCTTGTAGATGACATACACACATGTTGAAAAAAAGGACGATACTTGAAGATTCAATATGTCTACATGTCATCCAAGGGATCGTTTTTCCATTCGGCTACGGAACTCTAATAAAACATTTCCCTAATACAAAGTAAGAATATTAATTAACCGGTCTCCAAACAACTCAAATGGGGCACCTGTGAAATATTCTTGCGAAATTAAACAAATTATAATACTTCGTAAAGATTATCGTCTCAGTGATCTAGTGGTACGATGTTAGCGTGATATGAGATCATGGGTTTTATTACAGGGTCGGGCAGTTTTAAACATTATTTATTTTAAAATTTTCTAACAAAGAAAACTTTGCCCAAGATTAGATAAATATCCGGCTACCGATAGGATTGCCACCTATCGCAATGTAGGCTTTTGACAGCATTTGACAGCCTTTGTACAGCTAATCATGGTTTTTAGGTACAACCAGGGCACTCACGGTTATCGTCAATCCCTGAAAAGTGAAAAGTTACAAGGTGTACCTCTTGGGGTACACAGACTTGAAGACACTTTCTTTTTAATTCCGACAGAAAACGACGGCTGTGTCTGCATGTAAGTCTGTCTGTGATTATATCTTTTAAACGGATGGACTGATTTAGATGCGAATTTTGGTTTTTAAATCTTACATGATGAAAATGATTCTTAGCAACATAACATTTAGATTTTGTACGGGGTTTTTGAATTTTTTTTATATTAGTATTATATCTCGTCGATCATCGCTATTATCGCCTTTTTAATCTTTATCGTCCACAACTGGATAAACTCCTTATAAAATTATGCAAACAGACGGGTTTCCCGGTAGAAGATTTACGTATTGACTACAAAATTTGCTATTGATATAAAAGAATATCTTACATATTATAATAAATCTGTAGAAGTGTCAATTCTGTACATTGAAAATATTGAAAAAATAAATAGCAGGGGGTGTTACTGGATCGATACCAAACCCAAATATGTGATTAAAAAAAAATTCGTTTGTCTGTATGTTCAGGCATCACGTAAAAACTAACGGTTCGATTTCGATGAAATTTGGTATAATTATACCTTATTATCCTGGCCATATTGAAAAATAAATAGCAGGGGGTGTTACTGGATCGATACCAAACCCAAATATGTGATTTAAAAAAATTTCGTCTGTCTGTATGTTCAGGCATCACGTTAAAACTAACGGTTCGATTTCGATGAAATTTGGTATAATTATACCTTATTATCCTGGCCATAAAACGGGATATATTCTATACTGGAAAAATACGTAGAAAAAAAATCTTAATTTTTCAGTTTTATCACGCGAAGACCGACATCCGCGCGGACGGAGTCGCGGGCGGAAGCTTGTCTTGACATAATAATTATTCTCGGTGTTTATAAAGCCTCCTAAATAGCTGGACTTATTGTCAGATTTTCGGTTTATTGGATGGTTTGAACATATTGGACCCTTAAAATGTCGCTGCTGTCATTATGTCACCAATTTAAAGCAATACTCAGGTATTGTATTTGTATTGTCAGGTATTGTACACTTCTTATTCTCGGCTAATTATTCAATTATTGTTCAAATACATTTACATTTTCAACTTTTAAATCTTATTAATTTTACGAAATTGGCATGTAATTTAATTAATACATTATTTCATTATACTTATTTAATTTTCGGAACCGGCGAGTTTGTATGAAAAATGTAATGAATAAGAAGGAAGCCCGGAAGGTCTGCAAGGATCGTGAGATTTGGCACTCATTACTTTCTGCCTATCGCATAAGGGACTTCGCATGAAGATTTATTTCTAGTCCAGAATATATTGTAAAATATTATTATCATTCATTCATTATTATTATTCATTTAAACCGTTAATTATGTACATAAATGATAATTTAAAAAAAATAAATGTGTGTGTGTGTGTGTCAAAATGAAAAAGGGCATGCTCCGCTGGTTTGGACATGTAGAAAGAATTACAGATGAAATGAGAATTGTGGATAAATGTACGTAGCCGGTGAGACCTAGGTTGACATTTCACGATAAATCGCTCGGATGTTAGCCGAAGATGGTGTCAAGAGCCTCCGAAACCGGCATGTTTGCATGAAAAGGGTGAGGAATATGGAAGCCAGACAGGTTTGCTAGAACCGTGAGGATTGGCACTCGATACTTTCTGCCTACCCCGTAAGACTTAGCGTGAAGATATGTAAGTATGTAAAAACAAAAAATGTGTGCGTGTACTAGCGTACACTCGTAAGAAGTGAAGAAGTGAAACTTCTTAATGACGTTATTTTTCAAAAAATAATTTACTATATGCAACTTTAAAGAAATTGGTTAAATAAAGTTTATTGTCAATCCCTTCTCCTCTGGAGGAAGTATACTTAGAATCACGCATGGTAGGGATAAGAACAAAGATGGCGCGTAACGAAAAAATGTGACGCGTAACGAAAAAATGTTGCACTAAATTTTTTCCAACCCCGATAAAGAAGTTTCACTTCAAAAATAACATTTTTTATGTGAAATAGCGCAAGTGTTAATTGAAGTTTTAAACCCGAGCACTCCTAATAAAAAGCAAGTTCTGTTGAAATCCTTGTATAATATTCTTTGCTTTTTATTTTGTTCTGTTTCACCGCAAGCCATGGTAAACTTTTATAAGCTGCTTGTTTAAAGAGTTTATTGTGTTCATAAACTTTTCTGTTTTTATAAAAATAGCACTCATAACATGTTTGTTAGCGACTCAGTATTAAAAAGACTAACGTAAAATCTTTGTTTTTTTAAAATATTTAATGTTATTACTTGAGATTGGGATTAAATTAAGGCATTTATTTTATTATTATTATTACAAAAGTACCTGTATTTCATATTTGTATATGAAAAGAACATTCCACTTATAGAATCTACATATAAATACGTGATGTCAAAGCTTTGGACCCCTTTTTACGAAAATTGCGCCGACGCAGAAGCTTAAAATTTGGCACACTGATAGTTTGTGTGTTGGAGAAGTGCAGAACGCTAATATTTTTCAATAATAACGCTTATAAAGTACAATAAATCGATAAATTAAACATTACCCACACTACCATGCATTTGACACACACAAACAAATATATTGATGATAACGATAAAAGATCACAGATGGCGCATTAGAAAGTTTGGAAAGAAAGTTGTTGGTCTTGAGAAATGAAGATGGCATTCTTATCAACAAGATATTATTAAAATTTATTATGGTCTAATTTCAACCTACGGGTGACCACTAGTTATATTTAATATGCAATTATTGAAATTCATTCTAACAACATTGTATTTTCAACTTACAGCCCGCATCTGCTTCGCAAGGGTATAAAACATACATATAAATAAACCTTCCTCTTCAATCACTTTATCTATTAAAAAAACTGCAAAAGGATATAGGGACAAAGAAAGCGACTTTGTTTTATACTATGTAGTCTAGCAGTCCAGGTGTTGGACTTGACTTCATGAGGTTTAGGGTTCGATTCCGGGGTCGAGCAACAAAAAGAAAATATGGTTTATCCAATTTTCTTCCAAAAAAATGTTGCTCGGGATTGGATATGTGCCCAATTGGCGATAGGCTTGCCACCTATCACATTGTGGGACTTAGTGTCTTCAGCTATTCGTGGGTGCCTCTGGTTGTGCCCGACTCTTCGGGGATATAGGCGTGAAGATACTTTTTAGAGTGAATGTCGTTTTTAAGTTAAATTCAATTCAATAAATAAATAACTGTAATTTATTTAAATCGTTACATTGAGCGAAATCATGTTTTATTTATAATTTCAATTGTTTCTTGTCATAATTAAGCCATGCCTAAGGGTATATGCGCCATTTCTCGACTCTCAAAGAATCTTAATTAGTCGCTGTTTTAAAATTCCAGTGTTCTGGTAGAGGGATAAATCAAGGTGTGGGAGAGAAGACAAGAATTCGTCAGCATTTTTGGCGAATAGCCACAACTTGATAGTAAACAATTATTGAGTTACCTACGAAAATACAGTAGCCATGACTGATTGGACTTTAATGAATGAATGAACATTTTTATAGTGAAAGATAGTTTTAATTTTTTTATCCCTTTAATCTTACGCTTGTAGACTGTCTACCTATCACTTTTTATTTTGTATTCTTTTTCCTCTATCTTGGGTTAACTGTAAGATATCTCTTATTAGAGAGAAAAGTTCGCTTTTTGTACAGTATTTATATTTGTATTTTCACGATGTCGATTCTCTATCACGTGTACAATAAAGTGTAAAATAAATAATAGTATGGTATCGCCTCTGTAATCTTGATTCAATGAGGTCCTGGGTTTGATCCCCGGATCGGGCAGTAAAAAGAAATTGTGTTTTTTTAATTTTGTAATAAAAACAACGTTGCACGGGATCCAATCCCAATTTGCTTTTCAATCCCAAGTAACGTTATTTTTATTAGAAAATTGAAAAGCACATTTTCTCTTCGGGTATCGAACCTGGTACCTGGTGAAGTCAAATCCAAGACCGTACTAGATCGCAGAGACGATTAATTAATACAAATATTTTTAACCAAAACGCAGTAGCCCTGAATGATAATAAAACTTACTTCCAGGAGCCAGCACGTCAACAGCATAGCATTGGTCACAGGCCAGCAGGAGCACTAGTGCCACCACTGGCCACGCCACCCAGTCGCATGCGCGTCGCATTATGCAGCGCCGCGACCACGCTCGACCCTCCGCATGATCCGAGCTGAAACAATAAAAAAAATCTTGGTCAAGCGAATCTAACGGTAGGTAGTAGTTTTAGGGTAGACAGGGTTAAATTTCATATTTTTAAATAAAGAAACACTTGTACTGTTTTACGCATCACTTATAATTTATTACATTGTAAATAGCCTACAGGTTTCGCGTATACAGCATCATCAGGGCTAACACTTAAACTATTTAGAATATTATAATATTTAGAATATTTAGAAGTTTTACCAAGCGCCGACGATGGCAAATATCAAATATAGGGTTAAATTTAATTACAGTTTTAAAATGTTAGGTAATAAATAATTAAACCAGTTACAAATATAAATAAATGGCTTGAAGTAATAGTATATGAAATTAAATAATATCTCATATATAAAATTCCCGTGTCACAATGTTCGTTCCCGTACTTCTCCGAAACGGCTTGACCGATTCTTATTAAGTTTTATGAGCTTATTGTGTAGGTCTGAGTATCGGCCAAAATCTATATTTTATGATCCCTTATCATGACTTATTCCTTAGATTAATCCCATTTTTTTAAAATCACATTAAAAAAAGCAGAACGACATATGCTGGGTCAGCTAGTTCTTTATAAATATTAAAATATTTTCACACCAAAATATGATAGAATATGTTGATATACTTAAATATTTTTGTAACATCTCATTCCGCAAACAAATAAATTTCTTTCTTTCTTTCTAACCCTAAAGTAAGTAAATTATATTCTTGTGTTAACGGTACTAATACATAGAAAATAGAAATACTTAAATAGAAAGATTAGAAATACTTATCCCCGTGTTGGTCCGGGCTCCTTTGTAGAATAGACCATTTGCCTTCTTGCCAGGTAGCTCGTAAAAGACGAGCATAGGCTCACCGTCACTAACACCGTGACATCTTACTAGGTGGTAGAGTTTCGCAGCGACTCGCCCGGATTGGTACCACCAGCTTACCTATTCCTGCCGCCATAACGTCAATGCTTGCTGTTGACGTGTTCCGGTTGGAGGGTAAGGTAGCCAGTAAACTGACTTTTGCTCGAGGCCTTACATCCCCGCCTCTGGTTGGCAACGCACCATTACCACCTTTGGTGTCTCTAGGCGACGTAAATTTCTTGTTATCAGAAAATCCGTCTGCTTGTTTGCCTTCCAATATTATTAAAAAAAAAAGATACCAGAATAAATTTAATAAACACCCAGACCAGGAAATGCAGATATTTAAATGTTTATCTCACAAATGCCTGCCCCCGTCGTGAATCGAATCCGTGGTTAGTAGATGTAGTTAGGCGTGTACGCTAGCTACTCGCCCGAAGCGGTCGTATAAGTCGTATAAGGGGACATGTGACAATACTTAGACTCTTTTTGGGGCTGAACTGGAGTAAATAAAATCCATTTGACATATTCTCCATTCCGAATTTCAGACACGAGAATTAGAATGGTTCTTACTGACTTGGTCTTAAAAAGTTTTTAATTGGCTGATGTATAAGCCATAAGGTGACATTGAGTTTAAGCCTGGCTCCTTCTATTAATACGTGATGCCAAAACTTTGGACCCCTTTTTACGAAAATTACGCGAACGCAGGAGCATAAAATTTGGCACACTTATAGTTTATGTGGAGAAGTGCAGAACGCTAATATTTTTCAATAATAATGTTTATAAAGTACATCAAATCAATAACTAAAACATTACCCACACTACAATGCATTTGACACACACAAACAAATATATTGATGATAACGATAAAAGATCACATATGGCGCACCATACAGTTTGGGAACAAAGTAGTTGCTCTTAAGAAATGAAGATGGCGTTCTTTTCAACAAATTATTAAAATTTATTATGGTTTTACAGATTAAATAGATCAAGTGTAAAGTGAGCTACGAAATTTGCTAACATTGTGAAGTGCGAAATGAGTCTGGCTTTAATTTGATTTTAATGTATGAAATTAGTCTATAGTTAATCTCTAATCGGTTATGTTTGACTAATTGCTTAACCGTGGTTCGATGTCGTGGGAACCGCGCAGACTCCCACGTTAATTATGATCTTCACACCACTTGAGCCTGAGGCCGTGTACATGTTTCTGAATGAAAATATTCATTAATGAAATTTTTTTACAATGGCACCTCGTACTATAGGCGCTTACTATCTGTTTTGAACAATAGTTAAACCAATGACAGTCCATTCATTAATGGATGTCTTTCTGTGGTAAGACAGCGCGTATGCATACGGCTTCCCTGGACCCTGATTATAAGACATGAGCGGTTTAGACATTATTTTGAAATACTTAAAAATTTTTGTAGCATCTCATTTAAACACATATTCCACAAATAAATAATTTCCATTTTTAATTTTTTTTTGTTTATTAGGTCTACAAGACTGAGATACAACTTTTATAATACAAATTAAATTAATGCTTATGAAATAAATATTTTCTAAGCTGACCTCTTCTAGATGTAAACACAGCATGCTAAATAAATGGATAAAAAATATATACCTGTAACAATAAACCAAGCAGTGATTGGTTTGGTACCATTCTTAATCCTAATTTTTTTTATGATATTAAAAGGCAAACAAGCAGACGGATTTCCTGATGGTGAGAAATTCACGCCGCCTAGAGACACGAAAAGTGGTAATGGTGCGTTGACAACCTGAGGCCGGGATGTTAGGCCTCGAGCGTAAGTAAAGCTACCGGCTACCTTACCCTCCAAATCGGAACACGTCATGACGTTATGGCGGCAGGAATAGGCAAGGCGGTGGTACCAATCCGGGCGAGTAGCTGCGAAACTCTACCACCTACAACCACCTACCGTACAAGCGGAGCATGCCTTTTCTCATTTTAACTCTAGCACTTTCTTTCAATCCTGCTCTATCTCTCGGATCTCTATATTACAAACATCACTGTGCATTCCAAATTTCATGTTTTTTTTTTTCAATTTATACTAAGTGTTGCTATGCCTTTAATTTCATACATCCATCCACATTCGCATTGTCAATCTTTTATCTGTCATTCTTTCTACATAACCGAACCAGCGGAGCATGCCTTTTCTCATTAAAAAAAAACACACTTCCAGCCACTCTTTTTCGGATCTCTCTGTAACGTAATAGACGATTAATAATTAATTAATTGGATTAGAATCACATATCTCATATTTCTGTCGAGTTATAGGATTTGAATTCGAGTGTTCATGCTAGGCCCATAGGTCGATAAACGTAGGCGTCCTATCAATGCATGGCATGGCAGATTACAATGATCATCCTGGCGTAGGTTTCCATCCAGTAGGGCGATCATAAATTGATTTAAATTAAGAAGAATTGTTATTTTATCCGCCTTTGTTGCGCGTGTCCGATACTTCCTAGTTCCTCTGTCAATGGCTTTAAAATATCTTTATGAATCATACATATTACAAGTTTCACAGTCAGGTATTGACCAAACAAAACTAACCAAATACTGAACGTTAAAATCAGTTTTTTTTAGATAATGGATCAGATCAGATTTATGATAATGGAAGACAGACAAGCACATCCTGATGGAAAGAAATTCACGCCGCCTAGAGACACCAAAGGCACCAGCGTTTCCAATCTGAGTCTGGGATGTTAGACCTCGAGCAAAAGTGTAAACTTTGATTCACGGGTTCGATCCCCGGGACGTCAAGACTCGGGCTGTTGCTGTTGCAAAATAGTAATTGTGTATTTTTAATTTTCTAATAAAAATAACATTAACCGGATACATACCCAGTTGGCGATAGGCTTGCCACCTATCACATTGTGGGACTTAGTGTCTTCGGCTACTAGATTTATGATAATGGAAGACAGACAAGCACATCCTGATGGAAAGAAATTCACGCCGCCTAGAGACACCAAAGGCACCAGCGTTTCCAACCTGAGTCTGGGATGTTAGACCTCGAGCAAAAGTAAGTTTACGGACTTGATTCACGGGTTCGATCCCCGGGACGTCAAGACTCGGGCTGTTGCTGTTGCAAAATAGTAATTGTGTATTTTTAATTTTCTAATAAAAATAACATTAACCGGATACATACCCGGTTGGCGATAGGCTTGCCACCTATCACATTGTGGGACTTAGTGTCTTCGGCTACTCGTGTGTGCCAAGGTTGTGCCTCTGCCTACCTCTTCACATACATGGGCGTGAAGATACATCAACTATTTACAAAAGCCCTAAATAAGCACATTCATGACAATTATCAGCACTAGGCATGGAGTTATCTACGTGGTTTGTGTACTGGACCTACGTCATCGTGACGCCGGCGTCTACCGTTATCATATCTAGTGATAAGCTTTGTTTGGTTCCTTATCAACTATTCAAAAATTACAGTTAAAAACAATTCCATACTTCATACGTTATCAAATGTTTTTCATTTTTATTAATTACTAACAGCTGGCATGGGTGCACAAACTTTCATGTTAGTATAAACTAGGAGTTTCACGCAGCTTCACCTGCGTTTCTTTGCTTTTCCTGCACCGATTTTGAGGAAACAAAGCCTATGTCACTCAGGGATAATGTAGCATTCTAAGGGTGAAAGAATTTTTGAAATCGGTCCAGTAGTTTCGGAGCCTATTTATTTCAAACAAACAAAAAATCAAACATTTCCTCTTTATAATATTACGAGTAGTATAGACTAGCAGCCCGTCCCCGCTTCGAACAGAGCCCCGAGTGTATTGGCCACATGTAGTTTTCA
>NJDD01001815.1:212906-236086 GCA_002245505.1 Calephelis nemesis | reverse complement strand
AACACAGGTAGATAGGGCGGGGAGGTTAATTTCCCGCGCTAGCCGTACCTTACGAGAAGTGTTGTCATGCTGTGAATACATCGTTAAAATTGGCGAAAAATGTAAAACTTTACATCTTTACAATGTTTTGGTACACATTAGTATTTACACATTTACAGTACAGTATTTTTTTAACTTTTTTTTGTTAATGGTGTGATATATTTTGATGACAATTTTCTGAGTATTTTATTTTCTTAAACTACCTATTCCAAAATTGAGTGGTTAGTGGGTACCTGGGTATTCCGAAACGTGGTATTTTATGAATGCATTGTGTCTGTAAGAGCTCGAATATTTAAGTCTAAACACTAGCTTTCAAAACAGTGTATGTTGTAAGTACTTAAACTTGAAATGGGGATTCTCTTCTTTTACTATCCCTTTTTCTAGAATATTAATCATATTCACATTTTTTTGACTCTCTGAACTATTGTCCTTTAAAAGTCTTTAAATCTTATGGTCATCATCCTGAATCTCTATTGATTCTCTATATTATTTAAACTAGCTATATATCCGCGGCTCCATGAGCGTAGAACAGATTTTCATTAAAATGTTCACCCTCATTGTAGACTTTCGTGTGGATTTTTAATAAAACAATAAGCCTATGTTTGTCGGGTCTTTAATTATAATCGTATCAAATTTAAACAAAATCGGTTGAACGTCGCATTTATTATAATAGTATCTATATAAAAGTATGGATTTATCTTGTAGAGAAGAGCAATAAACTACGCATTAAATATGACACCTGCCATAGTCTTCATTCTTCACTGTACTAGTGTAAAAAAGGACATCAATAGTATAACATCACGTTCTTTCTGTACTAGGAATCTTGCGTGTTTACTTTTTTTTTATAGGCAACACCGGTTTGGAGTTGTTTACGCGCTATAGCGTGGCGGGCGAGGTTGACGACCGCGTGCCGCACCATGCCGCCATATTTTTGAAAATAAATAATATAAGACCCAACGCGATCAATGGTACCGCGACGGCGCAATGGTTGGTGGCCAAACATTGCAGCCCCCAGACCCCACCCCGCGACCCTTGCGTCGACCATGCTTTCGTATAACCTCAATGCAGTTTACAATTTCCTGTTTCGTCTTGAACGTTTTGTTTGAAATACGCTGATTTGAAAATTATTTTGTTCATAAGAAGATTTTTTTACTTTTTTATTTTTGATATTCGATTTACTAATTATTTGAAGCGTGTATTTTGTAATATCTTATAAAGAATAGAACGTTATTGTCCGAAATAAAGAATTAAATTCATTATTATGTATAAATCAAAACCACTATCGCCTCTGTGGCCTAGTGGTTCAGTTGTCGGACTTAACTGCGTGAGGTCCCGGTTTCGATTCCCGGGTCGGGAAACTAAAATAAAATTGGGTTTTTCCAATTTTCTAATAAAAAAATGTTGCTCGGGGTTGAATATGTACCCGGTTGGCGATAGGCTTAGTGTCTTCGGCTAGTCGTGGGTGCCCTGGTTGTGCCTCTGCGTTCATCTTCGGGGATATGGGCGTGAACATACTATCTGTTTGTAAACTTTCATGTAAGCAGGGTTGATTCTTGAGAAATACTTTTAATAAGAGTTATTAAAGTTACGACTATTACGGTAGTAGGTCCGTTATAAATATAGATAACATTCGAGTTAATTAATTGTTAAACATAATTTGTTGTTATATTTCAACATTTTTTATCTGGAAGTTACGCGTTTTGGTTTTTCCGGTTTCATTATGGAAGAAGTCACAATATGTATTTTCCCTAATGAAATACAATAGACTCAATCTTGGTACGTACAATCGCTTGTACTTTAGCGGGCCTACTATTTTTTTTCTTTCTTTCTTTAAGTTTTGGCCTTCACGTTAGTATTTTGCCATTAGTCAAGTAGAAATTTGCATAAAATTTTATATTGATTTTTAAAAATACACAGACTAGTAAGAGAACTACACGTTATCAAATATATACAAAATCGGGTTTGTTATGTATATAGGTATGGAAGTCCCGCCTCTCAATACGTAGTATTTATACACTCTTTGGTGTCTCCGTGTTGGCATATGTGAGGATACAAAACTTCATACAAAAGTCAGGTTTGCTCATATCTATCAAAGATCTACTTGATATTACCTACGTAGTAGTTAGGTAGGTAAGTAAGTACCTATATACTCTTTGCTGAAAACAATTGCTTTTCTTTCTCTCTTCAGTTTTTGGCATTTACGTTAGTACTTTGCCATTCGTCAAGTAGAAATTTGCGTCAAATTTTATATCAATTATAATTAGTCATCAGTCATAAGTCGTCAGTAAGTCATGTCAGGATCTTGGGTAAAGCGGTGGCCTTATTACTCAAGCCCATGAATGAGATTTGGCGGCAACGAGGAAATACACCATACGCTAATTTTTTCATGATTATTTCATATGTGCACTTTCACTGAACAAAATTGTACAAAATGCCACCAAAATTGACTGATTTCACTCAATATCAAAACGAAATTCAATAATAATGAAGAAATTAGGACCATCTTGATTCACGATGGCGCCAAACCCTCCTACTAAATTTGTTAACAAAAAATAGGCACAATAACAAACATGAATTTAAAATTTCAATTTTAAATTTTCAGAAATAACAATTCCTAAAAAAATATATAATAGCGACTTAACATCTACAAACCCCTGCTGCGTACTATAACTGAGATTTACATTGAAATATACGAGGATAATATAGCCTTCCAACTTGCTCTCATCCTTCATACATCGCAAAATGCGTAATATTTTTTTTTATGATATTGGAAGGCAAACAAGCAGACAGATTTCCTGATGGGGAGAAGTTCACGCCACCTAGATACACCAAAGGTGGTAATAGTGCGTTGCCAACCTGAGGCCGGGATGTTAGACCTAGAGCAAAAGTAAGTTTACCTGCTACCTTACCCTCCGAACCGGAACACATCAAGGGCAAGCATTGGTAGTTATAGTTGCAGGAATAGGAATATGTAAAGCGGTGGTACTAATCCGGGTGAGTCGCTGCGAATCTCTACCAACTAGTCAGATGTCACGGTGTTAGTGACGGTAAGCCTATGCTCGCCTTTTACGAGCTGCCTGGCAGGTTTTCAGCAAAAGAGCCCGGACCAACGGGGAAAATAAATGAATTAGACTGTTAAATTTGATCAAAATGTACGTAGAAATAAATGCATTTGTTACAGCATCAGCTCAATTAATCTAAAATAAAGCTAACATTGATCTCAAGAAATGAATATATTAGAGTACTTTCGTTAAATCCGCAAACTTTTAATGCCTTCGTAATCCTCTTTTACTAGACTACACAAACATAGAAAGCACCCTAATGCAACGAAACTTATGTATGAGATGCTTTCTTCCTTTTCGGCTGCGTTCCTTTCGTTGGCGACGGTATTTGGTACCCCTACAAGGGAAACACAGTGCGCTATCACCGACGCATTCACACATGTTTGCAGAACAGACCATGCAACTCGTAAAAGACGAGCAAAGGCTTACCGTCACTAACACCGTGACATCTGAGCAGGTGATAGAGGTTCGCTCACTTCGCCCGGATTAGTACCACCTACTTACCTATTCCTGCCGCAATAACGTCAGCGCTTACTAGTGACGTGTTCCGATTCGGAGGAAAAAGTAGCCCGTAAACTTACCTTTGCTTGGAGTCCTAAAATCTCGATCTCAGGTTGGCAGCGCACCATTACCATCTTTGGTCTCTCTAGGCGTCGTGAATTTCATACCATCAGGAAATCCGTCTGCTTGTTTGCCTTCCAATATCATAAAAAATATGTAATACGGCACGCGGGCGAAGCCGTGAGTAAAAGGTAGAAAAATTTTTTTGCACTAATACCTAATTATTGATTAATTAGTTTCATGTTTGTTAAAGATGTTATCTTTGACATTTCTTAGATATGATACCTTATCTTAATACCTAATCCAATTTTTACTAACGGCTACCTTGTTAAAGGGATATGATAATAAAGAATGAGAAAAGTGCTTAACCTTAAGAGGAACTAAACATCTGTCTCGTTCTCTAATATGTAAAAAGAAAGAGACAGATAAAACCGCAGTGCCGGTAAGATGAACAAGGCCTCGCATGTGTGAACGCAAGGCGGTCACTATAAACTAACTTATGATGACCTTAACAGGAACTAGACATCTGTCTCGTTCTTCAAAATGTAAAAAGAAAGAGACAAATAAAACCGCAGTGCCGGTAAGATGAACAAGGCCTCGCAAGGCGATCACTATAAACTAACTTATGACGATAGCACACGTCAAACCAACAGAGCTGTACATTGTTTTTGGCACACTGAGATAAGAGTCAAGGTGTTGCCATTACAAGAACGCTTATCGCTACCAGTGAGAGCTTCTGATTGTTTTATTTTTCTAACATTTCGTATCATAACGTTATAAAATACAAATATATCCCCGTTATCACTATGGTCTCGCTGTCCAGCTTCGGATTTGCCTTCCTGATGTCCCGGATTTGATCCCTGGGTCGGGGATAAAAAAATAGAAAATTTGTAGTTTTAATTTTCTAATAAAAATAAAGTTGCCCGGAATGGGACAGGTGCACGGTTGACGATACGCTTGCCACCTATCACATTGTGGGACTTAGTATCTTCGGCTATCTCGTCGGAGACATGGGCGTGAAGATACTTTTTTTTATCGTCAAGCTTTAAATAGTATTATTTAATGTTAAATTCTATCGCCGAGCTAATTTTCTTTTATTGCAACAGCGGTGAATATTTTTTGTCATTGGGAAAACTAGTGCTTTTTTCATCTGTAAATGAAGAGGGACCAAAGATGGAAAAGTTTCAATTATAATGAACGTTCTCTATGTCCTACATTCCTGGTAGGAAGATTAAATGTTCTCCAAAAACTAGGTAAAATTTTGAGATAGAATTAGTTCAGTAAGCAAACGAAATATATCTGACCCTCTTCTAGTACTTTGAAAGTATGATGAGGGGGGTCAGATTTTTTTTTCTGCGTATTATACCATGGCTGCTGCGGACCATCAGGACACAGATTAATCATTAGGCCACAGATAGACCCATATGGTCAAGATTATATATGGACCACCCCTTTTTTTCGTAAATTTCTAGGGAGCAAACCCGCGTCTAAGTGAAGCACCACGCAACTTATCTAATAAGTATAATAATACTTATTACTTAAATGGAAAGCTTGAAACTTTTTCCCAAGATTGTTATTTTCAGGATACACTGCTAAGATATTATTTTCTTTCGAAATTTCTTTGTAATATATCATTAAACAAGTATTACACTCATTAAATATTAATTTTCCTACAATTTTACTTCTTATTTTTGTAAAAAAGGGTCGTAAAAAAGGGGGATATAAGGATAAAATAGAAATGACTAATCGATGTGGGCTGTGTTTAATAGAAGCATATAGTTATGGCACTAAATTGGTGATCTCATTAGGCATGGCAAAGTCCTGACTCATCAGGCAAACGGAGTTCATTGATTGAAGGTACCTCTAGCAGAGTTAGTTTATTGCTTAGTCTTAGATGATGATCCCACGTGATCACATTGTGGGACTTAGTGTGATCGACTAGTCGTGGGTGCCCTAGTTGTGTCTCTGCCTACCTCTTCGGGGATATGAGCTTAAAGATACTTCACTTTAAAAAAACTATCTGTTATTTGAGAGTATTCTAGAAAAAATAATTAGGACGCTTTTGATCGCCTCTTTTTATTATAAAACTAAATATGAGCACTTAAGATTGAGCATAGTGTAACTGCAAACGATCGATTTCAATAATTATGTCATCTAAGTACACAAAAAATTAGTAATTTTCTCAATTTAACTGGAATTCAATTATCAGATCCGACCTTGACGGTATTAAGACTACTTCAGACGTACGCTTATGCAATTAAAAAAATACAAAATAAAGGAGTCAAGCATATTCTTTAAAAGTTAAAACATACTTTTTGCAAACTGACCACTTTTTTAACTAAACAGTAATTCAATTTCATTAGGTTTACACGATTTTAAAGATAAATTTTCACCTCCCTGTTTCGCTGCATATTATATTATATTTATAACTAAACAACAAAACTTCTTAAATATAAATTTAGTATACATTTGGTGTTCGCACAATACTTAAGCAGCGTCCAATAATTACGCTAATTATTTTTTATTAAATTTCCCGACCAATGTCGTTAGATTTCGTCAAAACTCTTTCCCATAATTTGGTATTTTTCAAAATGTATGTTGTACTATATATTTACAAAACATATCCGAGTACTATAAATGTAGAATACACCTTCTGCCCCATTGCGAAGCAGTTCGTAAGCAGCGAACATATAAGTTTGACACAACACCAACAAAAGCACTGGTATTAGTGTGGTGAGTGGTCGCGGGAAACAGCAACTAATATTGTTTTCTTGAAATTTTAATGGGTTTTGCAGAAAAAGGAAGAACTTGAAATTTGTCAAAATAAGTTCAGTTATGATTCGGCCCGACTTCTGCCCTCCTTTAAACTCACATAATTAGAGGACGCACCCTTATTACTACCAAAGAATATATTAATAATTCTATTCTTTGATCTCACGTAACTATAGGACGCACCCTTACTACTATCAAAGAATATTTATAATAACGTGTACTGTATGTATACCTTAGCAATGAGATAGCAAAGTATTGTTCACGAGTCTAGTACGTGGTCACACTAGACACGAGTATAATCATTGCTTGTAATTAAAATTTTACAACGCTATGAAATATTCATCACGATAGTATTTTGCAAGATAACGCTATTTTTTCTGTTTGATAATAATATCGTTAGTATTCAAAGATAGACAAAGATTATACCTTACGAAGCCAGTTTCTCTGGGTATATCAATAAAAATATTCCTATTTCGCGTTGTCATCATATCAGCCTGGACGGATGGATCAATTTTGATAAATTTGTATTTTGTATTATTTAACTTCCCCATGAAAGCGGCAGCCATTAGGATTTCCATGATTTAAAAATAAGGTATAATACTCCACACCAAAAATGTTGATAGGTAAATATACCATATATCGAAGGCCGAAGAATGAAATAATTATTGGACTTTTAAACCAATTTTTTTTATTCATAATAATTTAAGCTCAGTAATATTATAAAAAATCGACTCCAATTATTGCATCTCTACTACTACGTCACGATTTGATACTGTTTTCTGAAGATAGCTAATGACTTCATTTTCAGCATTCACATCATCATTGTTAATGATGTCGCCATTGTGAATAACAAACCATAAAAATCGGTTCGTAATTAGTTGAGCAATTTAGAAAATAAAAAAAACATACAGTAGAATTGATAACCTTCTTTTAGCTGTCGGTTAAATTAATCTCGATTTCTTTTGTATTACTAGATATGTGTGTACCTACAAGTAAGAGATAACCAGGGCCAATGGACATCACAAATGATGTAGGTGTGCCGCTGTCATGTAGTGTTAAATCAACTTTGCAAGTCTACCGGCCACCCTCCGGCGCGGGACATGGTATTGACAGTATGCTTGCAGAAATAGGTACCCCTAACCAGACGAGTTTCAAGCTCTTTCCATCATTGTACCTATTTCCCTAGGTCATCGTATCACGCGTGAACGGATGGAACAATTTCGCTAATTCTATTTTTGCTGTGTTAATTGAATGAATGAATGAATATACATTATGCACCAAAATTTACAAAAATATACACTTTCACTTCAACGTAAGGTCAAAACGTCAACGTAAGGCAGTCTTACCGCTTCGGCAGAACATATTAAGAATGTTTTGGAATTCTAAAGTAAGCATTAGTAGTTACGAGAAGACTATGTACGTATGGTCTAGTAGCCTATACTAAGACAATGTCGGGTCTACTAGTCTGCTAAGTTTAATGAATCCCCATTTCGAATGGTCATCGCCTAACACCTGAACAGGTGGACGAATTTTGCTAATTATTTTTTTGTTACGTTGCTTTTTATAAGGAGAAGGTTCATATGAAGAAAAAATTGCAAGGAAATTAGGAAAATAATACTTTAATTTTTCCCATTGAAACATTTGTAGACCGTGTTAGTTTTAATTATGTGTTAAAATGTCAAATATAAAATGATTTAACTCTAGTCAGAAGTTAACTCAGAGTTAAATATTGAACCCTGAAGCGTGCAAATGGCCCTTAATGTCAAGTGATACGAAGTTTGATTCGGCTAGTTTTCAATATAAATACATTTTTTGAAGAACAAAATTTGGTTCTACCTTTAAGAGTTACAATTTTACTCGAAAGCAATCAGACAAGGGCAAAAGTAATCAGGTTCTCCCTCAGGTTTAAGATTAGGGAGTCACGGGACACTAACCACTAAGAATACCTACGTTGTTTGTCCGTCCATTTGTTTGTCACAACGTCTTTTGAACCATAACCAGGAACCTTTCAATGCATTTAAAATTTTAAAATCGTAGGTAGGTATACTTTTTTAGTGGCCATTGCATATTGTTACAAAAAATATTGGGTTGTCCTATACCAACAGGTGACACTTGGTGGCGTTTCTATACCTGGCATAAACGTGTGCGTTACCCCAGCTAGAAAGTAGCACCTAGACTGATATGAGTGGGACAAATAATTAGTGTTCGATGTGCTGTAAATGTGCGTCGAATAAAAAATTTGTGCATGTTGTCGTTTTGGAAATAAACGGAAAAAAACACTTCCAGCTGGGGTAACGTTACCCCAGCAAGAAAAATCTAAACTAATTATCGGAGAGTTAAAAAATTTATATGAGCAGAGAGCACAAATTTATGCAAATTTGTGCGCTAAAAATAAAATTTGTGCGTCTTCAGGTTTTCGAGATATTGCGTTTCCTGCTGCGGTAACGTTTTGCAAAATCGTGTATCTCAAAGACTATTATATGTGCGCATGTGGAATAAACACGCACAAATAGCTCTTAATTTGTGCGTATTTGTGACAAAATTAGATTTAAAAAAGTATAGTTTTCAAGTAATCGCGGTTTTTCCAAAAATCAAAAAAAAATCGTAGCGCCTAAATGAGAAAATATATAAGGTTACCGAATACTGTATTCGGTTCTTCTTAACATGTATATTTACCATAAAAAAATCAAAAGCATACATACATGCGTTTTTGACTAATATGAATTAAAGTCAAAAAACGGCGTTCTAACTTTGACGTGATTGCACAAATTACAGTCTCAACCTAAGATGTTTAGGTGTTAACAAAAAATTAGTGCGTTTAGTCAAATAATATGTAAGATAAATATCTACTGTGAAATATTTCGCATTATGTAAATATAAACAAAAATCGAAAGAGCAACATAAACATTGGTTATCCGACCAAATTCGAATGACTACAAAAATGCGGCGTTTTCATACATACTAATGACCTTCTTTATTGAACGTATTATAGCAGGTACAGTCACACTAATAACTAAACTATGACTAAATTTAGGGAACTAATTAAAAAATGCATTCTGTTACTATATGAAATTAAAGACCTTGTGCGTATGATTATTAACATTTTTATTTTCTTAATTGTGATTCTAAAAGTAATCATGAGATCACAGAAAAAAAAATCTTAAGTGTAAATATTTAAAAACAAAACGTTCTTGAAAGTTATTTGTACCTTGTATAGTTTAAAATCACAGAACAGTTTCCATTTAAAAATTGATATTGGTATCGATTACGATATATTTTACGCATACGTTTATACGTACATTACGCATTTATGATATTAATAGGATAGGATATGTATTATTTTCGAATAAAATAATATAACATAAAAAAATGTATAGGTAAGTATCGTCACGCCCATATCCCTGAAGACGTAGGCAGAGGCACCCACAACTAGACACTAAGTCCCACAATGTGATAGGTGGCATGCCTAATCTTCTGTATGTTCGTTCATAAACAGTATGCAGAATAAGTATGCTGAATATATTTTATTTAAACTTGGGATGAAGATACCTAACTAATAATATTGAAAATATTAATTAGGTTACTTTTTGCTAATAACTTTTTTTATATAAATAAAGTATTTATTTTTATTACAATTTTCGACTTTCAGTGTACTCGGGCGTATTAAGTTTCAATCTGTTAATGAGTTAAGTTTAGAAGGTCATCAGTATGTATAAAAACGCCCTTTTTTGTAGTCATTCGAATTTGGTCGGATAACCAGTGTTTACGTTGCTCTTTCGATTTTTGTTTATATTTACTTAATGCGAAATATTTCACACTAGATATTTATCTTACATATTATTTGACTAAACGCACAAATTTTTTGTTAACACCTAAACATCTTAGGTTGAGACAGTAATTTATGCAATCACGTCAAAGTTAGAACGCCGTTTTTTGACTTTAATTCATATTATTCAAAAACGCATGAATGTATGCTTTTGATTTTTTTTATGGTAAATATACACGTTAAGAAGAACCGAATACAGTTTTCGGTGACCTTATATATTTTCTCATTTAGGCGCTACGATTTTTTTTTTGATTTTTGGAAAAACCGCGATTACTTGAAAACTGTAAATACTTTTTTAAATTTAATTTTGTCACAAATACGCACAAATTAAGAGCTATTTGTGCGTGTTTATTCCACATGCGCACATATAATAGTCTTTGAGATACACGATTTTGCAAAACGTTACCGCAGCAGGAAACGCAATATCTCGAAAACCTGAAGACGCACAAATTTTATTTTTAGCGCACAAATTTGCACAAATTTGTGCTCTCTGCTCATATACATTTTTTAACTCTCCGATAATTAGTTTAGATTTTATTTGCTGGGGTAACGTTACCCCAGCTGGAAGCGTTTTTTCCGTTTATTTCCAAAACGACAACATGCACAAATTTTTTATTCGACGCACATTTACAGCACATCGAGCACTAATTATTTGTCCCACTCATATCAGTCTAGGTGCTAGGTACTTTCTAGCTGGGGTAACGCACACGGCATAAACATACGTACAATAAAATAGGGAAGAAATAATATTAAATAATAATAAAAAAGATATAATAATATTAAATAATAATAAAGAAATAATATTCAAGTGTTTTCGCTCCGCAACATTGTAGAGAAGCATCTGGCTGTGGGTCAGAGGGTTTTCTGCGGTTTTGTGGATCTCGAAAAAGCGTTTGATAGGGTTGTACGTAAGGAACTTTGGGACATTTTGCCAGATTATGGGAAAGATGGGTCCCTGCTGCGTGCGATGCAGTCAATGTAAAAGACTGTAAAGCATGCGTGCGGGCAACATATCGCCTTGGTTTGATGTTAATATTGGCGTCAAGCAGGGTTGTGTGTTGTCAGCACGCTTGTTTATCTTGTATTTGGACAAATGTCTGCAAAGGTTAAGATCATTGAATGTGGGAATGCGTATGGGTGACCAAGTTGTGAACTGCCTGTTATATGCAGATGATGCTGTACTTTTGGGCTCTACACCATCTGAGCTGCAAACACTGGTCACAGTTATGAAAGAGGATTGTACAGAAAGGGGCTTACATTTTAATGCGTTGAAAACCAAAATAATGGTATTTGAAAGAGATGTAGCCAGAACGGATGTAAGAGTTTTGGTTGATGATGTAGTGCTGGAACAAGTGAATGAAATTGTATATTATCTTGGTTGTGCTTTTAGCAGGGATGGAAGGTACACCGCGGATGTAGAGAAGAGAGTGAGTGCAGGGAATAGTGTGAATGGAGCGTTGGGTAGGCTATTCCAAAGCGAGGTTTTGAGTCAAAAAGCTAGACTCGCTTTGCATAATTCTGTGCTTATCCCAACGTTATTGTATGGAAGTGAGAGTTGGGTATGTCAGAAAGATCATGAAAGTAGGATAAATGCGGTCGAAATGAGAGCACTACGGAAAATCTGTGGTGTAACGCTCGCTGACCGCATTCGTAACAGTGAAATCCGAGAAAGAGTGGGATTGAAAGAAAGTGTTGGTGTTAAAATGCGAAAGGGCATGCTCCGTTGGTTCGGGCATGTGGAAAGAATGACAGATGAAAGATTGACAAAGCAGATATACAATGCGAATGTGGATGGATGTAGGTACCCGGGGAGACCAAGGCTGACATTTCACGATCAGATCAATCGAATATTATCCGAGGGTGGTGTCAAGAGTCTCCGAAACCGGCGTGTTTGTATGAAAAGGGTAATGAATGTGAAGGAAGCAAGACAGGTTTGTCAGGATCGTGAGGTCTGGCACTCGATACTCTCTGCCTACCCCGTAAGGGACTTGGCGTGAAGATATGTATGTATGTATGTATGTAGAAATAATATTTTTGTAGGTATGTTAGGTAAAATACCCAACAAATAAACACCTAAGATAATACTGGTGCGTCGAAAGGCGACATCTTAGGTCATCTTTACTACTTGGCTACTTTGTCCTCTAGAATGAAACAAGACAATAGCGAGCACTGTGTGATGAACATTTAGATGTCTGCATTTTCGGGACTGGGTGTTTATTAAATTTATTCTGGTATCTATTTAAGTATTTCTAATGTATTAGAATCGTTGACTAACACCCATAACACAAGCATATAATTTGCTTACTTTGGGGTTAGATTCAATTCGTGTAACTTGTCCAGGGATTTATTAATATTAAAAAAACTGTCAGTAAAGCAGTGGTGTTATTCAATATAATGATTACTAGATAGGTAGGTATGTAAATATAATAGTCATTAGTTAACCTATCCACCTACCAAAGAACTATGAAGTTCGCAAATCCATTGCAAGCAAAATGTAGGTAGGTATTATTGTCATTTATGCGAGCGAAATTAAAAATGTGTTTGTTGATAATTTACCAATTTGGCAAGTCTAAGTAGGTAGGTAGTTATGTCAGCGGGGCAAAGTTCCGTAACCGGAACACGTAAACAATATAAATCCAAAGTAGATAGGTAGGTAGCTGAGTTTTGGCGCCATCGTGAATGAAGATGGTCGTAATTTTTTCATTATTATTGAATTTCGTGTTTAATTTAGGTGGGAATCAGTTTATTAATTAATTTTTTTCAGTGAAAGTGCACACATAGAATAATCACGAAGAAATTAGTGTATCGTCTATTTCCTCGCTGCCGTTAAATCTTACTAGTTAGATGAGCTTGAGAAACGAAGCCGCCGCTTTACTCAGGACCCTGACCCGACATGACTTCGTACATAGTGACTAATGACTGTTTATATGTATAGGAATTAACTAACTAGACATTGGCAAAGCAAATCGTGAAAAAGATTGAAAGCCATATTTATAAAAGAAGAAGAAGTAGAAAGGTACCTACTTAGTAGGTATGTTATTTATGAAAATTAATAGTTTTTAACATGTTTTCTTACTTTTTTGATTATGAAGATAGGCTATGTCGAGATGTCCTAAGGTCTAGATGCTCCGGCGTCCTAGTTTTAGTTCAAGGAGGCTTATGTCCAAATTCGCCAAAATTTATTTTCCACAATTAAAAAAAATAATAATTGTAAAGCACTAGTTTTCGAATTTGAATAACACATTTTAGGGTTGGTTGGATGAAATCTGTAGACCTAGAGATAAGCCCACCTTTTGTGCATTTCAGTTTATCACTGTCCCTGTTTTATGCCATAAATTGTGTACAATAAAGAATTAAATAAATGTATGTACCTACCTAACAAGGGTATACAAAAATTTTGGAATTTTATACTTACAATTTAGTATTTTGAGTACTTATACAACATTAGACTATATATTTTACAGAGATTTTTATTTTACAGATTTTAGGTAAGTTAGGTACTAAGATAATGTTGTGACTAAGTTACATGAAATAGGTACTTATTTTAAAACATTTGCTTTATAGGTAGATACTTCATTGTGACCTCCTACGTCCTGATTAGCTATATTTATTAGTACATGCTTTTTAAACAAGTTAGTAGGTATATTATTACGTAATAATTTTTAATAACAATAGGTACATAATTGTGTATGCAGTACCTATACTGAGTGAAAAGATGTACTGATTCGTATTTATGATTATTTAATACGAAGTTTATATAAATTGAACTTTTTTAGTACAATATAAATATAAAGTACATAATATATTTAACGTTGATATACTTTTTTACTTCAAAACACTAAGTTGAAAACTTCGTGTGTCTTAAATATGTAAATAATACATTATTAATATGTATAGTTATCTCAAATTGTATTTGTTTTTATCAATGTCGCATGAAAGACGTTATTTGAAGGGCGGCAAGTTATGGCCATTCATTTATTCCGCGTAGATTACGCGCCCAAATTTTATCACTGACAATTTCGTCCGTGGATATCAATATCCATAAATGCCACGATTTGAATGTGACGTCGTTGTTTGTATGAAATTCGTGTAAGTCCGTACGTACTACGTAGTTGTAGAACTATGAGACGGGATCGTTCGGCCTGCTCCACGACGCTTCTATATCCGCCGCGCGTGGCGAGGTGCCGCAGTGAAAGAAGGGCAAA
The DNA here is from genome assembly GCA_002245505.1 of Calephelis nemesis. Classification (NCBI taxonomy): domain Eukaryota; kingdom Metazoa; phylum Arthropoda; class Insecta; order Lepidoptera; family Riodinidae; genus Calephelis; species Calephelis nemesis. Next base: position 221,621 of record NJDD01001815.1, on the reverse strand, counting down.
GTTGTTTACACCACAGCACCACGTGGTGGACGATTGTAAACTCCGTCACGTGGTTACCTACTTACACCTGAAGACGCAATTTAACTACACACGAAACTATATCAAATTCCCACGTAGATTGTATTCGTGAATGTTTACCTGAGCTCGATTGCCGTGGCTTTCTAGTGTTGCACACTCACTAACACCAAGTATATGTAAACACTGATATAAGTAAATCTGTTTTTCACTGTCACCGTTATTTTTTAATGAAAACAACACTTCTATACACTGCGCGCGATGACTGCGGACAACACACACGAGTTATCTCAATGAACGCACGCAAACGACTGGCCCGGCGAGGGACGGGAAGGGAAGCGGTGCGCGCGGGGTCATGCCGTCGACCCAGTCGAGGAATGCGGCTCGCCTGTTTTCGCGGTATATTTTTTTGATCGGTCCAGGGGGCGATCGCGATCCAAAGCATCTCTTGGTGACCTGCTTGAGCCTCGATTTATTATTTTAATAGTATTAAAAAATAATGTAACAACAAATTGAGTCATAATAGATAGTAAATTTACCTTTCTAGCTATTCATTTTAACGCTGAAGTCAAAACGGATGAAGTTACTTTTCTAATGCGGATCTGTAGACAGAGAAATATAGCGGATCTCTATCTAGACTTAGATAAGGGTACTAGGCCTCACTATCTAGCATTGTAATAGGTACCTCTTGCAATAAGTATCAATGTCAAGGTTTCTTAAAATTGACATCGTGATTTTTAATTAGGTACCTAGGTTTGTAGGTACCTATTAGCAGAAGTAAACGGGACGACACCGTTGGTAAACCTGTCTTATGGTACATACCTACATACTGGTAGGTATGTACCAGCATAAGACAGTTGTGTGTTGAGTGTTGGGAAAAGGTTTAAAGTAAGGTCAAAAATTGTTATCCAGCGAAGGTGGAACATGATAACGTACCTAGGTAGGTAAGGTAGGTAACCTTGGTAATTTAGACTGTACTGTATTTTAAATACATAAAATAGGTACCTACCTACTATAGGAAAATGTGTTAGACAGAAAACACAAACTGTAACATACCTATTTACTTCTTACTAACCTTGTAAATACCTATCTCAGTTTTGACTCCTTATAGGTATTTACTCGTAATGTGTACATCTTTTGGCCTTGTAAATACCTTTGTTTATTGACTATTTTTGAGGATGGGTCTCTTACGATTGCCGTTGCTCCTCTTTTTCCTTTATTTTTCAGATATTTTTGTTTTTATTATTCTTATAATTTACTAAAAAAAACTAAAATTTACAATATTTGACATCTTCAATGACACTAATGAAAGTTTGAAGATGTCAAATATTATTTCTTTTTTATGGAAACGAGGAGGTTTAGTTGACGTCGAAATTCTAATCGACCAATCAGATAGGTACCTATCTTAATTTTAAATTGTAAATTCCGGAACAGGTCGAGCCGGTATAAAAGGGGGACGATCTAGCCATCTGGGCATTCTGAAGATCGTGGCATAAGTCGACGGAGAAAGCAATAAGAAGAAGTAACGGAGGAACTGCTGCCTGCTAACTACTATCTGGTGCTTGCTGTCTGGTGCCAACTACCTGGTGCCTGCTGCCTGGTGTCCGCTCCTCGGTGGTGGAGCAGGTGGACCCGAGGACCCTAAACCGGCGGTAGTTGCCCCGCCGGTGTACTTCTCTGGCCGCCTTCCCAGCGGCCCACTTCTCCTGCTGCTCCTGGCTGCTGAGGGAAGGCGCCAAAGGGTCCTCCTGCACCTACGCCCCTGAGGCCCGCAGCAGCGGTCCTCCGTGCTGCGCTCCGTGCTCCGTCGACCAACTTCGAACCACCGACGTATCCCACGCCCATTTATTCCTTTTTTTTTATCCCTAGCCGGCAGAAACTTTATTGTGTATAGTGTACAGTGCACAGACATTTATTAGGACTTTATTTTTTAATTTTAAATACAGTATACTTTTGTTTAGATTTTTTATTTTAAACTCATATCAACAGGATTCCCTACCAACAGCCAAACTTAAGTAAGTTTGACTGTTTGTTTGTTTACCCACTTACTGGCTTTCCCTACCAACAGTCAAACTTAAGCAAATTTGACTGTTTGTTTGTTCATTTTTCTGTTAACATAGTGGTGAGTGGTAGCTAAGCCTACTACGTTACAAAACCTACCAACAAAGTTATAGGTGGGTACCTACCTAATATGAAAATGAATCTTCAAAAATGCGATGATTAATAGGAAGGTACCTGCCTACTAGGTATTCACCCACAAAATGTCAAGTTTTTCAAACTGGTGAAATTAACCGAATTTCAGCCACATACCTAGGTATGTAACGAGTGTTTCCAGATGTAAACAAGTAGGTATAGTGCCGCCAACTTATCTGCTCAAAAGTCAAAATCAGAACTAAGCCGCAATTTAGTAAAACGTAAACGTCATTTTACTGGCAGTGTCTAAAATCTAAGTAGGTACCAAAAATGAAATTCCCAGATCGACATTGGCATTTAACAGTGAAGCTTAGAAACTCGCTTTCTGTAGAAGTCAGAAGAACCCCAAAATACCTAATCAAAATCTTTAATCATTGTTAAACGTCACTTCTGCAATCACTCTGCGTTGGTAAAATTTAACCTGTTCAATTTTTATTTTCATAATATAAATTTATTCCAATTTGACGTTTTGGGCATTAAATTTCTTTTTTGTGTATTATGATCACCATCGCAAAATATTTTTTTTGATTGTGTACCAATACCAAGGTACCAATACCAATAAGGTTACCTAAAAGATATCATTAATTTGACAATTATTATCATTTAGGTTTTAGATTTTATTTTTGGTGTATTTATATTTTATGTTCTTGGTGTACAATAAAGAGTTATTCTATTCTTTATTTTTTATTATTTTGCTATTTTTGTCGGTATTTTATCGGTAAAATTCTCAATCTGAAACTGATAAGCTGGTAGCACTGTACCTACCTATCGTATTTACAATTTTTCATTCTGTTAACCAATGACATGTTTTATTTACATAAATTATATTTTTTTCCGACTATAAAATCTGACAGTGCCGGAATTTTTCTATACAAGTGCCAATAGTACATTAGTACCTTTTTGAAACCGTAACTGTCTTATCTACTTACTCGATGAAGTAGCTATAGCGATAGTGGCCTGACGATCTAGGTACGTGCTTTGCTAATCGACTTCCGATATCGATATCGGTATGTAGCTGGTAAAGCTTATGGCATACGAGAGTCAATATCACTGTTCTACGATAGAGATACATCATTAACATTATCGTTTTGTATTTGTCGGCATGTAACGGCCCCATCGCTCGGTAGTGATCATAAGTAATTTTGGTGACAGAATACTTCCAGTAGTGAAACAAGCCATTAATAAGTGATAGACTGCTGAGTAGCATCTCGCCTGATTTTGTGCCATTATATCGTCTGCCACAATATCGTCAGTGCCCGCTATTATCGTGTTCCGTGCTGAAGGGTAGGTTAGGTAGAATAGACGGTTTACTTGCACGCGTAGTTTATGATCCTGGAAAGTGCTGCACTTTCATCTACACTAATGCTATAAAGAGGAAATAGGTATTTGTTTGTTTGTACTTTGTATTGAAGAGTCTCCGAAACTACTGGACCAAGTTGAAAGATTCTTTTACAATTAGAAGCCGTCGTTGTCCCTGATGAAAATAGGTTGCGTTATTTGTAGGAAAAATACAGATTTGTCCACCTGTGTAAAGCCGAGAGAAGCTGCCAGTACTGTTATAACTCGCTAGTTTATCCTGGTTCCTGACCTGACCTACCTCATTACTTAGTGTTTTAAATTTTATCAATCGTTCGTTATATGACGTCAATGACGAATGAATCAAAAAGAATGTAGAGAAGGTCAGGCTAAGCTAGGTCAGGTCCCGAGATAAAGATAACATAATGTACCATTTATAAATATTTTAATATTTTCCTCAAAACGATACGAGAGATTTCCAAAATCTATATATTAATACGTGCTGCCAAAACTTTGGACCCCTTTTTACGAAAATTGCGTGAACAAAGGAGCATAAAATTTGGCACACTTATAGTTTATGTGTAGGAGAAGTGCAGAACGCTAATATTTTTAATAATAATGCTTGTAATGTACATTAAATCAATAAATAAAACATTACCCACACTACCACGCATTTTACACACACAAACAAATATTGATAACGGTGAAAGATCACAGATGGCGCACTATAAAGTTTGGAAACAAAATAGTTGGTCTTGAGAAATGAAGATGGCGTTCTTATCAACAAGATATTAAAATTTACTATGGTCGAATTTCGACCAACGAGCGACCACTAGTTTAATTAATTCTGAATTATTTCCTGCAGTCTTATTTTGCAGTAAGTAATGCTGTTAAAGTGATAGAGAAAAGAACAATAGCTCTCTTTTAAGGTAATCATAAAATATCTGTGTTTGTATATTTTTTGAATAGTCAAGAACTATGTATAACTATATATTTGACATCTAGTTAGTGTCAAATGGAAGAAGAAAGTTCCAACTAACTTGTGGTGTGCAAATATTTTAATAGGTTTTAATTAAATTAGTAATTTTAATTATTTGTTTACTATTTACACACTGTATTATGTATTGATTTCATGATTATTTATGAATCCAAACAATTTTTAGAATATAAATTAATGTATCCCTATCAGCTATCGGCTCTCCTCTGTGTCGCCTGTGTGGTCTAGCGGTCCGGGTGTTGGACTTGACTGCATGAGGTCTCGGGTTCGAATCCCGGGTCGGCCAATAAAAAGAAAATTGGATTTTTCCAATTTTCTAATAAAAAAAATGTTGGTCGGGATTGGAAACGTGCCCGGTTGGCGATAGGGACACGGTATCGAATACAAAGTATCGATACTGTACTCATGAGTAGTATCGAAAGAAAAGTATCGTACTCATAAAAGTATCGTAACAAAAGTATCGATACCTCAAAGTATCGAGTACTTTTCCTAAACAGGGGGGGGAATCACTCGGGTGAAACCGCGGTGCAACAGCTAGTACAATAATAATATTTTTTTTATCTTTAATTAAAACTTTATAAAAAAAGGATAGGCACAAAACAATCTTTAGGCAAACATGAACACATCAAAATTCCCATTCCTCCTCCGTACAATCACTTAAAAATACTGCCAAAGTTCTCTCTTAGTAGGCGGCATTATTCTAATGACTTGACTCAAACGTCGATACACAACACAGCACAAAATACTTAATACTGAGTTTAGTTTACTTTTAAATATATACTATAAATAATAATATAATGTTCAATGAAATGTATGAATGTAGCATACAGCACAGAGACACAGAAAAACGAATTGCTAGCTAACTAGGCTGCATGGTGCATTCCGAACAGTGTTGCCACCTCAATTTTTGAATTGGGGCTTTTGAAGAAGCCAAAAAAGGGCTAGATCGGGCTCGGAGTGAGTAATTGGTTTGATCACGACACGATTGAACATAAGATAGCAAGTTTTAAATAGGCAATTTTAAGATTTATTCGATACGATACCTGTTGAAAAGTACTTAATGAGTAAAAGTATCGAATGCAAAGTATAGAGTACAAAAGTATCGGTATCGAAAGGTAAAATACTCGATACCACAAGGTATCGATACTTTTCTCGTGTCTCTAGTTGGCGATAGGCTTGCCACCTATCACATTATGGGACTTAGTATCTTCGTCTAGTCGTGGGTGCCTCTGGTTGTGCCTCTGCCTACCTCTTCGGAGATATGGGCGTGAAGATACTTTTTTTATCCCTATCTATCGTAAACTACCATACTACCATACTGTATAATCATAAAATCAGAAATTTTTAAACATATCTAGAGAACCTAACTCACCTCAATACCACTCACTAGGTGGTAGAGTTTTGCAGCGACTCGCCCGGATTGGTACCACCGCCTTACCTATTCCACCGCCATAACGTCATGACGTGTTCCGGTTCGAAGGGTAAGGTAGCCGGTAAGCTTACTTTTGCTCGAGGCCCAACATCCCAGCCTCTGGTTGGCAACGCACCATTACCAGCTTTGGTGTCTCTAGGCGGCGAGAATTTCTTACCATCAGGAAATCCGTCTGCTTGTTTGCCTTCCAACAAAAAAAAATATGTTCTATTCCTTGGTTGTTCATAGTGAGTAGATATTTTAGTTATGATCAACACAAAAACTCCCGCCTGTGATAATAAGGCGTTCTAAATGTGTTACCAATCCGGGTGAGTCGCTACGAAACTCTACCACCTAGTAGGATGTCACGGTGTTAGTGACGGCAAGTCTATGCTCGCCTTTTACGAGCTGCCTGGCACAAGAAGGCAGATGGTCTATTCTACAAAGGAGCCCGGACCAACACGGGGAAAATATTACAGTCTTGTATGACTAAATATGTAAAAATCATACTCTACATAATGAATAACCTATACAAATAAAATAAACAAAATTACATTGTGATTTGGTTTTGCTTAATAGGGCTTATTGTTTTTTTTTTTAAATTATGCATTGTAACAAAAATACTGAAAAATTTTCGATGATCCAACATCCCTCACTGAAACTTGTACAGTCGCGCTCGAAAAAGTAGTTACAGTAACGATAGTTAAAGCTATAACTACCTTATTTTAAATTTAAAAAACGACAATGCATTAGATAGCACACAAATGAGCTTATTACTAATAAATAACAGCTTTGCGCAATGATCAAGACATGTGTAATAAAGAAATATTTGGGAAATTTAGCAATCACTATCAGCCTTGTTAATAAATAAATAAACTGACAACTTGTGTAAAACATCCCACTTTCGGTATTTCAGAATCTTAGTAGCTTCAAGTTCTTCACGATTACACCTAAAATGGTTATGACCCAAAGTCCTCTTCCTAACTTCTTCGTTTCATTTGTGTTATTTATGTTTGTCTCTTAAGTCATAAATGACACATATCACAAGGAAACTACTGCATAAATCTTGAAAGGGGTTCATAAACTTTTACGGATAAAGAAAATGAAATCGAAGCTAAATTTTTTTTAATTATTAAAAAATAGTGGCCCGCCTCGGTTTCGCACGGTTATGATATATACATAATATAAACCTTCCCTTTCAAACTTTATCTATTAAAAAAACAGCACGAAAGTCCGTTGCCTAGTTTTAAAGATTTATACACATAAAGGGACATAGGGACAGAGGAAGCGACTTTGTTTTATACTACGTAGTGATGTAATATGCTACATAATAAGCTAAGTCATACTAATTTTAACCTACTCTAAAGGAAAAGGTTACTAATATGACTGTTTATATTTAATATGTTAGTTAAGATTACTCGACCAATAAAGAACAGATTTTGATAGTTCTTTAAGACAGGCGATTCTAAGGTGGTCCTATTTGTTTTTAAACACAGTCCGTCGCGGTGATTTTAAGTTATACTTAATCATGAATATATCGTGACACGAATGTACTTGATAAAATTTATTTGGGATCATCTCAAAAAGTAATGATCAAATTGCGACGTAGAAATAAAATTGAAGGCAGTTTAATAAAGTTACTAGCAGCCCATCCCAGCTTCGCACGGGTGGACAAACTTTTATATAATTATACTTAAAAACTTTCCTCTTGAATCACCATATTTATTAAAAAAAACACATCAAAATCCGTTGCGTAGTTTAAAGATCTATTTCATGTAATGCCCACTTTGAAAATCAGTTGTTTTGTAGCGCCCCCCACCTCGTTATTTTCTTGTCAATAACCACAATAACATAATATTTGTTTCGCCTGGAAAAAAAAAACATTTCTTTTTTCAAGATTTGTACCTTCCAGCGTCCACAAGAGGGCATTATCGCCCACTTTGGGAAAGGCTTTAGATTAGCCTTACATACATATTTTGTTTTATTCTACGTAGTGATGCTGAGCTTAAATTATAAAAGATTTCTGAACGCGACTGTACATAGCCACAAAAACTACGAAATTGGAGGTAAATTTGGAGTAATACCTACATTACATAACACACATAAAAACGATGAATGCTTAGATTACTATTTAATTGTTAATTTGCTATATCATAATGATTCTTACGTTTAATCAAAAACATTTATATAAGTAAACATATTATGAACAGGTTGCTTAACAAAATTAAAATATTGCTAATTCAACAAGGCGAAATGTATCAAAACAACATTCCAACTGAAGTAGGTAATAAATATGCAAAAACCTACCGATATTTATCGTTCCGTAATTATTTTAAATTATATTTTACTTCAACAGTTTTCTCTTGTTGTTTTATAGGCAAACCAGCAAACGGATTTTCATTTTAAAAAATACTTGTCGAAAATGTTTTTATGTTTGCCTGCCTCGTTGGTCGATGGGCTCGTACACGGCTAACTCTACTCCCCAGCCGCGAGGCTCGGGTTTAGTTCCCGACAGGGTCAAGCATTTTTTTTTACAAGTTACACAAATTGAATCTATAGGCGTGTACGCTAGCCATTTAACCAACTTTTATGATAAATTTTTAGATGTTTATTAAATTTGTTCTGGTACCCATGTATCAGAATCGTTGACTAACGACCGCACTCAGAGATGTCAATCAACATTTAATCTATCGTTATGACACAATTTTGTATTGAAAATGTCGACTTAATGATTGATTAAGGGGCCATATACGCTAAAATACGTCAGCAGTTTACTGTTTTTTTCATACAAAGCAATCATGGA
>NJDD01001815.1:182053-195518 GCA_002245505.1 Calephelis nemesis | reverse complement strand
TTTGTTTATTTATTTGTATATAACTAGTTTAGTTTTCAAACTTTCGTTACAAATTATAAATCTTTACAAATTATAATTAAAATTATAACTATAATTTCGTTATAAATTATTGTCGCCTCTGTGGTCTAGCGGTTCAGTTGATGAACTTAACTGCCTGAGGTTCCGGGTTCGAATTCCGGGTCGGGCAACAGAAAGAAAATGGGGTTTTTCTAATTTTCTAATGAAAAAAAAACGTTGCTCGGGATTGGATATATGTGCGCGGTTGGCGATAGGCTAGCCATCAATCACATTGTGGGACTTGGTGTCTTCGGCTAGTCGTGGGTGCCTGGTTGCGCCTCTGACTATCTCTTCGGGGATATGAGCGTGAAGATACTTTTTTTTAGTTTTCAAATAGAAACAGTTTGTTAGTTACAAACGAACAAATGTTACAGTCAATAGAAAAATGAATATTTCAGTTAATTTTAATTAACTATAAGAACACATTAATTTCACGTAGACCATACAAAGGTTTTTGACACAAAGAAGGCAGTAGACTATAATTTCTTTAAGTTGAAATACGATGTCTAAATTTGATTAAAATAGGTTAAGTAGTTAAGAAATCCATAGCGTACAAAAAAACGTGACACGCAATTTACTGCTTTTGTTATAGATTAAGAATGTCCAGATACATTTTTTTTGCTTTTTTGATGACATTGGAAGGCAAACAAGCAGACGGATTTCTTGATGGTAAGAAATTCCCGTCGCTTAGAGACACCAAAGGTGGTAATGGTGAGTTGCCAACCAGAGGCCGGGATGTTAGGCCTCGAGCAAAAGTAAGTTTACCGGCTACCTTACCCTCCGAACCGGAACACGTCATGACGTTATGGCGGTAGGAATGGGTAAGGCGGTGGTACCAATCCGGGTGAGTCGCTGCGAAACTCTACCACCTAGTCAAATGTCACGGTGTTAGTGACGGTAAGCCTATGCTCGCCTTTTACGAGTTGCCTGGCAAATACCAGGGGTGGGCAAATTACGGCCCGTGGGCCGGATCAAGCCCTTGAGAGGTTTTAATCCGGCCTGCCGAGGGTTTTTTTTAGAAAAAATATGAACCTCTAAAAAAAATAATGTTCGAAATGTTAAAAGACTATGGAAATTTGAACAATTAAGATACTACTTTTTCCCCGTGTTGGTCCGGGTTCCTATGCAGAATAGACCATCTGCCTTCCTGCCAGGCAGCTCGTAAAAGGCGAGCATAGGCTTTCCGTCACTAACACCGTGACATCTGACTAGGTGGTAGAGTTTGCAGCGACTCACCCGGATTGGTACCACCGCCTTACCTATTCCTGCCGCTATATCGTCACGACGTGTTCCGGTTCGGAGGGTAAGGTAGCCGGTAAACTTAATTTTGCTCGAGGCCTAACATCCCGGCCTCAGGTTGGCAACGTACCATTACCAACTTTGGTGTCTCTAGGCGGCGTTAATTTCTTACCATCAGGAAATCCGTCTGCTTGTTTGCCTTCCAATAACATAAAAAAAAAATACTGAATCGTTAATTGCGTACCTATTTCATATGTTAAGACTTCATAAGTAGATTTTATTTCAATAAAGGATTGTAAAATAAAAAAAATGCCCTGTGTTATCTTTATACAACGTTTTAATATTTACTGCTATTTTTAGGTGTTTTAATAAACCGGCCCGCCTCAAGAATAATTATAATTTACTGGCCCGCCACTAAATTATTTTTTTAATTTACCGGCCCGCGGTCAAAAGAATTTGCCCACCCCTGTTATATACCTTACCTGTGTTATAAGATGTATCATGTATTAGATACGAATGAATACATAATTCGCCGTAATTACTTATTTCAAATCACAAAAACTAAACTAATAAATCGTTTAAAATAATAATTTTCTTTCTTAAGATCAGATAAAAAGATTACTTAGCCTTAATTTGAAGTCTAGCTAGTCATATGCATTAAAAGGGTGAAAAAATAAAACTCACGACTTATGCCCGGTTCCGACATTCAAGAAACAAGTCGATTTTGCGTACGAACGCTAGTTTTTTGGACGAAAAGTAAAAAATCTGACTACCGTCGTTCGTTGTCTTGAATGTCATAACTCATTATAACATATAAGTAAGTAAGGGACTTGGCGTGAATATATGTATGTATGTATTATTACAGTATGGATTAGTAAAATAGTTTTCACTTACTGCGCAATAAGGGGTGCTAAAAAGATGGAAACAGTTAGCAGGAACATGCCATCGGTAGGTAACTTAGGGCAATTAGCAATGATGGCCGACTTCTTTGTATTTAATTTGCATAATATTTTGACCGCCTCATTTAAAGGGGTTAGCATATACGCCTAACGCCACCGACCAACCACGAAGCTCGGTTTCAGTAGCTGAGGGGGACAGGCAGTTGTTTGTATATCTAGATGTCTTTTCTAGGTCTGAGCGTAATTATTTAAATTTATTTCCGTATGTATCTATATAATAATACGTGCTGCCAAAACTTTGGACCCCTTTTTACGAATATTGCGCGTACGGAGGAGCATTAAATTTGGCACACTTATAGTTTGTGTGTAGGAGAAGTGCAGAACGCTAATATTTTTCAATAATAATGCTTATAAAGTACATTAAATCAATAAATAAAACATTATCCACACTACCATGCATTTGACACAGACAAACAAATATATTGATGATAACGATAAAATATCACAGATGGCGCACTAAAAAGTTTGGAAACAAAGTATTTGGTTTTGCGAAGTGAATATGGCGTTCTTATCAACAAGATATTAAAATTTATTATGGTCGAATTTCGACCAACGGGCGACTACTAGTTTAAGTAATTCTATGTATTAGTATCGTTGACTAACATCTATTAACACAAGCATTTTGCTTACTTTGGGGCTAGATTCAATTTATTTAATTTGTCCAGGGATATATTTTTTTACATTTATTTTTCATTAAGTATAAGGGGAGAGTGGGGTATATTGGATTGCCTAAAAAAATGTAACACCTCAAAAGGAGATTGGCAGAATCGGACTCAAGAAGTTCTAAAGCCCGTTTATGACCGTGATAAGAATTATTGAAATAACAAGTTGAAAAAAAATAAGAAATTTAAAAGTAAGGAATAAATAGTTTTTAATTATTTTAGAATATATATATGTACTTAAACTCGCCATTACTCTTTAAGCGTTGGTCAGACTTCTTGAGGTCGGGGGTTCGAACTCCGGGTCAGGCAACAAAAAAATAGAAAATGTGTATCTTCAATTTTGTAATTAAAATAACGCAATATTTCACAATAGGCAACGATTCTAATACAAAGAAAAAAAAACTAATACATAGAAATACTTAAATAGATACCAGAATGAATTAAATAAACACCCAGACCCGGAAATGCAGACATCTAATGTTCATCACACAAATGCCTGCCCCCGTTGGGAATCGAACAAGAGCCTCGCGGTCAGTCGATGTTGTTAGGCGTGTACGCTAGCCACTCGACCAACAAGGCGACCAATCCAAAATACCATCATAATCAGTCATATACGTTCAATATGGAGTACCTACCTAGCTCCACGAAATTCAATAATTACAAAAATCTACGTCTATCTTTTCTTTCGATCTCGCCTAATTTGCATCTTATGAAATAATTTACAATCCTATTTTTAAATATCCACAGAAATAGGAATAATCAAAGAGTATAATAATATACAGAACGGAATATTAGAGGTCAATGTACAAGTCTAATGAATGACAATAACACACAAGGAATATAATAATACTCTTTAGCAAGAGATGACACATAACAGCCTGAAATCTAGCATACCATACACGAGTACATTAAATACCCTCCTTTCACAATAATTTAATATGTATATTAACAAGTCGTTCCCAGCGTTTACATCCAACAAGCTATATTACCAGCTACGAATATCAAAATCTACAAAGTACTAGGCGGAGTTCATTTTAAAAATGTTTAATAAGGGCCATTATCAAGAATTATTGCAGTGCATTTGGCAGAGGTTGAGTAGCGCCGCGCCTTTGAGACGCCGTTTACAAGATTATAGTTTTATTATATCTACTGCACTACATAATTCTATTCGCTATACTTAGTCCAATTAGTTATGTAACTTTTGACAACTGTCAAATTCGTAGTGGTATTGCAACTGTATGTAAGGAGGAACTTTTATTTGTTGTCAAAACTTACATACCTACATAGAAATAAATAAATAAAATTAAGATATAAATATCCCTGGACAAGTCACACAAATGGAATGTAACCCCAAAGTAAGCAAATTATATGCTTGTGTTATGGGTGTTAGTCAACGATTCTAATACATATAAATATTTAAATAGATACCAGAATAAAGTTAACAAACATCCAGACCCGGAAATGCAAACATCTAAATGTTCATCATGCATATGCCTGCTCTCGTCGGGAATCGAACCCGAGTTTCTCGGTTGGTTGGTGGAGCTAGGCGTGTAAGCTAACCCCTCGACCAACAAGGCGGTCAATATCTCTGGACAAGTTACAAAAAGTGGATTTCTAAAAGTAAGTGAATTAAGTATGTTATGCTTGTTGTGTTAGTCAAAGATTCTAATACACAGAAATACTAAAATAATATATAGAAATGCTAAAATAAATTTAGTAAACACCCAGGCCCGGAAATGCAGACAACTAAATGTATAGTTCGAATATTAAAACTAAATAAATACCAAACCTATGCGCCCTGCTTAATCCAAGTGCAACCAGCCCAGTCTAGTCACTACTCACTAAACTTAGTCTTAAATGTTACGTAACTTTTGACTTGACAGCTGTCAAATTCGTATAGACTATAGATATTATATGTATAGCTGTCTCTTTTATTCGTATTGACACATTTTTAACTTGCTGTCAAAAGGATAGTGCAAGTGGTTGGAAATAGTATAACCAGGTACTAACTACATGCCTTATGAAAAAATTAGAGTATCGTGTATTTTATCGCTGTCGTCAAATCTCACTAGATGGGCTTGAGTAACGAAGCCAACGCTTTACTCAAGAGTAATGATTGTATAAGAATTAACTAACTTGACATTGGCTAAATAAGTCGTGAAAAACGATCGAAAGCCATTTTTATAAAAGAAGAACTATATGCCTAAATAACAAAACCACGCTCCCGGCTTCGCTTGAAGTTTAAAAGAGCTTACAATTTTACTTCAACAAGTGTCTTCGTTCGTACTTGATAAACAGCTTTTATATACGATAAGATGACAAACGAAACAACTGTGACGTCTATGATAGGTATCTGTGATAAGTGCGACGCTATCCTATGAATCTGTAGTCCTATGGTCCAGCTTTCAGACCCTAAACTTCGGACAGGACCATATTTATGGCGGCAGAAATAAATATTGTCATGGATCTTTATCGGGGCAAGTTGCTGCATATTACTCTACCACCAATGGCCTTGTTGGTAATGACCAGCATGCCTACCTCTTGAAAGCTGTCAGGTAATAGTCTATTCTGGATGCATCTTAGTAAAACGATATGACGCAGTCCGTGGTCGAAATCGTAGACTACTGGTAGTCAATATTGGCCTTCCCACGTAAAGTTCGGCCTTCGCATCTTCGACTGCTTTCCATATTGTAGTTAGACCTGTGAAGTTTGGACTGATAAGGAAAAGTAATCCAGACTTTTTACTTAATTATTTATTTACTATTCCTTTACACTATGAACACTTATTAGAACTGCCATTTAAATAGTACAGAATCGGATTGTCGGTTGTATACACTTCTTTCAAAGTTTCGAGGACCAGCGACTGAATAAGATCAACCTGGAAAGATAATACCGTTTAATTGGATGCTTCCTAAAAAATTGATATTCTTTTATAAAGCACACTCCCAGTTTCTGAAACGTCAATTAATTTATTTTCATCTTTATCTCTTTATAACACCGACCGGCCTCGTTGGTCGAGTGGCTAGCGTACACGCCTGCCAACACTGACTTACCACGAGGCTCGGGTTCGATTCCCGACGGGGCCAGACATTTGTGTGATGAACATTTAGATGTCTGCATTTCCGGGTCTGGGTTTTTATTAAATCTGTTCTGGTATCTATTTAAATATTTCTATGTATTAATATCGCTGACTAACACCCAGAACACAAGCATATAATTTGCTTACTTTGGGGTTACAATTAAATTTCAGGAACATTTATTAATTATTATTATTTAATTATTATAACAACTATTTATGAGAAGTCTATAGAACCGAACTCATGTTAAACAGATGTTATGAAGAGATTAATCTAAGAATTAAAATTCTTTTAAGATTAGAGCCAAGAGATCATTTTTTTGCAGAAAAAATTTCAGGCGTAATTCTTAACACCCAAAAGTAAAAGATTATAAATTTGACGTGTGTATGTCTGTCCTGTCTCTATAAAATTATAACTCCAAAACGAGTTGATCAATTTGGATGCTGATTTTGTATTTAAAAGCTAGCGTGAACGTGACGGTTCTGAGTTACATTACGGATATATTTTGTGAAGATTATTGAAAAAAAAAGTTAACTAAAAATTAAATATGTTTCATATGAAAGAATCAAACCTGATCAGGTGGACAGTATCCGTCGTCAGTCGACCTAGCCACAGTAATAAGCACCGGTGGCGGTATTCTCTGTAGAAACTGCCTTAGAGTCTTGGTTATTGACACTCTGATCTCATCTTCTGTACTTATATGGTAGGGCAGCCCACCCTGGTCCCTGGTGCATCCCCCAGCGAAGACTGCCCACCAATCAACTGACTCACCAAGTTTTTCGGCTTCTCTTTGTAATATGTCCGCTAACTCTGATACCTTAAATCAAAATTAGCTTCACGTTGGTATAGCACCATAAACATCTTTGGTGCGAACAAGAAACTATCTCACATAAGGTGGTCTAGCGGCGACGTTTACCTACTTTAGTACCTACTTATCTACAACTTAGATCGTCATATAAAAATCTCGCTTCACATTATACAACCGGCACAAACTCTGATACTACTGAACCGATTTTGATCGAATCACATCCATCCTGTGTAGAATAGAGTTAGACCACTGCTTTTCTGCCAGGCAGAGAGTGTAAGAGACGAGCACAGGTGCAATAAGTCATTACCAACAAGACCACTGATGGTAGACTGAAGAGTTCTGTGCAGCAGCTTGTTAGGTTAGGGATCAACAACCTTACATATTATTGCCGCCATAACGATGGTGTCATATTCAAGTCCGTAGGATAGGGTAGCCGGTAGACTTGTACAATAGGCCTGACATCCCGGCCCCCAGGACAGCGACGCACCTGTAACATCTATGGTGTCTATAGGCCATGGATATCTCTTACCATCAAGAGAGTTGTGTGCTTGGTTGGTGAATCACATATAAAAAGCATAAGCGTTAATTAATTAAAACGCTTAAAAAGTAGCCTTTTTACAAAAGCTAATATTTAAAAAAAAGTATTTTACGCCCATAACCCCAAAGAGTTAGGCAGAGGCACAACCAGGGCACCCACGACTAGCCGAAGACACTAATCCCACAATGTGATAGGTGGCAAGCCTATTGCCAACCGGGCACATACCCAATCCCGAGCAACATTTTTTATTAGAAAATTGTAAATACTACATTTTCATTTTGTTGCCCGACCCGGGATTCGCACCCGAGATCTCATGAAGTCAAGACCAACACTTGGACCGCTAGACCACAGAGGCGATTAGTTATATTGAACAAACAAATTAAACTGTCTCACCTTATAAAATGTTTGAGTTTTTTCGCCTGAATAATTTTCTAAATTATTATACTTTTCCAGATACAAAAACATTTCTTCGAGTGCATCTAACTGTTTTTCCCTTAGTCCCACAACATGCTCAACCGTCTTCGTATCATCCCGTATAGGCAATTCAAATTTAAATATCCCTTCCAAACGGTCGTATAGTTTTATGCTTTCGTACAACTTCAGAAAAGGGTTGCCAGTGCTGAAAAAATCTAAATCTATATCTAAAACATATGGCTGCGTTACATTTATATCTTTTACTACATCCCTTATTTTATCATCAAAGGAATTCAATTCTGCAACAGTCAGATGGAACATCCGTTTATTTTCCAATCGTGATGAATATAGGGCATCTGACATATAATACGGTTCCTTGCTGTCTACACGAAGTAAACCAGTTTCAGGGTGGTCTCCAACATGAATTACGCGTGTGCCATCTGTAAATTGGTTCGCCCATGGTGGCCTGAGCCATACAACTCGACCAATGTGGCCGGCGGCAACTGCAGGTACTATCCAATTTTCTATTTGCAGTAGTGGCAAGATCTGTTTACCAGACCGAGCCTCTGTGCCTTTCATCTTACGGTCTATAAGCATATCTGGATGGGCATCAAGGTGCAATAGAGTATTGTTCTCCAAAGGTAATTTCTTCCCGCCTATCGCCGCGTATATAAATTGTAAAGCGTCATTGTGTTCTTCCACTACATATATTGGTATCCGTTTGAAGCTTTTTAATTTTACTTCGCTATTATCGCCCATTTTGTAAACTCCCAGTATATTGGCCGATCTAGAAAACAAACAATAGTTATTTTTGATGTTTTAAACCCTGAAACTAGATTTTATTAACACCCACCAGTAACCCAGTTAGGTACTAAACGGGTAGCATTATACGAGATGTGTTGAAAAAATAAAATCAATTTTTAAGGTTTGTACATATAATTTCCTTTTTTGTTTATGGGCCGTGTTGGTCCGGGCTCCGTTGCAGAATAGACCATCTGCCTTCCTACCAGATAGCTCGTAAAAGGCGTCAACATCACCGTATCATCTGACTAGGTGGTAAAGTTTCGCAGCGACTCACTCGGATTGGTACCACGGTCTTACCTATTCCTGCTGCCATAACGTCATGACATGTTCCGGTTCGGAGGGTAAGGTAGCCGTTAAACTTACTTTTGCTCGAGGTCTAACATCCCGGCCTCAGGTTGGCAACGCACCATTACCACCTTTGGTGTCTCTAGGCAGCGGGAATTTCTTACCATCAGGAAATCCGTCTATTGTTTGCCTTCCTATAGCATAAAAAAAACATACATTTGAAATTCCTATACATATCCGTACGAAAAAATTACTGGCGTGTCGGCAGGTTTTCTGGATTTGTTGTGTTTGGACATTTTTCGAAACTGAATTCCGTAACTAAAAATTTGCATAATTGCAGCTATTTTGCATGTTTTTGTTGTTTATAACAGATACCAACTGTCTTGGCTGGGATCATATAAAATAATAGCGGCCCGTCCTGGCTTCACACGGGTATAAAATACACATATAAATTTTTCTCTTCAATCACTTTATCTATTAAAAAAACCGCATCAAAATCCGTTGCGTAGTTTTAAAGATTTAAGCATACAAAGGGATGCCCGTTTATATGCTTAAATCTTTAAAACTACTTTATACTATGTAGTGCTGCATGTCAAATTAAGAATCTCTTTCAGTTTTCTGTCGGTTGGAAAGAAACCATTTTGAGGGCTACAGTATCGCCTCTGTGGTCTAGTGGTCCGATGTGGGCGTCGACTACCTGAGGTCTAGGGTTCGACAACCGGATCTGACAACTCAAAAACATTTTTATTGAATATGTACCCAGTTGGTGACACCTAGCACATTGTGGGATTTAGTAGTATCTTCAAATGATATTTGGTGCCCTGGTTGTACATCTGCCTACCTCTTATATGATACCAGTGTGAAGATACTTATTTTTGTTTTTTTAAATACGCTTCGTAGACATCAACAAGTTGAGTACGGACGATCATAAATTTTCATAATTAAAGAAAAGACAAGATTTTAAATGCGGCCTTTGTCTTAGCTTAAAGAATTATTTTTTTATTAATATGTTTGAAGACTGTCTGACGGGACTTTAACACGCGACCAAAGCGGCAGCCTAAAACTATAAATTAATATAAACATTTGAACTTGACCCAATCTCATCAAATACAAATTAAGTTTAACTAACATACATTAAAAAAACTTACATCTGTTAAATTATTCTAATAACCTCGCCCTTAGTTGTAAGTCCGTTAAGGACTTACAACTAAGGGCGAGGTTACATGTGCGACTTTTTTTGTGAACAGACTTTTTTAATACATAAAATATTGCCATGAAATCTGGATCTGATAATGAAATAGCAAAGAAATCGAGGAAAATACTCATTTTTTGTACTTAGTCTTAAATGATATTATAATAGTAAAATCGAAGTCTATAAATAAAGAAGAAATAAGTCTGCAAAGACTTGAAAAACAAACTGAGCCGACCTGGCGAACTTCACACCAACTGATATTGACAGCTCATAAAAGTGTTTCTATTACACTTAGGGCTTGAAATACTGGTATTTTTAGGAACCGGTATTAATGACCTTGAAGCAATACCGATACCAAGGCGTTACCTCTACTGTTTGTACCGGTACCACACTTAGTACCGGTACTGTTAGTTTAAGGGTTCTGATACCAGTACTGTTTCAATAATACCGGTACTAGAAAACATATTACTTATCATTTTTTCTTAAATCGAAGATATCTCTGTTCCTCTCATGAGAGAAGTTAAAATAATACCGATATCTAAAGGAAAATTGGCAACGTCGTCAAACGTCTTGTGTTCAACGGGTTCAATTGGATACCGGATTTTATCGGTATTAGTACTGGTACTTGTTAGATACCGGTATCGGATCGGTACCGGTTTTAGAACTACCGGTACCCACTTTGGAACCGGTATCCAGGAATCGAAATGGCAAGAACCGCTAAATATAGGTACAGAACCTGTACTCTTCGTACCGGTTCCAAGCCTTGATTAAACTTATTAAAGATTAATAAACTTTCACCTCTGTTAAAGTTGTTAGTACTTCTAGTACTTTTTTTTTATGATATTGGAAGGCAAACAAGAAAACGGATTACCTGCAAGTTCTGGTTGTGCCTCTGCCCACCACGTCAGGGATATAAGCGTGAAGATACAGTACAGAAAGTACATCTTTTATGTAATAGTGAATGTCATAAATAAAACTATGAGACTATTCGGTCCCACCCTACGAAAACAATGTAACTGCGCAGTTGATTTGTTGACCTTAGCCCGTAATATAACAAGGATCTGACAATGACGAAGTAGTGAAAACCCAATAATCAAACATCGGAACTGGTGGGCGTTAAAATATTAAGCTTCGATGTCAACAAAGGCATATATGTTACTTTTAGTTAATTCAAATGATTTAGTCATGGATTATCGCTTACAGTAGAGGTCTCGGGTTGGATCCTCGGGTTTGGGCTATCAAAAGAAAATTTCTATTTTTTCTAATTAAAAGTAATTATGTCTGAGATTAAACATCATCATCATCAGCCGGAGGACGTCCATTGCTGGACATAGGCCTCCCCAAAGAGTGCCTCAAGTCACGGTCACCAGCCGCTTGTATCCAGCGACTCCCCACAACTTTGACCAGATCATCAGCCCACCGGGTGGGAGGTCGTCCAACAGTACGTCCTCCGGTGCGGGGCCGCCACTCTAGAACCTTTCTTCCCCAGCGGTTGTTTGTTCTGCGAACAATATGGCCTGCCCATTGCCACTCCAGCTTGCTGACTCTCTGAACTATGTCGGTTATTCTCGTTCTCTTGCGGATCACCGAATTACGGATCATATCTCGCAGAGAAACCCCGAACATAGCTCTCTCCATAGCACGCTGAGCGACTCTGAGCTTATTTAAGAGCCCCACATTTAACGGCCAAGTCTCAGTTCCATATATCATCACCTGTACACACACGAAGGCTTTCGACTTTAGGCTCTGCGGTAATTTGGACAAGAAGATACCCTTTAGCTTCCCAAACGATGCCCATCCGAGTTGGATTAATATATGTACTACTTATCACATTATGGAACGTAGTGTCTTCGGCTAGTCGTGGGTGCCCTGGGTGTACCTCCGCCCACCTCTTCGGGGATACAAGCATGGTGATACATTTTTTGTTATGAATTATTAGCAATAATAGGATTATTAGAATAGTACAAACTATGTGGTGAAAAAATCGGACGCGCAAGTATTCCGACGACAAAATATATGAAACGAAGACGAAGCTTAGACCACGTTTGAGGCCTTTGAAGAAGGTTTTCCGACTTACGAAAGGTGTTGTAGGCGCAGACAACATTTAAGGCCTTTGAAAGAGATTCGACTTACGACAAGTGTTGTGGGCTGAGACCACATTTTGGGCATCAGAAAAAGATTTTTGACATTTGACAAGTGTTTATAGGCATAGACATTTAAGGCCTCCGAAGGAGATTGTCGGCAAGTGTTGCAAGCACAGAAAATATTTTAGGTATTTCAAATAGATTCTCGATTTTTGTTAATTGTCGTAGTTATTTTGAGTAAGTGTTATAGGAACAGACTACATTTTAGGCCTTTGAAAGAGATGTTCGATATAACGATGGATATAACACTTCTCTTTGTACCAATTCTTTTATAGACATTCGAAGATTAAATCAATCAGTTCACAGCACTGACCTGTTTCCGATTGGTTTATTTTCTGCAGGATTTGTCGGCGTTTAAGATATTTTGTTTATTTTAACATCTTTCGATAATACAATATAGTAGGCAAATTAAGGATCTATGGTATAATAATAATAATAACACATTAATTGGCTTGGATTGTGGTACTTACATTATGGTGTTACATTATAACAAAAACCGCACATCCGTCATTTTTGACTTAATTTAAAACAATCATTTTCATAATATAAATTTCATTACTTAAATTAAATTGAGTTTGAACATTTCATCAGACCAATACATAACTAGCTTATTTTAACATTAAATCATCGCATTTTTTTATTTGAATACTTTCTTGACCTAGAAGTTGCATTGAGAAAATTATCATATTGAAAGTACTACGATCAGGAAAACCTAAAGGGTTAAGGCCGTTACCTTAACCCTTTTCTTTTTGGTTACCTTGTAGGTTAGAGATTAGGTGCTAGAGTTTAAGTGGATACGAATGAGTACGATTTATGTGGAATCTGCTTATTTAGCAGCTATCCTAAAATAGATATGTCAAGGAATAATACCCACTTGCAGTTTCACGCAGCTTCGCTTGCGTAACTTGACTTTTACTACACCGATTTTGATGAAACAAAGCCTATGTCACTCTGGGATAATGTAGCATTCTAAGGGTGAAAGAATTTTTGAAATCGGTCCAATAGTTTCGTAGCCTATTCAATTCAAACAAAAAATCAAACATTTCCTCTTTACAATACTAGTATAGATTACCAACTGATCCGTATCTTTTTGGACCTGATTAATACAGGGTCAAATAATCCCCAAAATCAAACTCATACTAGAAAACTTTCATACAATAACATGCGGCGTAATATATGCATCATTCTATTCTGGACCGACCCTGGAAGCTTTGAAGCGGTGGCTGAATGCCTTCAACGTAAGCAAACTTCCGTGCAGCGCAAAACGTAGATGCGCGGTGCTCCCC
>NJDD01001815.1:166559-182041 GCA_002245505.1 Calephelis nemesis | reverse complement strand
GGGGGAGTGTTGTGACGGGCGATCCCGGTCGATACAACGCGCCACTGACGTCACTACGCTACTACGCCCGACCAAACACTCCCCGCTGTCCTCCGTGACCTATTGCGCCGTTACGCCCACTTGGGTCAAGGCGCAAAAACCGCACATCTAGATCCTCCCAGGAAGATTCTAGGTACTATCTGGGGTCAACTGAATAAGAAAAACTACTGACTTATTATAAAGACTAAAGAGTACAGTTGAGTTGATAATATTATAGTTTGTATCAATATATATAGTAAAAATAAAGTCGCTTCCTCTGTCCATGTCGTTTTGTAAGCGTAAATCTTTAAAACTACGCAACGGATTTTGATGCGTTTTTAATAGACAAGGTGATTAAAAAGGAAGGTTTGTACAAACACGTTATAACCATGCGAAGCCGGGACGGGCCGTTAGTACCTTGTATAAAATAAAGTCCCTTCCTCTGTCCCTATGTCCCTTTGAAGCATACATAAATGTTTAAAACTATGCGACGGATTTTGATGCGTTTTTTTAAAAAAAGTGATTAAAGAGGAAGGTTTAAATGTATATTTTATGTACGAAGCCGGGGCGGGCCGCTGGTACCTAGTACATATAAAATAAAGTCCCTTCCTCTGTCCCTATGTCCCTTTGTATGCTTAAATCTTTAAAACTACGCAACGTATTTTGATGCGGTTTTTTTAATAGATAAAGTGATTAAAGAGAAAGGTTTATGTATATTTCATAACTGTGCGAAGCCAAAGCAGCCGCTAGTCAGTGTATAAAATAACCTTGGAATGCTTTAGTCTATGTTTATCACGAGACACCAGGTAACATTTAATTTATCATTAAGTTAACTTTGTATTAAAAGTGGCGCCTTATTGGGTAATTAAAAGATAATTGTCGTCTCTGAGCACGGCCGTAAAATGAGAGTCAAATTCATGTAATAATTTTTACCAGTGTTTAAAGAGTATAACACCAGGTTGAATTATGTTTATCAATAAGGCGGTTAAAGTTGGCTAAAGCTGCACCAAAAAATCTACAGCAACATTATATTGACGCCTAATCCCTTGCACTGATTAGAAATATAACATACATACATACATATCTTCACGCCAAGTCCTTTACGGGGTAGGCAGAGAGTATCGAGTGCCAGACCTCACGATCCTGACAAACCTATCTAGCTTCCTTTACATTTATTACCCTTTTCATACAAACACGCCGGTTTCGGAGACTCTTGACACCACCCTCGGATAATATCCGATTGATCTGATCATTAAATGTCAGCCTTGGTCTCCCCGGGTACCTACATCTATCCACATTCGCATTGTATATCTGCTTTGTCAATCTTTCATCTGTCATTCTTTCCACATGACCGAACCAGCGGAGCATGAACCCTTTCGCATTTTAACACCAACACTTTCTTTCAATCCCACTCTTTCTCGGATCTTACTGTTACGAATGCGGTCAGCGAGCGTGACGCCACAGATTTTCCGTAGTGCTCTCATTTCGACCGCATTTATCCTACTTTCATGATAGTAGAAATATAGTGTGTCAAATGTCATGATTTTTACAAATCTATCTAGTTTCGTCCACATTAATTGCTCTTTTCATACAAACCTCCTGTTATGTAACTCCTGACACCACCTTCGGATAATGTCTGAGCGATATATTCGTGGAATGTCAACCTAAGTCCCGGGATGCACTATGTAGCAATACCTACATAGTGCATCCCTCCATATTCGCATTCTATGGCGTTTTTAGATGTCATCACTATATAGTAAGTATAAAATATAGTTGCTTTCCGCTGTCTACTCCTATGTATGCTTAGATCTTAACACGCCTAACTAGACCGATCAACCGCGAATCTCGGGTTCGATTCTTGACGAGGGCAGGCATTTGTGTGATAAACATTTAAACATTTGTCTGCATTTCCGGGTCTGGATGTTTATTAAATAAATTCTGGTATCTATTTAAATATTATTAGAATCGTTGACTAGTGTTAGGGGTATAACACAAGAATATAATTTTCTTACTTTGGGGCTAGATTCAATTTATGTGACTTGTCGAGGGATATTTTTCTTTTATATTTAAAACTAGGCAAGGGATTTTGATGCATTTTTTCTAATAGTTAGTGTGATTCAAAAGGAAGGCTTATATGTATAACATAAAAGTTTGTCCTTACTTGCGAAACTTGGACGGGCTAGCAATAAGCTTATTTAATAACTACTCTTTCGATAATGGCCTCGCCCACGACTTGAAAAAACTTCTACTTATAACCAGTAAAGCCTCGTCCTATTTGAGGATCTTCCAAAAATGTATCATATATGAAATTGTTGTATGCATGGAGCTGGGAGATAGTGTGGCGAAGATGGCCGCTAATGATTAAAACATTACCTATAAAAGGATGTAAAATGTTAACGTCGACGTGTGATATTGTTAACTTATAGATTTGAAAATTTCAATTTTTTTAAATAAAAATTAGCTAATACCAACATCGACGTTTTTTGGCAATCACAACCAACATTTTTAAGGGTTAAAGTTTTGAAGAGTGTGTTGGTCCTAAACAAGTTTAAAATGGGCGGTATTTTGGCTTGATGGCTTCAGCTAATGGTGGATGTTCTGATTGTAATATTGCACACGGTTTCCGGAATACGGGCATTGCGTTACTTACTTTAAGATTGTTTCCAGTAGATACATGCACTTAGTTACTAAATAAATTGTCAGAGTAAAAAGAATGAAGATGTATTTACAATAAGATACTGAACCAACTTCCTCAATCGTTTGCTACGGCATTGTACCATCTCACTTTTCATATAGAGAAAAGCTATATGTAGAGATAATTTTAAAAAACTGTAATACAGCGAACCAGTACGTAACATAAGTACAACACGGGTAGCCTATTGTAAAAGATAACCGTAGCTTATAGACAACAAAAGTATTGTAAGTGTTGCTGTCCGGGGAGTTAGGCCATTATTGTACAAGTCTACTGCCCCTAGGTAAAATACCTTCCGGCTTCCAGACCTGAACAGGTCAGTGTCATCATGACGGCCGGAATAAGTAAGTGTATCCGTTCGAGTTGCTGCTCAGCACTCTCATTCTCAGTGCAATAAAATTAAGAAAAAATATATCAAATAAAACATGTTACGTATATAGTTATTTCTTTTACTGCAAATATAATGTGATATTTGCTGATTGCTCTATCTATAATTATATCAAATTAGAAGAAATATTTTCGTGGAAAGCAAATTTTCCGAAGATGAAGAACAGCATGAGGAAGTGATTGTTGCCCGTTTAAAGAGAACAGGCAGAACATATTTTATAAGGTTTAAAAAGTTAATATCTCGCTCTAATAAATTGGAATTCTGGGAGATTACATTGCGAAATAGATTTTTCCGATTTTTTTCCGAGAATAAATTGAACGCCCAATGATAAGGTATATGGACTACAAGAACTTTTAAACTACATAACTTGCTGCTATAGAACCCTTCATGAGCGACTCCAACTCGCACTTTGCAGCTTTTTTTTTATAAATCGCAAATTTTACCGATACAAAGTCAACATTGTGCATTTTAGTAAAAAATAGCAAACAAGAAGAAGTTTCGGGACGAAACGAAAGGATGTTTATAAGTCTGATTCCTCGGGGGGGTGGGAACTCTAAAACTCAGGCGAAGACACGGGCAAGAACTAGTATAGCTACAATATATATTTACTATTTTAAAAAAAATGAGTATAATTTACATTACTGTTAATAATAGTAGGTAGGTACAATACAAAATCGTCTTCGTGGTCTAGTGGTCCGGTGTTGTTGTTGACTACATGTGGTCTCACGTTCGTTTCAGGGGTCCGCCAACTCAAAATGTGTTTTTTTTATTTCATAACGAATAACACGTTGCCCGGTATAAAGTAAAAGCTAGTTGACGTTAGGTTTACCACATGTCACATTGTGAATCGAAGTTCCTTCACTCTCTCTCTCTCTCTTGTTGTACCTCTGCCTGCTCCATTGGGAATGGCGTAAATATCCATATTCACAATACATAATATAATAAAAAAATTCATCTCATTCAAGGCATAATTTTTGGACCGACAAAAGTGAAATTTTATATAAACATATAATGTCACAACCTTGTACAAACATACATACATAACATAACGAACGACCTAACGAACTATAACTGAGGATGAAAGTCTGTACAAAAATCTTTTCTATGCTGACGAAATATAAGTTTATTATTCTAAGAATTATTTTGTTTTGAAAAGGTTTTTCCGCCTTATATTTTGAAATATCCGTATTTAAAGAAGTGAAAGATAACACTTTCGTAGTCAGTCACAGTCTACGAAATGTTGAAGTTAAGGATAATATTACTTCAAATCTATTTCGGTATTAGTTATAGTCATATATTTTTATTCAACATAGGATAAAAAATATCTCACATTGAAGGTCACAACAAGTCAATGATAATTACAATTAATATTATGAAAAACTAATGTCAACAACAATAACAAATAATATTCATTAACAAACATTACTATTAGATAATATTAAGAAAAACAAATGTCAACAACAATAATAAAATAACATTCTTTAACGAAAAAAAAAATATAAACTTAAAAAATAACTTAAAATATATACATTTTTAAATTAATTAAAAGAAAAAAAACAACAAAATGATAATATTGTGACGAGATGTTTGGAATCTGTAATTCGTAAAAAGGCATTAAGTATTATGTCCAAATATCCTTATCATCAATGTAGTCACTGATTTTTGCTTATCATCAATGTAGTCACTGATTGATTTTGTAATATGCTTTTTCCATAAGTTTTCTCTTAATTACGCTTTTAAATTGCGTATCAGGGAGGTCTGTTATTTCCTTAGGAATTTCGTTGTAAAAACGAACACCTTTTCCTAGAAATGATTTTCTTGTAGTTTGTAATCTAAACCGCGGTGGCAACAAGTGATTTTTGTGATGCGAATTAATATGATATGGATGACATTTTTTGTACTTATTTATATTTTCCTTCACATTAACTATATTAATTTTGTAAATGTACAAACATGGCAGAGTCAATATATTGATTTTCTTAAATAATTCGCGAATGGAGTCTCTTGGCTTAAGATTGTAAATGGATCTAATAGCTCTTTTCTGTATAACAAATATAGAATTAAGACTAGCAGCTGATCCCCAGAGCAATACTCCATAGCTCATAATGCTATGAAAGTACGCAAAGTATACTAAGCGGGCTGTGGCAACATTCGTCATTGATCTTATTTTTTTAATAGCGAAAGTAGCTGAACTCAACCTACTAACCAGTTTTTCGATATGTATGCGCCACTGTAGCTTTTCATCTAAATTTATCCCCAGGAACGTAGTGGCTGCAACAGGCTTAAGTTCAACATTATCAATGTTAATTTTGGGCTCTAAAGAGAGAAAAGAGTAAGTTTTATACATTTAGTTTTAGAAGAGTTTAATATTAAATTATTAACAGAAAACCAATTTGAAATTAGTTCTAAGGTATATTTAATTGCATTGCAGTTGATTTCTTTATGTTGTAAATCAAATAATAAAGACGTGTCGTCGGCAAAAAGTACAATCTCAGGTAGTTGTTCTACCATAAACGGAAGGTCGTTAATATATATTAAGAAAAATAAAGGGCCCAAAATAGAACCTTGAGGCACTCCTATCGTCATTGCTGTGCCATCAGATATGACATTATCTATAGCAACTTGTTGCTTTCGATCAGTTACATAAGAATCTATAAGTCTGAGAGCAGTTTCACGAATTCCATAAAACTTTAATTTCCGAATAAGAGTTTGGTATTCTACGCAATCAAAGGCCTTAGAAAGATCACAGAAAATGCCAATAGCATCACATGACTTCCCCCATGCATTATAAATTCTTGTGATTAACTTCATTGCTGCGTCTTGGGTCGATCTACCTTTAGTGAATCCATATTGTCGACGATGAAAAATATTGTGATTTATAAAATGATACATTAATTGTTTAAATATTATTTTTTCGAATATTTTACTAAGAGTTGGCAATATCGATATGGGACGATAGTTTGATTTTTCAAATTCACAGCCTGATTTGAAAATCGGAATGATTTTGCTTATTTTCATTAAATCTGGAAATATACCTGTATCTACGCAATCATTAAAAAGTGATGACAACACAGGTGCAATGCATTTGATGATTGAAGCTACAGATTTTATAGACAAATGTCACAAATCCTCAGTTGTTTTCATTTTCATAGATTTAAATGCTGTAATTATATCGTCAGGTGACACATGCGAAAATTTAAAATTTGGTATGTCACAAGTAACATGTTGCCTTAAGAAAGATTCCGCTTTATCTGGATAGGAAGATAACTGTTTAGTCAGTAGGGAAGGTATTTGTGAAAAATATTTCTCAAACTCCTTTGCAACCGTAATTTTATCCGTAACTGTTTGATTGTCAATATTTAAAGATATATTTTTATCATAATTTTTACATTTTACTGTTTCAATGTTAATAACATTCCAGATAGTTATAGTTCATATAGTCATGTCCTAACCAATATTTCTATAGGTTCACGCTTCGGAAATGTTGCCCGGGATTGGAAATGTGCCCGGTTGACGATAGGCTAGCCACCTATCACATTGTGGGACTTAGTGTCTTCGGCTAGTAGTGGGTGTCCTGGTTGTTCTTCTGCCTACCTCTTTGGGGATATGGGCTTGAAGAAACCTTTTTTTAACGTGTCGTACCAAGCGTCTCTTATGTTTCTGCCAGCGCAATATTCTCCGCAATCCGAGCAGCCATAGCAGCTGAAACTCATCCGTACTGGCTGATATTGTGTCCAATATCAAACTGAATAAAAATGGGATGAGTACTGAACCTGCTGAACTCCGACGACCGAATGTGAAAAGAGTGGACTTTGAGTCACCATCGGTTTTAGTCCTAACTAAAAACTCAGATTAATGCTACATTTCTCGGTCGATAGCAACATAGGTTTCCGGAACATTTTTATGATTTGGCGGACTTTGAGGTCTCTTTGACCACAAATCCCACTAAGTCATACTAATCCTACACAGGCAAAAGCCTTCTGTAGATTCAAAAATATAAGGTGCAGAGATTATTATATTAATTCTCCATATGATGATTCTACATGCAAATTTAGGGTCCATGATAAGGATACAGCACTGTTGTATCAATATTACAAGACTTTAATGTCGGTTCCTGGAGAGATAACGTGATAAAAGAGTTTTGAGAGAGAGATGAGTGATATCACCTTTATAGCAAAATAGGTCCCACGCTCCGGAACCAAGCCTTTGCTATTAAATATCCTTGTGTTATCAAAGATTGAAACTTTACCTCGTGTTATCAAAGACACATCTTGTCCCTAGTTTAGAGGAAGACTTGGAGTCTGCTCTACTTTATGCTGTGTATTCATAAGCTTGTGGACGTTATCATGTCATTAACTCAATTTATTATCAATTTTTATTGTACATAGCAAAAACTAAATAAAACTAAAAAAAAGTATCTTTACGCCCAGAACAAACTAAATTAAAAAGTCTTTAGAACCTTTAAAAATATCTCCTGTAAAAGGGCTTCTATTTTAAGAAGATAATAAATAAAATGAAGTGGACCTTGTGTAAAAATAAATAAACTATTACATAACGATTACATACTAAATACATACATGCAATAATTTTTAAGACCAAGTTTTAATATGAGGAAGTGTTTATAAATTGCAAAATAATTGTTTTAAAAGTGGTCAAGTGTCAACTGGAGAAAGATTTTTTAATACTATTACTCAATGGCAAATGCTGTATGAAATACATTACTAGCACTACATTATAATATTTTTTATATAATTTTTGTAATAAAAATATTTTTTATATATTATATAAAAAATATTTTTATTACAAAACAAAAATAAAATTTAAATGTACCTAATAAAACTGTCAAAAAATTTGCAAACACAACAAAAAACAATAACAATTTAAGAAGTTATTTTCTAAACATTTTTTAAAAAATCTAGACATTCTGTTCTTTTATTTAATTGTTTAATATATTGATTTGAATATTTTTTTAAAACAATCATAAAATATATACCCCTGTAAAAAAAATTAAAAAACACAATAGTTTCAAAATATAAGATAATTAATTATAAATCATTTTCAATACATTGTAAATTTGATTCTTGCTAATGATACCAAGTCCCATTTTGTGAAATGTGGCAAACCTGATGCAAACTGGGCATAGGTATATCCAATCCTGGGCAACACAATGTTTTTTTGATAATTGAAAAAAAAGAAACACATACTTGTTTGTCATTCCTGGAATTTAACCATAGACCTCATAAAAATAAGGTCCAACACCATACTACAATATCACAGAGACAATAAAATATTCTAAAATAAACAAAAATTATAGGTGTATATAATATATATACATGCCAAGATGCTGCAGTAGTGTTTGAAGGAGGTGCATAATAGCTTCTTATAACTTTGTTTGAAATTTATAAAAAGAATTAAGCTTTGCAAGTCCGTGGTAGTTCTTGGTTTTATTTTCTTGGAACATAGTCTGTATTTTTATTTTTTTACACATTGGGAGGCAAAGAACCAAACTAACTTTGCCACATTAGGATGCATTACCTATGGACTCAAAATAGCATCAAACGGAAAAGTAGACCAAATTACAATGCCAACCCTGAGACTGGGATGTTAAGCCTCTTGCATACTAAATTAAGACTTTCAATTCTTTCTTTGAATTCTAAAATTGAATTTTAGATTAAGGTGAGGTTGTTAAATTTTCAACTTTCAAATTTCTGATCGAATAAAAATATTCCTTCCAGTTGAAATGATAACATTCGCACCGGTTTCTTACATGAACGATAGGTACCTAAGACATGAGACATGCAACGTCTGAGGCAGCTCTAACAGTGAATTTGATAGGACTTAATAGCTAGTACAATTTCAAATTCTATAATATTATCAACAATTTCGAAAGCAAATATGAACTTACGGATAAATGCGGTGTTTTGTGAATTACAGTAGGTACAAAATATATTTATTATTTCGTTTACTGCTAAATACTACATAAGCGTGGTAAATTCAGATTATATGCAATATTTTCAGTCATAATAAAATTAATTTAAAATCGTTATCGTAATTTGTTTCACTATAATCTTTTAATTTATTTTGAATTTGCTAATTTGTATTTTGTTATGACATGTTTGTCAAGTGTCAAAAAATAAATGTCATATTCGTTGTCATTTGTCCACAGACTAATTAGTAATACAGTTGTCAAACTTGAAGTGTCGTTTTTTTTTTAAATCTTTTTTTTGGAGGCCTTAGTTCACTCATGGTGACTATGCCGGCCTCAAAGTGTCGTTTCTCATTGTCAATTAGAGTGATATTCGTCAATACCATAGAAACAGGAATATATAAAGAAGTCCAATAGGTATTTTTCAATAGCAAATTTAGTTGTATGAAGACCATGAGAAGCGAAGTATAACTAAACATCACCTCTTTTTATCTCAAATGTGCATGTTACGTCGAAAGAGATAGGTAAAATTTTTTTGTTTAAGGTTATTTTCGCGTCAAATGTGTGACGTCTTGACAATCCTCATGCTTGCCATCTACGCCATATTTTGTTGAAAATTTTATAGTGATGTACTATTATCATTATCGATATTTTATTTTACGTTCCTAGAAAAAAATATTTCTAGATATGAACGAATACCATTGGCATTGAAAATATTAGTCACCGTCTATCGTAACAAGAATTTGCTCGAGATCGAGTCAATTTTAATGTCATTTTGAATAATTATGGTCAGATAAAGCCTACAAATTAAAAAATTTTGAAGAAATCATTGTATATGTGTGATGTGTTTTCTAGATGCAAACAAATCTCATAAATTACTGTATAGTTAACTAATGATTGGTGTGCCCAAAAATTTAGACAGCCCTGGTTTTGAGAAAACTAGCAAGGCCACCAAGTGCGGTTACATTGAGAAAAAATAACATATCATTTCATATTTGGTTTAATAATTATAAGGGCATGTTTTCGTCGTAGATCTAGAATACTCTACTAAATTTACACTGGGTAGCTATTACTGTATTCTTTGCTACTGGGTGGCCTCCTAGGTAGGTTCTGTCGCTTTGTGTAACAAAAACAACTCCTTTGATATAGAAATGTTGTTAAGGTTTTTTTTTGTCATCGACAGTAAGTTGCTTTACTTTTTGTTACCAGCTACAGATCTTAGTAAATATTGTCTTTGCTAACTTTGGTAAGTATGATCATCTCGCTGCAGAGTATTCGTACTCTTTGGTATGATCCTCGCCTGATGGTAAGTGAAGAAAGAGTTGAATGTGGAATAATTGCACTAAGCCAAAAGGTGTCAATATACTGTTTCTTAGAATACGTATATAATTAAGAAATAGCTAATAGGTCTTGGCGTTGATGTCTAGATCATCGAGGGTCTCACCACATATTTGAGAGAACTAATTGAATCCCAGTTGACAGATTTTGAAGGAACCCGTATTCTTCGTACCTGAGAATATTGTCCTTCAGATACGCTACCAAGTGTTAACACACCTTTAATCTTGCCGAGTATGGAGGTAATTGAATTACGCCTATGTTACAAGGGACGCTCCTGAACATTGTTTTCGAGGTTTTTGATTATTTTTACATATCGCGACAAAAAGTTCAATTTATGAATGTATATTAAACAGCCTTGTTCACACATACACCCGCCCTCGTCGAGAATCAAACCCGATACTCGTGGTTGGTCGATGGAAGTTAGACATGTCTCTCGGCCAACGAGGCGGACGAATTTGCTTTGGTTAGATAACGGAGTCATCCCACGACCGTATTTAAAGCATAAAAATATTCTTACCACACGTTTACGCGCAAACCACCAAGTATATTGGTACTAGCGTGAACATAGCTAAAGTAGTCTTTGAACGTATACACTTACCACTGGTAACTCTATTTTTTGTAAGCAAATGAAGTTACACACCAGATCAACGGGCGCGTAAGTTTTATTAGTAAGGTGGTTTCACTAAGCGTAACCTTCCACTGGTAAGTGCTTCAGCAACCTCCATAGCTTTAACAATTCTTTAGTCAAGACTTTCACAATAGGCCTAAAATCCCGGCCACAGCACAGTGATGCATTTATCTTATAACATCTATAGGCTAAGGTGGTGTCTTACCATTTGAACTGACATGGACAACAAATACCATAATGGGAATACCTCATACTAATGAACCAGAAATCTATACTGTACCTATTTACTGCAAACCGCAAACGACCGAGGAGCACTGACGTTGGATTGGAGTATTAAATAAAACATACATTTATTTTTATTAGTAGTAATTTATGTGTAAAGTTAATCTTAGCCTAATCCAAATCTGTTAAAATAACGTCATAAAATTTCCTCAGAATTAATAATGTTCTTCATTAGTTCTTACACAATAATTTTGTGAAATAATAAGTCGCAGTAATGCTAATAATGTAAGTAAATTCCATAGAATATATTGAAAAGATCGAAGGCAATTAATTTTTGCAAATATTTAGGCTGTCATATTGCTATCACCATGACTGTCGCCGAACTATATTTAGGTGAACCAGAGACAATTAGAAATAAAGAGATAAAAAACTGTAATTACGTATACATTCAAAAATACTTTTTGAGAGAAAACGTTTCAAAAATTTATGTATTTCACGTAAATTTCAAAAATTAAAAGTGAACACAACATCTTATGATTGAATAGCAAATTATAGTTTGTT
Source organism: Calephelis nemesis (assembly GCA_002245505.1). NCBI lineage: Eukaryota > Metazoa > Arthropoda > Insecta > Lepidoptera > Riodinidae > Calephelis > Calephelis nemesis. Next base: position 170,268 of record NJDD01001815.1, on the reverse strand, counting down.
TACATAAAAATGTTAAGAGACTTCGAGTAATTGGTCCGGATTACGCACGACTAGAAATAATTATTTATCATTGTCTAAAAAAACGAATTATACGGTTCCATCTTTAGTTACAAAAAAAAAACTAAAAATACCCTTCCCTTCACTGTGTTGTCAGGTTAAATCAGACACGAAAACATATAATTATTATTTTGCTGTTCACTTGTGTGGTAAAAGCACATTCCAAATTATTAAAATTAAAAACGCTTTCTCTATTTGCACAAGAGCTAAAATATCCTAAAGCAAAATGAAAATTTCAATGATTTCTTAACAAAAATAAAAATGCAAAACCAGATTCCACCCTCTACATTAAAACGATAAATCATTTTGACATGTTGTAGTAAAAATAATCTTGATACTTTATACTTAGTTTAACACGATTTGAGACTTTTATTTAACATTGATTTAAGTGACAACTATTGTGATACAGTCAATCTATTACTTAAATCTAATATATTACTACTAAAGAAAGAAAACATCTAGATGTAGACTGGATTTGAACCAGCGCTTTCCAACCTATGCACCAGCGTTTTAACCAAACCTCAAATCCAAGCACCTAAATTTTTGCTTTCTTATCAATGACATTTTATATTACTAGTCCATAATAACTAACAATATAGATTTTGTAGATTTAATCTACTCTTTATTTAAGGAGTGTTATAAATGACTTTCATGATGTGCTTATGGTGGGGTATCTTTTACAAAGAAATCATATATTTATACTTACCATTATATAGTGAAATATTCACTTTTGTACTACGTCCATTAGATCTTTCTGAACATTAATAAGAAATTATAGTGATATGTGGTACAAAAAAAATTATATTGGAAGTTTAAGTTAATTATAGCATTTTATTATAACATTGTGATGCCACGATGGTCGGTTTTGACGAAATATAAAATATTTTAAATAACATAATTTCTTCACAATACGATTTACAAGTCTCAGTCGCATAACCGTCTATCGTGTCGACACAGTTTTTTTTAACATTTATAAATTAACCGAACTCAATAAAGAATTTAAATCTAAAAAAAATCCGATGCTCTACGCGGAGAATAAACCCGTCCATCTGTATTCTTCTTATGTTACATGATACGACAATTTTCGTCTCCCTCGCGAATCTCTCCAAGCTGGAAAAAGGAGACCATTTTAATAACGCTTACAGATAAATATATATTATATTTAATTTTTATAGAAATATAACTAACAAACTTATTCGTTTATAATTATCCTCTTTTCTAATATTTTAATAACACATACATAAAAAGGCAAATAGTAAGATTACCAGATACCTTCTAAATCGTAACATGACAACAGCGAACACTAACGTTGTGGCGACAGCGATATGTAAGAGCATCCACCATAGATGCCAATACAGAGTTGCTATAGAGCTCTCTCACCTAGTCTGCCTGTTTGATATTATTATTAATTTTGAAAATTAGGACAATTTATTTACGTACGTAGGTTTCATTTACGTACGTACGTATCTTCACGCCTATATCCCCGAAGTAGTAGACAGAGGCACAACCAGGGCACCCACGACTAGCCAAATGTTTCATATTACTTTAAAAACACGTTAGAAGAATGTAACATGTACCTGTTCCCGGCGAGGGTATTTGTGTGCGAGCTCCCTGTGTCGCTGTGCGCTTGTGCTTATTTGTCTCCGCTGGCGTTCAGAAATGGCAACCTCCTGGAACATAAAAATATGTATATCATAAATTATCACTGGGAAAGAAAGGTTGTCAAGTGACGGCCCCGCACCGGAGGAAGTAGTGTTGGACGACATCCCACCCGGTGGACTGATGATCTGGTCAAAGTCGCAGGGAGTCGCTGGTTACAAGCGGCTGGTGATCGTGACTTGTGGCGCTCTTTGGGGGAGGCCTATGTAGCAGTGGACATCTTCCGGCTGATGATGATGATGATGAAATTATCACCAAACATCTATGAGGTTTGACTTCGATTCCTGACAGAGATCGGAATTTATATGTTTTGATGTTAAAAGAGCGAACAAGCGGCGCGTATACACACCATCGTACACATACCCATAGTACACCATATTACTAGTACGTGCAATCTTTTAGGCGTGGGCCGTGGTTTTAAATGACGTATCCAAGTTTTCTGACTTCAGCACGGATTTAAGTTTAAAATAATTTAGAGTTAGTTCAAGTGTTCCCCGTGTTGGTCCGGGCTCCTTTGTAGAATAGACCATCTGCCTTCCTTGCCAGGCACCTCGTAAAAGGCGAGCATAGGCTTACCATCACTAACACCGTGACATCAGACTAGGTTAGAGATGTTATATTAGGGTAACTTTTCGGTAATCCTATTATTGAATATATTAGTTATCGCATATTATGATATCATACCTATTACTGGATATTAGTCAAATATTAGTGAACCAGTTGATAATCAGCGATAGATACACAATCTAATATTAATACCCGCGTAATATCCATAATAATAATCAATCTATATGAAATACAATATTCTCGTGAATATCATATTATACAGTAAAAATAGACAATGATATTATGATTAATACAAAAAAGTAGTTTTTATTGAAACATTAAAAATATGTTCACATTCGACATTGAAATGTGTCCAAACTTCCCTGGTTCCCGACCGCTTCATAATGACAACCAAACTTAATTCCTATATAACAACAAAAACTACCACCAAAAGCAAAAACCCAATCACTAAATAAATACTAACAAAGTAATGAATTGTTATTAATTATATTTCAATCACTGCGAGCATGTGCCGGGTCCGACGAATACAATATGAAACAATACGGAGTCGCTATGAGCATTGATCACTACATAATATTATGATTACCTATAAACTAATATCCGTATTAGCTAATATAAGTTAATGCGACGAACTAGTGACCAAATGTAAACAGAACTATTTCCATTGCTTGCTTGCTTTGTTACCTGCTCTTGCAGATTACATACGAAGCCCGACGTGTATATCTATGTCTTTACAATATACAAATTACGCACGCACGCAGTGCGCAGCCAAATTATATTCATACAATACAAAACAATGGTCGTCTCACTCACTCGCCCGCCTCGGATAGCTATGGTGGCGGCGACAGTGAGCCGCCGCGCTACGTATTCCGCGTACCTATTATTTGACTAATACCTGGTAACCTATTACTCTATAATCTCGTATGCTAATATGAATATACATAGCTGGTATTATAATATCTCTACCTATTACGAATATATTAGTCACACCTCTAGACTAGGTGGTAGAGTTTGGCAATAACTCTCCCGGATTGGTACCACCGCCTTAACTATTCCTGCCGCCATAACGTCATGACGTGTTCCGTTTCGGAGGGTAAGGTAGCCGGTAAACTTACTTTTGCTCGAGGCCTAACATCCTGACCTCAGGTTGGGTGCGTTGCCATTACCACCTTTGGTGTCTCTAGGCGGCGTGAATTTCTTACCAACAGGAAATCCGTCTGCTTGTTTGCCTTCCATAACATAAAAAAAGTCGTAATTTGTTCACAAAAGTAATATAGTATTATACTATTATTATACAGTGATGGAGATGAAGGGCGGTCGGTTCCATACCTCCTGGTCGGTGTTGAGCAGCGCCGTGGTGAAGGAGTCAGCGACGAACCACTTCTGTCCCTTCATGACGATGTCCCGCGGCGGGTCGTGGTCGGCG
>NJDD01001815.1:134578-166552 GCA_002245505.1 Calephelis nemesis | reverse complement strand
CGGCGTCGGCCGACCACACCGTCGCCACCGCACCCGGCTCCAGCTTCACGGTGCGGTGGAACTTGAACACCGTCTCCTGGTCACCAGCCTTGCGGATTATCTGGTATCCGCCCAGACTTTGTTCCTGGTACACATGACATTATATATTATTTTTTGGAAGATAAAATAAACAAGCACATGTAGCTTCTGGACACCAAAAATGGTTTCCGATGAGCTTTGTTGTGCATAAGCAAGACTAACCAATTTCCCCGCCGACTACATCAGGAAACCACAAGCACTTGAGGTTTTACCGATCCGGGAGAGATGCTGATCAGCACTAAAATCAATTTAGGTTATTCAATGAAACTCACCTTCTTGCCCTTGTTCCGTATGCGCACGAAGGTCCCATCGGGGCAGGCCTCAGCCACCTCGAGGTCTCCCTTGGCGCTGGCGGTGACGCTGAAGTCCTGTAGGCTGCGCTCCTCGCTCTCGTCAAGTAGAGTGCGTTTGCGGGCACGCAGCGGAGTCCCGCGGCGGCCTGGCGTGACACGTCCACTGGCACTCTGGCTGCCACTTACTGATGCGCGGGACTCGCGACCCGGAGACGAAGATGTTAGGTTTAGCCTATAGAAATTATATCACTATTGAACTTTTTCACTATTATAGCAAATCATTCAATAGTTCAATAGAAATAGACAACAAAAATTATACTAATAACACAAATAAAAACTTTTATGCTTATGTTAGTCAACGATTCTAATACATAGACATACTTAAATATATGCCAGAATAAATTTAATAAACGACCAGACCCTGAAATGCAGACATCTAAATGTTCGTCACACAAATGCCTGCCTCCGTCGGGAATCGAACCCGGGCCTCGCAATTAGTTGGTGTAGTTAGACGTGTACGTTGGCCGCTCGAATTTTCAAGTGAGTCAACGATTCGCTCAGACTAATGCCACCACCTTGCCTGAATCTGCCATGATAACGTCAGTGAAAGCTAATGTCTGCTGTCTGTAGAGCAAGAGAGCAGTAACACAGACAGGTTTTCATTTTAATCATTACCACCTTTTGATGTCTACAGGTGACGTAATTATCAGCAGGAAAACCCTTCATAAAAAACTTGCGCTTATTTTAAAAAAAAGGGGAAGTGTATGCGCGTGAGAAATTATGCTTGATTATAACATTATTAAAAAATAACAAAAAACTCTCTCTATAACGAAAAATACATAAATCGCACTTGTATGAACTATGAAACTAAAACACGTGTGTGAATGTAGCTACATGTTTATAAAGCAGGCAACTTCATGATGTTACCTTTATGTTACAGATGCGCGCGCATCTTAAAATTTTACTCTTATCGTTTTTTTAACGCACCTAAAGAAGTATAACTTCAAAAATATATGAGATGTATCCGTATTAGTTCACGGCAGACGTGGAAGGTGTGTTACCTGTCCTCCTCGCCCTCGAGGAGCGCGCGGTAGGTGGCGATCTCGTGGTCGAGCGAGATCTTGATGTCCATGAGCGTGGCGTACTCCCGCAGCTGGGCCGCCATCTCGTCCCGGAGGCGGGCCAGCTCCTGCTCGAGCGCCGCCAGGTCCTCCGCGTGCCGCGCGCGCTCGCCCTCCAGCTGACGCTCCAGCTCGCGGCAACGGTTCTGGGTACACACGTCTCTTTTAATTATCCGTCTATTATATATACCATGGCATTGTTAATATGCCGAGTACTGATAAAAAACTTTATTAATGTTTCCTAGAGCACATTACTAAAGACTATACATAGACTTATTAATAAATAGCACGTACGCCAAGAACTATATTGCAAATCTGTATTTCTGAACTCGTGCTTCTTCATATTATTAATTAGAATGGGGAGCAAATATTTTCACTATAAGCTAAAATTTCAATTTTTAATTTCATTAACAAAAAATTCAAAACAATAATTCTCTTCTTTTTTTTAATTCTAAAACATGATACAACCATTATTCTTCAAATTCCTATTTACAATAGACAACGTGTTAATAACTGAAGAATACATAAGATGACATTCCACAGACTCTTCATGACTTAAAACTTATTCCGTAAGAAACTTACAGTGAAGATATAAATATATAATATAAGCAACACCTTAGTCAATTACTTACGCTCAAAGCAGCGTTCTTGTTCTCCAAGTCGTTGAGCGTGGAGTTGAGGCTGTCGATGCGCGTGCGCATGGTGCGCAGCTCCTCGACGGCGACGGTAGCGGCACTGCTGTTACGGTTGGCCGCAGACTGCAAGTTCTTCAGCTGGAAACGTAAAACCATTTAATAGTACATATTATTATTACAATTCAATTTGTTACTGTGTTATTTAAAAAAACTGAAAGAGTACTTGAATATTTTAAAAACGCAAAGTGTTTAGATATTGTTTGAAGTGAAACTTCTTTAGAATCGTTGCGATTTCAAAACGGGTGCAACGGAACAACGACAGGTAAGAGAGACAAATATATATTCATCTCATTCTTTTGCAGGTGAGAGACACAAATATATATGTATTCATCTCATTCTTTTGTTGATTTACTGAAGTTTCACTTCTATCGTGTATGAATCACCCACACACCTTTTTTTATTTTATCAGTTCAATAGGCTTGAGCCATTGTGTTTTTGTTATGTAACAACAAATAAAATCATAATATTATACAGTAGTACTATTTAAATTATGCGCTTCGGTTATATTCGTCAAGCTTCGGAAATTCGAATGTATTTTAAAGATATCTATATATAGAGTTGTTATTACACATAATTAATCATTTCGCTTAAATTTAGATTAGGTCAACCAATTTAAAAACAAAAGTATAAAGTGTAAAGCCGAAGTCGAATAATTTAAATAGTAGTACTGTACACTTTTCTAATCACTTACTTTGCTTTCATACATTGCCTCAATTTCGTCGCGGTTAGCCTTAATGTTGGCCTCTTGTTGTTCACGTAACTCTTGCAGGCTCTGTTGCAGTTTAGCTTCATACTGCTGAGCGAGACGGCCATCTGTAAGTATTGCGTAAACCTGTATTTTATACTTAAGCAAAAGGTTTTGCAGATGTATGTTTGCTATGTCGGATACAGAAGCAAATGAACGAGTTACTATAGAATAAGGGATTGGAAGTTTTGTAGTTTAGAAAGTACAGACAACAATACTCAGTATAAAAATGTATTTTCATGCCCACACCCTCAAAAGATAAGCAGAGGAACAACCAGGACACCCACGATTAGCCGAAGACAATAAATTCTACAACCTGATAGGTGTCAAGCCTATCGCCAACCAGACGCATATCTAATCCAGACAACGTTATGTTTTTTTGAGCCTTGCCAACCAGAAGCCGGAATGTTAAACCTCGAGCAAAAGTAAGAGTACCTGCTACCTTATTCACTAAACCGGAACACGTCAACGGCAAGTGCTGATGTTATGGCGCGAAGAATAGATAATGCGGTGGTAGCACCCTGGGCGTATCACTGCGATACTCTACCACCTAGTCAGATGTCATAATGTTAGTGACGGTAAGCCTATGTTCGGCTTTTACGAGCTGCCTGGCAGGAAGGCAGATGGTCTGCTAAGGAGCCCCGACCAACACCGAGAAACACGTCAGGATATGCCATTCTACACTTGTAAGCTGCTTGGTAGTAAGGCATGGTCTATATTTTGCAAACAAACGGGCCAGCAGTGTTCTTGAAATAGTTAGTAATTTGATATTACGTGAAGAGAGCGCAGATAACGACGTGGGAAACAGATAGTAAGCAAAATGACATACCAATCTCAGATATTTCCACTTGACGGCGAGTGCGCGTCTCCTGCAGCTCCTGTTGGAACACCTGGTCCTTGAAGGTAAGTTCCTCCCTCAGGCTCTGCACCGTGTTCTCCATATCAATCCGGCACAACATCTCTTCCTCAAGGGTTTTGCGTGTATCAGCATACACTTTACGGAGCTTCTCCAACTCCTTGGCCAATTCCTATGAACAAAAAACCGGTTACTATGTATAATTTTGTTAGACAAAGTATTTCGCTCAGTATCTATAGGACTTCAATTACCATGAAATTTGGTACATTTTTGTTTATTTTGGGAATAACAAGCCTATCATCCCTAGTTCCTATGTGTAGACAGTAAACATTTGTAGCAGCCTACTTCATACAATTATTTCCATCAGATATCTTTTTTAAGAAGCAAAGTAATACAAACTGAAGATGTTCATAGTTTGTATCAAACTATCAACATATTACCATAATGGTACCGCCTCGTTGGTCGAGTGGCTAGCGTACACGCCTAACTACAACGATCAACTGCGAGGCTCGGGTTTGCTTCCCGACGCGGGCAGGCATTTGTGTGATGAACATTTAGATGTCTGCATTTCCGGGTCTGAATTAAATTTATTCTGGCATCTATTCAGGTATTTCTATGTGTTAGTATCGTTGACTATCACCCATGACACAAGCATATAATTTGCTTACTTTGGGGTTTAAAAATAATAATAAAAGAAAATAAATATTGAGTGAATGAGTTAATGAATTGTCAGTCAATTTAGCGACAAAATAAGGTTTGATAATAAATAAAAGAAACAAGTTATTTCTTTGAAAGAACCTGCAAGAAATAGCAACAGATGATAGAAATTTCCTGTAAAAGCCCCGATGATGCTTATATAACGAAACTGGTTGGTAAAAAGAGAATAATACAAAACATGTTGTGAAAAGTACAAGTGACATTAATAAATTGTATCTTTCGTGTAAAAAAAAACAACATGTTATTGGATTCAGAAAAACTGAAAACAACTGACTATTACTTTGTATCACACAACATTTTGTCTGTGTAATATATTCTCTTCATTGGAATCCATTTTTAAGAATTTGCACTGAGGTATTTAAATAATTAATTTGATAAGGGGAAGTGCACCTCATAAACGAGGTCTAATATCGCAGTATTTGATAAAATACAGGTTTTCCCAATGACATGTTTAGTTGTAAATTTCAATGAAGAAAACTTTACAACTTCAAATATATAATTATTTATACACTTTGAGGTCTATCACTATCTACAAGCTCTACAAGGAAAATAAAACCATTTTAACCGGCTCAGGGGCTAGCGTACACGCCTAACTACACCCTAGGGGGAGACGGGGTTAGATTTGTGTGAAGAACATTTACATGTCTCCATTTCCGAGTCTGGGTATTTATTAAATTTATTCTGGTATGTATAGAGGTATTTCTATGTATCATTGATTGACTAATACCCATAACACATGCCTATAATTTGCTTACTTAGGGGTTAGATACAATTTGTGTAACTGGTCAAAGGATATCATTTTTTTATATTAAGTTACTCTGATAATAATAGCAGTTGGCCCAGTAAATTTTGTACCAAAAAAAAAGTAAAAGTATCTTTACGCCCATATCCCCGAAGAGGTAGGCAGAGGCACAACCAGGGCACCCACGACTAGCCGAAGATACTAAGTCCCATAATGTGATAGGTGGCAAGCCTATCGCCAACCGGGCACGTTTCCAATACCGACCAACATTTTTTTTTTATTAGAAAATTGGAAAAATTAAATTTTGTACCAACATTTAATTAAGGCAAGAGAATTTAATTTACACTCTGCCTGTTTCGTTGATTTGTGTTATCTGACAGTTTGTTTCCATTCTACAGCTTTATTGATTTTGAATTTTAGCTTGCCGACTTTCGACGCGCTTCCACCTTTTGAATGGCCAAGTAACAAATTTATGTTTTTTTTCCATAAAAAACAACTACTTAAATACATATATGAAATATATTTAGCAATGATAATTTATTACAACGTTTAAAATTAACAAAAACACAACTTTTCTTGAACTAGACAACAGAGTGAAATTCTCCATTAGGTATAGTGGAAACTGTTATTGTAACTTGCTACTCTTGACGGGCAAAGTGCATATAATTACCACATAAGTTTAGACATTATTTACCACTATATCATAAACAGAAAAATAAAATGAAGATATGAAATGAAAGATAGACAATCTAGTTTTAAATAACATTAATTTCAGCTCAAAAATTAGAAGGGTTTTTCAGTAAATTTATTTTAATTATGAGGTTTTTAAATAGCCTCTGCCTTAGTCAGGGTTAATAGTTGGTAGAAAATGCTGCTGCTTTTGGGTGAAGAAAAAAATTTAAATTAAAAATCACGAAAAAAGGTCAATCACCAACTACTTAAATCAATTTCTTGAGTTTTAAGTAGTATATAAAAGCGATTTTGCGACTTCGTTTAATATCTGCGATAGACAATGTTTAATTTTGTTTTTGAAACATTATTTGTATACAAATAACAAATACAAAGTATTAAAATTAGAGTGTATATTTGTAATATTAAAAAAATTAACCGTTTTTTACTCTTTTCTAATAAATCTCTAAACTGTACATAGAGGTACCAAAACGTTTTTAAAATTTATCTCGGTTTGTTTTAGCTAATCTGAGAATTGCCTGGACCGATATTGACGGGACTTTTACTGACAGGTAGCTGACGTAATGAGGAGTAACTTAGGCTAGTTTATTTTTAACTTAATTTTGAAATTCTACACTGACGAAGTCGCATGCTTAGCTATTTTTTAATAGAAGAGGAGGCAAATGGGCAAGGAAATTACTTGATGGTAAGAGATCACATCTGCCTGAGGACATCCACATCCGCAACACAAGTATAACAGCTGATGCGACAGTCAGAGGAAAGAGACACACACTCTTACATACACTCTTTCCTCAAAGGATCGCAAGTGGTATATTTTTTTTATAGAAGAGGAGGCAAACGAGCAAATGGGTCACCTGATGGAAAGTGATCACCTCCGCCCACCAACATCCGCAACACCAAGAGTATCACAGATGCGTTGCCGACATTGAAGGAATGAGTATGCTCTTTTCTTGAAGGTTCCTAAGTCTTAATCGTTAATACCACCCCCGGTAACTGATTCCACAAAGGTGTTATACAGGGTGAAAAATGCCTTCGGAATCGCAAATTGTAGATCGCCATGCATCAAGATAATGAGCATTATACCTTAAGCTCTGACGCGATGTCCGAAGGTGGAAAGTGTCCTGGAACCTTGATAAAATGAAGTTTAATTTTAGCAAGGTTCCAGACATCACACTCACTCACACTTGCGATCCTTTGAGAAAAGTGCGCCCATATCCCCGAAGAGGTAGAGGAGAGGCACAACCAGGGCACCCACGTCTAGCCGAAGACACTAAGTCCTACAATGTGATAGCCAAGCCTAACGCCAACCGGGCAGATAACCAATCCCGAGCAACATTTTTTTTATTAGAAAATTGGAAAAAACAAATCTTCTTTTTGTTGCCCGACCCGGGATTCGAACCCGGGCCCTCTTGCAGTCATGTCTAACACCTGAGCCACTAGACCACGGAGGCATTTTAACAAGACACATAAATTTGCTAACCCTGGCTTCATCCTGAGCTTTTTTCTTGTCTGCAAGTGCGGTGTTGTACTTGTTGCTTTCCTCTGTGAAGCGAGTCTCATAGTGACGCGCCAAATTCTCAGCCTGCTGGCAGTCCTTTGTCTTTTTATCTAATCTGAAATGTTAGATTAAGAGATTATAGTTAAATGTTTAAAACAATTAAATCCTACCAATAACAAACCAATTATTTACAATTAAAACTTTTTAACATAGGCTCTCAGTGAAATGACATTGTTTAAATACCTTTTTGAATAGGTTTACAGTATTGAGGAAAAGTACAAGTATTATCTTTATATTGATATGTGATGCCAAAAATTTGGACCCCTTTTTACGAAAATTGCGCGGACGCAGGAGCATACAATTTGGCACACTTATAGATTAAGTGTAGGAGAAGTGCAGAACGCTAATATTTTTCAATAATAATGCTCATAAAGTACATTAAATCAGTAAATAAAACATTACCCACACTACCATGCATTTGACACACATCGACAAATATGTTGATATTGATGATAACAATAAAATATCGCAGACGGCGCACTAAAAAATTTGGAAACAAAGTAGTTTGTTTTGAGAAATGAAGAGGGCGTTCTTATCAACTAGATATTAAAATTTGTTATCTGTCATGTGGTAAATAAAAGTGTAACTAGAAAATCCGAATGTATCAAATATGAGTTTTCACGTAGTGTGTAATATTAAAAAAAATACCATTCATAGTAAAGGTATTGCAAAGTTGCCCTTTTAATTTTTTAATTTGATATCAAAGAATAATTGAGATTTTGAAATACATCGAACTTTGCATCTTTATTACTAAAAGACAGGAGACAAAAAAGGACATGTACTATGCATGTATGTTTTTTCTCTGTTGTACGATAGTGAATAAGGGTCCACTTGTGCAAGTCTACCGGCTACCCTACCCTTCGTCACGGACAACAAGAGCGAAAACTGACACTACGCGCAATGTTTTTCCCCGTGTTGGTCCGGGCTCCTTTGTAGAATAGACCACCTGCCTACCTGTGCCAGATAGCTCGTAAGAGGCGAGCATAGGCTTGGCGTCACTAACATCGTGACACCTGACTAGGTGGTAGAGTTTCGCATCGACTCACCCGGATTACGTATTCCTGCCGCCATAACGTCATTACGTGTTCCGGTTCGAAGGGTAAGGTAGCCGGTAAACTTACTTTTGCTCGAGGCCTAACATCCCGGCCTCTCGGCCGAGGAGTTTGTTTCCCCGTTCCCCTGTCTGGCTAGGTTTGGAAACGGTAGTAGTTTATGGTAGACAGGGTTAAATTCAATTATAGTTATTAAATGTTTTGGTAATAAATAATTAATCTAGTTATAAATATAAATAATTGGCTTAGAAGTTAAAGCATATGTTAGCCTAATTAAATAACATTTTCTATAAATATTAAAATATTGGCACACCGAAATATGGTAGAATATGTTGATATACTTAAATATTTTTGTAACATCTCATTTACACACATACTCCGCATATAAATAATTTTCTTTCTTTCTTTATGGTTTGCAACGCACCATTACCAGCTTTGGTGTCTCTAGGCGGCGGGAATTTCTTACCTTCAGGAAATCTGTCTGCTTGTTTGCCTTCCAATGTCATAAAAAAGCGTCTTAAAGGCGGTGGTATCAATCCGAGCGAGATTTTAAACAATACTCGACCAATTAATACTTTATACTGGTTAAATAACCCAGTAATCATTAGCGGGTGATGGGGTCGTCACATCCCGGCAATAGGCTATTCGACTATTGACCAAAAACCATTTACACAAACGTGATGATATTCAATTACACATATTGCGGATAAAGCGTGCGTGCTGTTTACAACACGATACCGATAATTTAAACACATATTAAACCGAATTGAATTTCGCCTACATCCGAAAAATTTTAGTGTTGGTTATAATCCCCTGTTTATAATAGATCATCTCCCTCCCTGTCTGGCAGATGGTAATTTTTGTTTTGTATGATATTGGAAGGCAAACAAGCAGACGGATTTCCTGATGGTAAGAAATTCACGCCGCCTAGAGACACCAAAAGTAGAAATAGTGCGTTGCCAAGCTTAGGCCGGGATGTAAGGCCTCGAGCAAAAGTAAGCTTACCGGCTACCTTACCCTCCGAACCGAAACACGTCAACGACAAGCGCTGACCTTATGGCGGCAGAAATAGGTAAGGCGGTGGCACCTATCCGGGGGAGTCGTTGCAAGACTCTACCACCTAGTCAGATGTCACGGTATTAGTGACGGTAAGCCTCTGCTCGCCTTCGTATGTCAGGCAGCTCGAAAGAGCTCGTTTACCCCGTGTTGATCCGGGCTCCTTTGAAGAATACCTGCCAGGCAGCTCGTAAAAGGCGAGCGAAGGCTTACTGTCACTAACACCGTGACACCTGACTAGGTGGTAGAGTTTCGCAGCGACTCACCAGATTGGTACCACCGCCTTACCTATTCCTGCCGCCATAAAGCCATGACGTGTTCCGGTTCGGAGGGTAAGGTAGCCGGTAAACTTACTTTTGCTCAAGGCCTAACATCCCGGCCTCAGGTTGGCAACGCACCATTACAACCTTTGGTGTCTCTAGGCGGCGGAAATTTCTTACCATCAGGAAATCCGTCTGCTTGTTGCCTTCCAATATCATAAAAAAAAGATGGTCTTTTCTGCAAATGAGCCCGGACAACAACGCGAACGGGGAAAATATAGGTCATTAGCCCGGTTTCTTTGTTCAAGAAACGAGTCGTTTTGATTACGAGTGGTAGTATTTTGTACGATTAGTAAGATCGAGTCGTTTTGACTACGAGTGGTAGTATTTTGTACGATTAGTAAGATTGCTAACAAAGGTCGCTCGTTTTAGACAGTTAACTCTGAACATAACAAAGTATCTTCACGCCCATATCCCCGAAGAGGTTCGGCAGAGGCACACCCAGGGCACCCACGTAGGTCTCACAATGATAGGTGGCAAGCCTATCGCCAACCGGGCATTCATCCCGGGCACCATTTTTTTAAATTAGAAAATTGGAAACAAGAAACATTTTCTTTTTGCCCGGACTTGACTTTACCGGGTTAGATTCCCGGGACCTCATGAAGTCAAGTCTACACCTGGACCACTACTAGTGAATCAAGTCGCGCCAATTTATTAAATTGTGCTTTCCGAAAGCAAATACACGCATATATATATGCCTTCAAAATGTGCTATTAACATTATGATTAGCTTTCTAATTCCAAGATCTTGACATCTCGAAATCCTCGAAAATTAATCACCCTATCAAAGGATTTTCTAAATCGATTAAAAATGTCTATACATAATGCAGGAACATACATAAAAGTTTCCAAAGATTTAGAATCTCCTCTATTTCAATAGGATTAAAATCAATCGTTGGATTAGACTATAACTTAATAGGCAGGCATATGACGTATGAGTTGGTAACACATATAAATCGGTAACGCCTATAAATTGTTCTGAATCAGCTCAATGTTGTCGCTAGGGTTGTCAATTTTTTGTATAAAAAATGTACATTTAGATTTGGGAAGTAAAAAAAACCAGCACTTCAAAAAATAAACAAAATTTAATTTTACAAATATTTTAGAGATTTATCAATTTCGTGACATTTTTAAAAGCTCTACAAACCTAACCATGTTATATGGAGATTATTATTTACTTTTTTAAATTTATTGAAGCTTTATTTTTTTCTCTTACCAAAAAAAATCTTTCTGCCAATGCTGACATAGCGTTGATCTACTACTTGAGATACGAGACAGTTTAATGTTTTTAGCATTGATTTAGTGTTCGACATGTTGATGCCTCAAACAATATTTTAAATAAATAAATATTCCTGGACAAGTTACACAAATTGAATCTAACATCAAAGTAAGCAAATTATATGCTTGTGTTAGGGATGTTAGTTAACGATTCTAATACATAGAAAATACTAAAGCAGTTACCAGAATAAATTTAATAAACAACCAGACCCGGAAATGCAGACATATAATTAATGTTCATCACATAAATGGCTGCCCCCGTCGGCAATCGAACCCGAGCCTCGCGGTTGGCCAGTGTAGTTAGGCGTTTTTTTTTTTGAATGACTAATTTGTTGCTAATCTCGCAATTTTTGCAACTTCACCGGGCTTTGTGGTTAGGCGAGTACGCTAGCCACTCGACCAAAGAGGCGGTCAAAACATACTATAAGTCAACAATAAGAGAAAGACAATTTAAAAAAAACGTATTATACTGTTTTGAGCTATTGGCAACCCTAATTGTCGCTGTAAATCGAATTCGGTCATATAAAAATAGCCCGTTTTTTCCTCGTCTCTTTTCATACGCGGACTAATTACAAAAACGGCTGGAGGACGAAGACGCTCAATCTTGCTTATTTTTAACATAAGCTGAATCTTATGATGACGCAAGTTACAAATGTAGCGATAGAAACGTGCCGTTTAATTCGGTCGTATCTAGACAGTAGATTATTCTAGATATACTAACTCTAAGGCCACGTGAATTGATCCGAATTTAAAGGAGTTTTTCAGCTCTTTAAAACTAATTGGTATAATATGATAAATAGAGGTTTTTTAAAACTCATATTGGTATTGGAAAATTCTATTGCCGCGACTTCGCCCACTCAAATAATATTCACTTGATTTTTTAAAACTCAACAGAATAAGTTTGACGTGTCTTTGTGTGTCTGTCTTTGGCGTTATAACTTGTGAACGAATGTACCGATTACGGTGTGGTATTTTTTAACTGATGTGATCGAGGTGGTTCTATATTACATATAGATTTGGTCAGGGGTTGTTGAGAAATTTTAATTTTAGGATTAATGTTCAAATAAGTATGTGTATAAATTTCCTTTATAACTTATGACCGTAAAATGGGGTTCCAATGTTCGAAGCGTGTCCTTAATCTAATCCAATTACTTTGTCATTAATAACAAACACAAACAATTATTTATGTAATGGAATAACCAAATTAAAAAAGACGTGTTGCACTCCGGGAGTGCCGGCAGAAGTGAAAACTTGAATACTGAAGTTGTGCAATTTTGATATTTTGAATGGTTAAAATCTTATGGTTAAAGAAAGTTTGCACGAATTGCTTTAATTATCAGTATGAAAGTACTATCATTCATGCACCAATATTATTTTATATATCAATAACCTGCGTTTGATCTGACAAAAACTCGCTAAAATAAGACTACGTGAATTACGTTTTTTGTAGTTTCCACGCAGTGTTCCCAA
Organism: Calephelis nemesis; assembly: GCA_002245505.1. Classification (NCBI taxonomy): domain Eukaryota; kingdom Metazoa; phylum Arthropoda; class Insecta; order Lepidoptera; family Riodinidae; genus Calephelis; species Calephelis nemesis. Next base: position 153,882 of record NJDD01001815.1, on the reverse strand, counting down.
TATAATAGAGAAACTTTGGGATTGTACATATTTTTGTCAAATCTATATATATAAAAATCAATTGCTGTTCGTTAGTCTCGCTAAAACTCGAGAACGGCTGAACCGATTTCGCTAATTTTGGTTTTGAATTATTTGTTCAAGTCCAGGGAAGGTTTAAAAGATAAGAAAAAGGAAAAAACTTGCGAGAAAACTAAGAAAAACAGCATTTTACTTTTCCCATACAAACTGAACGGGTGGAACGAAGTTCGCCGGGACAGCTAGTCATAAATAAAACCTGCCCGCAAAAAATATAAAAAGAGGGGTGGGCCACCCACATTATTTAGGGGGATGATATAGGTAATAACGCATTCTCAGAGTTACCGAATGTAAATACAAAATTATATCACAATCGGTTCGGTCGTTTCGGAGGAACATTGTAACAAAGACTGCCACGTAATTTTTTATAAAAGTAGTTTAAATTTCCATTCGTTGCTTCGCCCACGTGCTAAAGTATGTATTTTTCAATTGTAACCGAGATAATACTTATACATTAATAAGCTATATTCCGGTAAAGTTTCATCTAAGACCGTTCAGTAGTTTCAGAGTAAAAGAGTAACATTCATCTATTCTTACAAATTTTCACATTTACAATATTAGTAGGACTAAAGTGAAAAACGAAACTACGACATAAGAACATTGTATGAAATATGTGGTAATTAAAGAAGATACCTCTTTAATTAGCACATATTTCATACAACGCTTCCGTTAAACGAAAAATTTATTCTGACTTCTGATTTTACATAAAATTATTCTTTTCGAGAACAAAAAACGATTTAGATATTCAACACTGAGGATATATCATGAACTATTTAATACTAGCGGCCCGCCCCGGCTTCGCGCGGTTATAAAATACACATAAACCATCCTCATTAATCACTTTATCTATTAAAAAAGACCGCATCAAAATCTGTTGCGTAGTTTGAAAGATTTAAGCGTACAAAGGGACAGAGGAAGCGACTTTGTTTTATACTTTGTAGTCAAGTACATATTATTTTATAACATTGTCGAATTTTATACGATATGGAAGCATACCTACACGCGTTGTGCTCGCAGCGTGACTCCCCATTCTCAAAATTTAACATTTAAGTATAAATAAGAGCTATACAATTTTAGAGGAATAAGCAAGAACCGGAATAATATCACCCACTCGATTGAACTGCGAACAATATTATGTATTTAGCTACTATCCATCGTCATATTTTGAAATGAAGAAGCACTTGTACTGTTTTAGGTATCACTTATAATTTATTATTTTATAAATAGCCTACCGGTTTCGCTTATGACAGCATCATCAGGGCTAGAATTTATACTAGTAAGTAAGAAGAAGTTTAAGTTGGAAGTCGATTGGAAAGGACCTCGGTTGGCGATAGGCTTGCCACCTATCACATTGTGATAAAGTGTCTACGGCTTAAGTTCGTTAGGCTAGGCGAGAAGACACTTTTTTTATAATGGTAATTGTTTTCCTATTTAAAATAAATACAAAAAAATACATAAAACATACATCTTTAAAAATCTCAAGTAAAATTTGGGTATATGGAAGGATTTTGCGATGAATCTCAAGACATCTTATTGCACCATTAGGGGAAGAAAGGGGTCCAAAAATTTACTACTAAATACTTGTGTGATTTTAAAAAAAATATTTATCACGTAATTGAAGGTCTCCCCTTAAGCAAAACACTACAAAATCGAAAATTTCAGTTGGACAGGAGATCTTGTTTTATTTATTAGGACAGAGAACAAGTACTCGGAATTTCTGAATTCTGATAGTAAGAGATATGTGTATGCAAGTCTTTCATCTACTCTATTATCCAAACGGAACGCGACATATTAGGGCGGCAGGAATAGCTAAGACGGTGGGGCTCTTTACCCGAACGAGTTGGAGCACGGCACACTTCTACCAGTGGTTTTGTAGAAAACGACCCATATAAACCTTTGCTTGCCTCGAGCTGCTGGCAGGAACGCCCGCCCTTAGGTCGTGCTATTTTTTAAAGACGCCCCTTAACCCACTCAGTGTTAGAGAAGCTCCCCCCCCTCTTTTAACACTGACTGGGTTAAGGGGCGTCCGGATCAAATATTTACCATTTATATAGTACAAGTATAGTCTGGCACTCGATACTCTCTGCCTACCTCGTAAGGGACTTGGCGTGAAGATATGTGTATATGTGTATTTTTAATGACTCCACAACCCAGCCCGCACCCTAATGACCAAAAAAAAGTTACCAGTTATAATATATACAAGTCTAGTAAATGGTTCCTAGACTCGGATAACGCACTCGACTCGGTAGCATTGACCGCGACGCCACTGAGACAGTGCCACGAAGCCCCAGGGCATCACGACGCACAGTTTGGGAAACACTGGTCTATACAATGTCTAACCGTTCAAGGGACACCTACAACCTCCAACTTTGAGTACTGGTTTGTTTACCTCGATCAGCGAAGGCATCTGATCAAATAAAGGTGCGACCCACGAACGTATAGCATTACGCAACCAAAAACGGCGTTTATTGTGGACACGTCTATTCCGGTCGCATACCTGGTGAGGTCAGTTTTACCTCGTTCTTTACCCGACACTGAAAAGGAGGTTGTCAATTCGAATTGTTCCTTTGTTGTATGCTTGTTACGGGATTACACGGCCAATAATAACTAATTTTGATGTTATTTTTTGGGCATGTAGGTCATGATTCCGAAGTGGTTTCGTATAAATTTTATCACAATCCGACTAGTGGTTTTAGAGTTAAACTTAATAATACATACATTTTACGTATGTCGACAACGTTTTACTTTTACATTGCGGAATAGTAAGGTTGTACTTATTGTGATTTACAATAATGCCACGAAATTGATTTCCACGATCAACATTTTCCAAATTGTTCTGGGATTCTGTGAAGAATAGACCATATTCATCTACCTTTACCCCGTGTTGGTCTGGGCTCCTTTGTAGAATGGACCATCTACCTTCCTGCCAGGCAGCTCGTAAAATGCGAGCATAGGCTTACCGTCACTAATACCGTGACGTCTGACTAAGTGGTAGAGTTTCACAGTGACTCACCCGGGTTGGTACCACCGCCTTACATATTGCTGCCGCCATAACGTCATGACGTGTTCCGGTTTGGAGGGTAAAGTAGCCGGTAAACTTACTTTTGCTCGAGGCCTAACATCCCGGCTTCAGGTTGGCAACGCATCATTACCACCTTTGGTGTCTCTAGGCGGCGTGAATTTCTTACCATCAGGAAATCCGTCTGTTTGTTAGTCTTCCAATATCTTAAAAAAAACACCTGACAGCTCGTAAAAGACAAGTATAGGTGAAATGGGTATCAACTATACCACTGGTGTTAGTTGTGTTACAATTTGCCCTTGTAGGAATCCGCAGCCTTATCATAACCACCGTTGTGCTCCGGTATGGAGGGCAGGTTTAACATTAGGTTTGACTCCTGGTCACAAGATAACAACGCACCGTAAAATACTATATGGGATACCATAAAGATATTTAGGCGTTTGTCTCTTATCATCAGGAGTGTCCGATGCTTTGTTCCTCGCCTATTTTTGGATTGGTAAACACATTACCCATTTTTAATTGCACAGTCGGGTAAACCCCTTAACATAACATAACAAGGTGCAAACATGTATGTTGTATAATTAGGGGTTTGCCTCTTATCATCAGGAGACACCAATGCTTGTTCCTCGTATTCTTTTGGATTGGTAAGCACATTACCCGTTTTGAGTTGCGCAGACGAGTAGGAATGTAAAAATGGAAAAACTGCAAAGACAAATGGTCAAGTCACATCTGCCTCCAAGTGTGCAACAAACCTATTTGACCTTAACATGTTCGGCAAAGACCTTGTCATAGCGCAAGCAATTGTTGCTTCTCAGGTTATCGCATCTGTCATTTTAAGGCCTCCATGTAGGTTGCAAGGTGAACTTGTCTTTTATCCTCAAATAAAACTACGGTCACTTTTAGCATTAACAACCGAATTTGCAAAAATATAACCCGAGGGTTTTATTAACTACCTACTAGACAAATACAATTCTTGGTACCCTGTTACCTCTGCCTACTTTGTCTGAGAATACGACCGTGAATATATTTTTTGATCATTAGGTACAACCAACCATATATTTTTTGATCATCACAAACCATCACCACTTTTAATGCAATGTTTTTTTTATTTGTAGTAGTAGTAGATCTTCACGACCATATCCCCGAAGAGGTAGGCAGAGGCACAACCAGGGCACCCACGACTAGCTGAAGACACTAAGTCCCACAATGTGATAGATGGTAAGCCTATCCTCCTAGCCTTTTTATAGCCTAGCCTATTTCAATCCCGAGCAACATTTTTTTATTGGAATATTGGAAAAACCCAATTTTCTCTTTGTTGCCCGTCCCGGGATTCGACACCCAGGACCTCATGCAGTCAAGTCCAACAACTGAACCGCTAGACCACGCTTGACCCTAGCTAGCACGAGCAATACCATACTTCACCGTCGCCTCCGCCCGGTCTCGGCAACAAAGAACTCTTTCCGCCTGGGCGGCGACAAGCAGCGTCACCTGAACGCAGCACCAAGTCGAGTTAGGGTCTTCCGGGAGATAGCCCTTGGTGCTGGCGTAGTAAGGAACAGACAAATCCATTTAAATAATGATGTCTCGGGCTGAGCACTCTGCTCGGCCCACAAAGTCTGGTGAAATCGTAAAAACCGAGAGGTTAGCAACGTTTTAGTCATTCTAAAAAAAACTAGCTGAACTAGATGGTTGAAAATATTTTTCTATAAGTTCCAATAAAAAATACCTATTGAGAAAAAAAATATCGTAAAGAGCATATTATATAAAATCTAGCGGTCCAGTTGTTGGACTTGACTGCATGAGGTCTCGGGTTCGAATCCCGGGTCGGCCAACAAAAAGAAAAATGGAAAAATCCAATTTTCAAATCCAATAAAAAAATGTTGGTTGGGATTGGAAATGTGTCCGATTGGCGATAGGCTTGCCACCTATCACATTGTGGGACTTATGCCCGATTTCACCAAGAGCCCCTATATCTAGGGGACCTTTTAACGTGTTTTAGGGGACAGTTTTATATTGAAACAGTCCCGTAAGTAACGTTAAAAGGTCCCCTAAAGTATAGGGGCTCTTGGTGAAATCGGGCATTAGTGTCTTAGGCTAGTCATGGGTGCCCTGGTTGTGCCTTTGCCTACCTCTTCGGGGATATGGGCGAGAAGATGCTTTTTTTAGGATTCTTTTTTTTGCCTCGTTAAAGAAATGATTATATTTAAAAAGGCAGATGGGAATAGCCGCAGGCGACTGCTAAGTAATTGGCGATAATTTTTCTTATTATCAAATTCACCTAATAATAATATGTTAGTTATAAGTTCAACGGTCAAGAACAGAGCGATTTTGATTTAGTCATGAGGAATATTTATCATCCATATTATAAAGCACTCTGTAATCACTACACAGTATAAAACCAAGTCGCGTTCTCGTCCCTATGTCCCTTTGTATGCGTAAATCTTTCAAAGTACGCAACGGATTTTGATGCGGTTTTTTTTAATAGATAAAGTGTTTAAATGGGAAGGTTTATATGTATATTTTATACCCGTGCAAAGCCGGAGCGAGCTGCTAGTCTTCAATAAGTTAAGTGTAGCAACTATTTTATGATTAGAGCGAAAAGAGAGCGAATGATTCCGAGATGATCCCACATACATTTTATTAACATTCTACCAGTAGTATTCATTTACTTAATAATACATACTTTATCGTCTATTTTGATCTATAATATAAAAATGAATTGGTAAATGTGTTGTTAAGCGCATAACTTCCGAGTGGCTGAACCAATTTGGATAATTCTTTCGCTGTTGTGTTAGTTATTGTCAGAAGAAGGTTCTTACGAAGAGAAAAACCGAAAAAATTGCAGGGGAAATGGGAAACACAATACTCTACTTTTCCTATACAAACTTAACGGGTGGAACGAAGTTCGCCGGGACAGCTAGTTATTAATAAGTATAACCCAAAAAACCGCTAGTCGGATCATGATAACATTAATGAGATCAACTTGAAGTAATTATCTATTTAATTTAAAAATGACCATCCAAACGGTTTCTGCCGATTAATCGCGTAACATGCAAAAAAAAGTCCAATTAAGAACCTATTGTTTTTTCGAATCCTTGTTTTTTCTCCGTGTTGGTCTGAGCTCCTTCGCAGAATAGACCATCTGTCTTGGTACCACCTTGGCCTTACCTATTCCTGCCGCCATAACCTCCAATGCTTGCCGTTGACGTGTTCCAGTTCGGAGGGACAATGTGAGCCGGTAAACTTACTTTTGCTCAAAGCCTTACATCTCAGACCTCAGGTTGTCAACGCACCATTACCACCTTCGGTGTCTTTAAGCCGTGGAAATCCGTCTGCTTGTTTGCTTTCATTATCATAAAAAAAATCGATTAAAAATAGCACACGAGGGCTTTTCCGCTACTACATAAATCTGGAAGTAGAGATCGCGTGACTGATTCCATTATATTAACGAGGGGGGAAACAACGTTATGCATGTCTCCACGGTAGACAGGAGACAAGGTCGACCTTCAACACAAAATGTGATTGGGACTCGAAATTCGATCGATACTAGTTTGCATTAGCTAAGACAATATTTCTCATATTTTTTATGTGGCAAGACCGCGAACAAGCAGTCGTCTCCCCTGATCGTAACAGACTACCGTGGTCTATAAACCATAGCTGTTGTTATAGGTGCGTCGCTGTTCTGCTTCGGTCGATGTGTTAAGCACGATTTGATATCGCCTTTGTGGTCTAGCGGTCCGGCGTCGGACTCGTCTTCTTGAGGACCCGGGTTCGATCCCCGGATCCGACAACCAAAAAAAAATTTAAAAATGTACATTTAAATTTTCTAATAAAAATAACATTTCCGGGATTGGATATGTATCCGGTAGGAGATAGGCTTACCACCTATCACATTGTGGGACTTAGTGTCTTCGGCTAGTTGTGGGCGCCCTGGTTGTACCTCTGCCAACCACTTCGGGGATATGGGTGTGATGATACTTTATGATTCGCAAGTCTACCGGCTATCAAACCATCTCGACCGGAACATGACAATGTCATTCATAATTACGACAGAACTAGGGTAGGGCCATCGATCTCTTGCTGGACAGTTTGCTGCATAATCTTAATATAGCATAATGTTTTGAATGCTGCAATATTTTTGTACCTTAAATAAGTTTACGAGAACATTAAAATTTCATTGGAATTTCTCAGCATTGTTGAAGTTGGAGGCTATCTATTGCTTGCTGGTGATAATCTCATTATCTAGGATTCTGGGTTGTACCACTGGAGTACCAGTGCTGTGCAATAGCTCAACCGGATCGGTGACCGCCGATACCGTGATTGCAAGATCTTGAAGCTATTAACGTGTCCCGTACCTGACGGTACCGTAATTACTAGACTTGCACATATTGTCTAAAACTCAACCAAACTATAGGGACACACCAGTAACATCTATGGTGTTTATAGATTACAGATGTCTCTTGCCACCAGCTTGTTTACTGTCTCATTACATAAAAATGGAATAATATATACCTAGGCAGAGAAAAGGTTGCGCTTAACTATTTCATGAGATTAATATATAGATGTGTTAGTGGGCTTAACTTTCAGATCTTATTTCTGTGCCTCCTGTGAAAAGTGATACAAATCGACTTGTACCCTTTTTTAGTTTTTTATACAGAAATGATTAGAAAAAAATTACGATTTTTTTGGTATAACTCACGTTCTCCTAGCTGCTATAATTTCGGAGATAATTTTGTGAAAAGTGATACAACTAGCATCATTTTAGTTTATTTATAGTGCATTTTGCTATATGTCGAGTTATAACCCCATTATGTAATTGCGGTTCAAAACAATTGCTCGTGCTTTGTGGTACGAAAAGAATTGAATTAATTTTCACATATTATTTTTCTGTTTTTTTTGCGAATATTGATATAACTTGAGTTATATCACTTTAAACTAACTTTTATTACAGTAGACAAGGGTACAAGTCAACATGTACCTACCAATCCGAAACCAATTTAATATGATTATCACAAAAAATTAAGTGTAAGGAATACAAGTTGAAACTGGATTTAAAACTCATACATTTCTGAAAAAATATTTTAGTAATAACAAGTGCTAAGTGCTACAAGTTAGAACATAAAGAACCTACAATTTCACCATACATGACTTAAAAATGAACAAAGCTTTCTGTAACATGTGGCCAAAGTGTGAAGGCAATAGAGAAGCAAATGAGGTAGCTACATGTTTGCATGATTTTGTTATTTATCAATTGCCGAACTTAAAGTCAAATGCCAAGAAGCTGATAATGTACTCTGATAGTTGCCCCGGACATCACAAAAATTGCATTGTCACAACTATGTTGATGCTCGTTGCTAAACTATCTCCACACTTACATTCCATTGAACATAAGTTTCTCGTTCCTAGCCATACACATGTGGAGGCTGATACTGACCATGCCTTGATTGAGCGTAAAAAAAACACATCACTATGGATATTCACTTATCTAGAGATTTGTATCAACTAGTGCGTACAGATTCGAACAAAGCAGCAAAGTTTACAGTTTTTGAAATGACACAAGATCATTTTTATTATTTTAACAATTTTCTGAAACAAATTCTGACTCAAAGAAAATTACAGTCAATGAAAAGTTCCTGTAAGTTGAAGTTCGAACTGTTTTGAATATCAAAGAAAATGTTGCCTGTTTTATGTAAAAAAAAAAGAGTTCAAGGATAACGATTACCTTAAAATGCATTGTTTTAAACGTGGAAATTATTACGATAACAATAAATATAGTGCCTAAAGCCTACTTCTCCAAAACTGCACTTTTAATAGAAATGAAAAAGGATTTTTTAAATTTGTTGTGCTTTATACATGAGATCACATCACGTGTATTATAGAAGTCTGAGCTGCAAAAATGATTGCAAAGACACTTCTCCAGACCTTGATATTGATTTTGACGACAAGTTCTAGCATATAAATCTGATCAAAGACCGATGTTTCTATAAATTAGCTATAAACGTATGTTAACCAGCATATTGGCTTATCTTTTATACGAGTAGTTCATTCTTATTTAGTTCCCTACCTACGTACTTAAGTAATTTTTTGATCTCTTTATAACCTTATTTTATAGTACAAACCCAAAATATAAGAGTGGTAAAGCTCGGTGAAGTTGCATAAAATCGCGAGATTAGCAACAAATTAGTCATTCAAAAAAAAAAAAAAGAGTGGTATAGGTTAAGAAAAGCTGTGATCTGGTTGTGAAATTAATAATTTTTTTAGTTCCAGAAGTTTGTTAGATTTTTATTATTCAATGGTAGTGACACTTTATATTTTAATTGATAAGAAAACACAAAATGTGATATTTATTAATTATTAAACCATGCTATTTATTAGTTTTTAAGTAATCTGCTTCAACTTTATAGCAAGTTTTGTGAAACTTAAATTTCCTATGGATAGAAGTTGAGCTTCAGTATTATTCTAAAAAATATGATAATTTACCTTTGATAAGAATTTTGATGAATATGTCAGTTATTTGTTTAATTTGAAGAAGTTTAATAAACATTGATTATTTTTTTCTAAAACTTGTATTTATTTACACAAAAAATATGGAGTTTATCGAGGGGTATAATTTGACTTATATTTTTTTACACACTTTTTAACAGAGCTAGGATTATTGAAAACTGATACAAGTTAGGAAAATTTTAACTATAACGTATTAAAAAATGTAAAAAATATTTTTAGTGGTCTTATATACAACTTTTGTTTGAGTATTATTGTGCTAGGAACATATACGTCTGAGTTATAGGATTTTGAAATTTTATGTATATCAGTTTTCACCAAGACAGAAGATGAGTGATCTGAGGGTGCACTGTGACATAAGTAAACTTGTATCATTTAACACATAATTTTTCCTAGTATTTGACATAATATGAATGGGTATAATTCACAGATTTCTTACGATTTTCTCCGAATTTATAAACTTTATCAAAAAACTATAAATGCGCGTTTAAAGATCATGATTTTATCAATTAAAATAAGTGGTCGGATCAAGTTTAACTCTCTTGGTTTATGAGCTAAATTTTTTTAAACTTTGTTTTCGCTCTCCTGTAAAGTGATGATTTTCGACTTGTATCAGTTTTCACAGGAGGCACAGATTTGTGTGTGTCAAATTTTACAAGGATTGCAATTGGCACGCATATGGTACGAAACAAGACCTCTGCTCTTTTCAGCTCAGACAAATAATAATAATAACAAATATCCTTGGACCAGTCATACAAATTGAATAGAACCCCAAAGTTGGTAAATTATATGCTTGTGTTATGGGTGTTAGTCAACAATTGCAATACATAGAAATACTTAGATACCAGAACCAATTTAATAAACACCCAGACCCAGAAATGCAGATATCTAAATGTTTATCTCACAAATGCCTTCCCCTTGTTAGTTGACACAATTCAAATGAGAAACTAAAATGTAACGTAATGTGACATCATCAATAAAATTACACACAGCTACTATAACATAAATAATGATGACTCATACAACAATAATGCTGTCCATACATTCCTATGAAAGCAAAGAGCTCAAGGTCAGGTGAAAACCGCAAAGATAAACAAATATTTTATCATACTACAAAGATTTACAATACATTATGATTTTTTATGTAACAAGATAAGGTAACATGCAAGTTGCTCTTCTCTTTTATAGACATCTTTACTAGTGTGCAATGCTATCTTATAGCCAGTCAGCATGTACTGCTATTCTAGCCTTCAGCATGAAACACAACAAAGCAAGCACTAATGCTAAGGTAGCATTAATCAAAAATAGGTACAGTACCACTATTTAAATTATGCACTTTGGCTTTACACTTTTTACTATTTTTACCCTTCATACTTTTATTTTTAAATTGGCTGACCTAATCTAAATTTAAGAGAAATAATTAATTTTGTGTAATAACAACTCTATAAAGATGTCTTAAAAATACATCCAGATTTCCAAAACTTGATGAATTTAAATACTACTACTATAATTTTGTGGATATTGAAAATTTGTTAAATTATATTGGTATTATACTTGTGGTTAATTATTCTGTAAAGTTGACAAATGTTAAAAATGATGTCCTCGGTAGTTTATGACATCATAGTTTGCTTTTGTCATAATAATGTGGTCAGGTTACTTATTTACTATAGATTAGTAGTATTATTTATTCATAAACCGAATTCTCAAGGTCATTCATACATTCAGATGATGTCACAGTGCTAAGCAAGATTTGCTTTAACTGTAATTTAAATTTGATTTAATATATACTTCATCGCATCTGTGGTCTAGTGGTCCAGTGTGGAACTTGACTTCTTGAGGTCCCAGGTTAGATTCCCAGGTTGGGCAACAAAAAAATTACTAAATGAATATTTTCAATTTTCTAATTAAAATAATGTCCAGGATTTGATATGTGCCCGGTTGGCAATAGGCTTACCACCTTTCACATTGTGAGACTCAATGTCTTCGGCTAGTTATGGGTGCCTCTGCCTACCTCCTCGGAGATATGTAGACAGATACCTTTTAGTAAGAAATGTGCTTAGTCAAAGATGGCAATGATGCAATACCATTGTAATACTGCAACAAGTCTCTTGGGTACTCACTACCCTACCCCCTAAACCAGAACATAACTTCTGAATTCCTTATTCGATTTGTATTACTTCTGTGTTTGAGAGATGCTAGGGCACCCGCTGGTGGTTGATATAGGTTCACATTATAGCATATTCATTCATTTCTTGAACAATTTTTTTTTGATACTTACTATTGATTAAATGATAAGAGCACTTAGGCATAGGTTAAAATGTAACAACATGTATAATATTTACATAATATTTAATTACTATGTATTGCAAATATATTCAAATGCATAGTTTAAATCTATATATTTTACTATTGGACCACAAAAAATATCACTCTGGTATTAATATTAAAAGATACACTTAAGTCAATTCTAGCAATAAAGATGTAGATAAAACCCTTCAGTGAAGATATAATTAAGACCATATAATTGTGGGTTCATCCATATCTTTTAAAAATTATTAGCTAGTGCAATTTCTTCTAACATGGTTAAGGTTTATTTATTGTTTATAAACAATCCAGACATTACAGATATTATCTACAAGAAAATGCTTGAACACATGGCATGTTTATATTTGATGCTATTGGTTAGATTATTCCTGAAGTTAAATTCAGCTATGATGTCACTGTGTCGTAAAGGCGAGGTCGCGCTTGATATATAAAACGATGTCGATGACGTAAACTATGCTAAGGTTAGCCGGAAGAAATATGCGCCTTGACAAATAAAATAACTCTTTTTAACATTTTTACATACAACCAATTACAAAATATCTATTTCACGAAGCCGTAAACAGAATATATAGGTACTTACCGCTTCTTGAGGTCATCGTTCTCTTCATATAACCTCTTCAAGTCAATTTCCAACTTTGCTTTTTCTCGAGAAGTATCATCTAATAGCTTTCGGGCATCTTGTAGTTCATGTTCATACATTCCCTTGATGTTAGAAACCTCGCGTGTGACCACTTCCTGGGTGGTTTGAATCTCACGCCGCAAGCCCGAATTTTCGCTCTCAAGCTGCCGAACTTTATCAATATATGCAGCGAGACGGTCATTGAGGTTTTGTAAGGCATCTTTTTCTTGAAGCCGCGTATGTCTCGTAGGACTCAAGGGGCTACTAGGTCTTCCAGCGGAGCTAGAAGGACGGCTACCAACAGGAGTGCTTGATTGTGGTGGGCTTTGCACAGACGACACTACACTTATGTTAGACGATGATGTCACAGTCTTTTTTGATTTAGACGACATTTTTATTGGCTATTTCAGTCACAATAAATAAACTATTCACAATAAAATATCGACACAAACCAATCTAAATAGGAAGCGTCGAACTGTGATTCACTCAACTTGAGAACCCAAGCTAAAATGGTCACGTGATCATTGAACACTGATCTTCGTAGTGCTGTAGATATAATCGATTAAAAATCGATGCTAAATTATTAAATTTACATGCTGTCAACTTGGATTCTCATATTTTTCACGTACTGATATTAAACATATTCTTGATAACTTTAATGCTGCAAACCCTGGTCACAGTTATGGAAGGAGATTGTAAAGAAAGGGGCTTACATTTGAATGCGATGAAAACCAAAATAAATGTTTGAAAGAATGCTGAATGTTGTGTTATCGGAGCTAGTGAATTAAATTGTACATATTGGTTGTGCTTTTAGCAGGGACGAAAGGTACAACGCTTTTGTAGAGACTTAAGTGCAGGGAATAGTGTGAATGGAGCGTTGGGTAAGCTATTTCAAAGCGAGGTTTTGAGTCAAAAAGCTAGACTCGCTTTGCATAATTCTGTGCTTATTCCAACGTCATTGTATGGAAGCGAGAGTTAGGTATGTCAGAAAAAACGTGAAAGTACGATAAATGCGGTCTGTAAAATAGGATAAATCTGTGGTATAATGCTCGCTGACTGAGTTCGTAACAGTGAGATCCGAGAAAGAGTGTGATTGAAAGAAATTAGTGGTGTTAAAATGTAAAAGAGCATGCTCAACTGGTTCGGATATGAGGGAATAATGACAGATGAAAGATTGACAAAGCAGATATACTATGCGAATGTGGATGAATGTAGGTACCCAGGGAGACCATGGTTGACATACCACTATCAGGTCACTGAGATATTATACGAGGGTGATGTCAAGAGTCTCCGAAACCGGCGATTTGTATGAAAAAGATGATAATTGTGAAGGAAGCCAGACAAGTTATAGACACTATATACTCGATAAGATATATGTTTATGTGTATGTGTGTGTGATAACTTAATATTTAACTCAACCATTGAAATTCACTCGTTGGTGATAAAGTTACTATAAAATATGTATCCCTAATGCTAAATGCTTGTGATTGCCATGTTCTATTTGAAGATTTGTCATTTAAACAAAAGAGGCTAAAGATCTTCAATGGGGTTTCGCGCCATTGTGAATGAAGGTGGTCATAATTTTTTTAATATTATTGAATTTCGTATTTATACTGAGAGAAATTGGTTAATTTAGGTGAGAATTAGATTAATTTTGTTCCATGAAAGTTCACAAATGAAATAATCATGAAGAGATTAGTGTATCGTCTATTTCCTCGCTGCCGTCAAATCTCACTAGATGAGCTTGAGTAACGAGAAACCGCTATGCTCAAAACCCTTACCTGACATGACTTTGTACATAATGACTTATGACTGTGTATTGTATAAGAATTAACTAACTTGACATTGGCAAACAAGCCGTAAAAAACGATCAAAAGCGATATTTATAAAAGAAGAAGATCTTCAATATCTTACAGCACTTATATATAAATATGCTGGTTTTTGTTCTGATCATATTTTTTTTCCATTTAGTGGTCTTCTTAGTAGTATTAATTATAACAAATACCCAATAATATGTTTTCTGATGAATTCTATTAACATGTTATTATTGACAAAATGTTTGGACAGATGTTCACTATTCAACCACGAGGCATTAAATGCTTTATTCCGATACCTCAACAAGATTTCTAAAGATACACATATAATGTGAGTAGTGTCATGAACATGAGTTAAAAACTAATGAATATTTAAATATGAATGTTTGCTTGTGTTTGTTACAAAATTGTTAGAGAGAGTCGAAGACTCCGTATCTACTATCTGCTCTAACTCCTTAATTACCTCTGAGACCGTTATGAAACTTCATATGGATTATTTATATAAATACTTACGGGACTTTTCACTTATTTGCGAAAAATAACAAAAATTAAATGCTTAAAACAGAAAACGTGAGAAATAAATAAACTCATTAAATCGAATATAAATTTCATTGCTTAGGTTAGATAATAATTTTTTGAAACTTTATTTTACTAGATGTTTCTGTATGAAATAATGCATACCTATTGGTACCATAGATATTTTATCCGTAATCTGTAATGAAGTAGGTACGTTCATTACAATATTTTATTGGATGACTTACATTCCTTTTGTATTTACAATAATTATCTACTTTTTACCATTTGTTTACTTATTTAATTTAAAAATTACTATATCTCTTTTCTGACATTTGGAAGTAATTTTTGTTACATTGATATTATGACTAGCGAAATTCAAAATAATATGAAATGTTCTTTTATATGAAGATATTAATTCTGCTCATAAAAGTACATATCTGAAAAAAAATTAATAAATATTGAAAAAACTGTTTACCTTAAACTTTGGGAGAACTTTGTACTAGTAACTCTAAATATCTAGGATCTCACAGACACAAAATCTAAAGCAAACATAATGAACAGCTTGTATCAGAGTGGTGATTTTACATATTATGTTCCGGATTGGTAGTCTGGCATTGTTGGGAACAGAGCTTTTACACATCTGCTCCACATAGATTCCTAAAGTGCGTCTCGCGGAATTTGAATACGAAATTCAGTACCAACTAACTCAATAATATAACCCACGCAACATCCATATCATACCCAATATATTATATGGATGTTGTGTGGTTTACCTATTACCTGAGTTAATCTATTCAATGAACGCAGATTGAAATCGATTTTGCACAGAAGTCTCAACACTAAAAATGATTTAGTACTACTTCACCTTTCGAATTTTTTAAATTTGTGCGTCTGCCACTAGCACGCTAGTTACATTAAATTAAATTTTAAATTAATACATTTAAAAAACTGATAAAAATATAAACATAAATTTATTAATAACATGTTTAGAGATCAATGTAAAAATTAGAAAATTTTGACATAATGCCGACAATTACGTGATACGGTATTTAGGTACCGTAAAAGCACGGCGCATTTTAGAGCGCGCAGGGGTCTGATTATGTATCTCAATTGCCAACTCAAGATGGAAAAGTTTACATCAAGTGACGTCATCTGTGTATGCTATCTCCATTGTATTTCTGTTGGTCACTGGAGATAGCAAATATAAAACACGACATTTGACAGCTATTTGATGTACAATTTTCCATTTTAGTTGGCAACTGAGATACATAATCTGCTCCTTGACTTTCCCTATTATTACTTTACTGTTGGAGCAGACTCTATTGGTCACTATAGTGCGCTCCATAACATAAGACTGCTCGAGATATAGGTGCTAATGATGATAATGAATGTATGTGACGTATGTACTATGTTTTTTCAGAATTTCACATTCTTTTGAAAATCCAGTACCAATTTAGATTAGAATAACTCACATTCACTTTTTAATTGGTTTTTCAATTGTTATTATAGTATTGTTATTACCATTTGGGTAGTGGGTACTTCCTCGGACATAATGATAACAATAAACATTAGTAGTAGTAACAGTATTGTCGAAGGAATCTGTACTTTTTGCATTATATTTAGCGTGTAATCCTTAAATAAATTGGTGTACTACAATTGTTTTAAGACCGTAGATTACTATTTAAAAAAATCACGACAGCAACATATAACCCTCGACCATGTTCTCCAACAATACCAAGCTCCTAACGAATGATACACAGAACACGACGAACAAATATATTATAATAATTCCAATTGGTACCGTTCTTATTTTCTCAATTACATTACTAAAAACGATTTTTCAAAATTTCATATCAATACAATTTACTTAAATTTACTCACATTTGACTGTTTTACTTTAAGTATTGTTACTGTAAGTTTTTTTTATTAGCATGATAATCAGTGTTGCTCGTTTCCATCTTCACAGAACAGGCTCAGATTAAATACGAATATATCAAAGGACGTGGTACTTTATATATCCGCATGAGATAAAACTTTCACAAATACATTATGGAATGTAAAGACAAAAATAATAATGAGGTCAGCACTGTCAGCACTTTTTATTGCTTGACATAATTCGAATTTTGACATACTTTATTGCATGCTACGATGTTTTGAAAATTGTGGGATTATCATTGCGCTTAGTTTGAAATCTAGTTAAATTCAGATTTTATAGTGTGATTGCGATGGCAAGTTGTAACATTTTAGGCTGTAAAAGCTAATATAAAATAGCGTTTCACTCGTAACAGAAAACCACCGACTCGATGTGACCCGGCTAGCCTCAGTGTGCTTTGCATTACGATGCGCCCCGACCCGACACGTACAAACTTGATAAGCTCAGGAGCCTATTAAGTTTGTGCGTGATCCAGAACCTATCCTGAAGTATTTCAACCATATTCGTTTTTTGGTTTTACATCACGTTGAGATAATCAATCATAATATTTTATTATGTTGACTTTGACTACAAAATATGACTGCCATTCTGACATTATAAGGCTGTCCAGAACAAGTAGAGTATCGACACCGATACATGATCTATTAGTGACGATTGATAGTAAGTTTAGCTTATTAGATAAGAATTACTATAAAGCTACTGATGTTTACTACAAGATTCACTATCATTATTCAAAAAATTATTAGATTACATTCAAACCACTTTCTTTACTTCAAAGTGAGCACTTGAAAGAATTCTTATTACGCTAGACTATAAATGATATTTTTAGTGGCAACATGTATATTACGTTATTATTGTGTCCAAATATTCTTTTCTGGGAACGTAAAATAAAATATCGACAATTGTAATAGTACATCACTATAAAATTGAACACTAAATACGGATTCTTGGCAAATATGAGAACTGTCATGACGTCACTTTAAATCGACGCCAAAATTAGCATAGACAAAAATGTCGTCATCTCTTTCGGCGTACATAATATCAAAATTTGTTAAAAGAGACAAAGAGATGTTGTTAAGTTATATGTATGTGTATTCCAACGGTATTTATATAACTAAATTTGCTATAGAACATTATTGCACTTCTTTATATATTCCTAGTTCTATGGAATTATATTTTCAATGGCAATGGTATACATTAATATCTTGTACCCTTCACCCTAAGTATTTAGTACAATATTTTCTAGACATTGTTCTGTCATGGCCCGGTAATTTTCATACTACCTTTTTGTGCCCAACTAAAAACTTTAAACACAAACTGCATACATAAGGTTACATAACGTACATTTTTTTAAAATAGGTACCAACTCCATCGAACTTTAAATCAACTTGAAGAAAATCCGTTTAAACTATCCGCATATCTATGATACGCGGACAGCATGGTGAGATGTAGCGCAAGCGCTTACAGTTTTCACCTCTCTGTCGCTCGTTAGGTATGGAATGTTGCGACCCGGTATTTGACAATCGCTGATTTAGTATATTATTATAAACAAATGTGTAAGTAGTTGTTTTGGGAGTTTTGGCCACGCCCGTCCGGCTCGTTGAAAGAAACGTAGGTCGTAGCGCCATATTAGTAGCAATCCAGTTTTGGCATTTAACATTTTTTTGTTAATGTCATGTCCATAGATTTAGGATGTAACAGATAAACAATGTCAGTCAAAACCATAGATTTAAGATGTAACAGATAAACAATGTCAGTCAAAACATGAGACAAAAAATATACCTACATGTGAGTAAATTGTTTAAGTGTGAGTTAAAAAATGGATTTTTATTAGGCCACGCAAAGACTACAATAAGGCCACAAACGTCAACTATATCGATAAATGAATCTGATTTAGTGATTATTTAAAAGAACTAGCTAGTTAATTAATATGTCCCATCAAATATTGCCTTTACTTATCACTACCACAGTGACTGTAGTGGATTACTACTTAAAGCCCGTATTGTTGTATCACCATGTGGCGTGCGCAACCTCATAACGGCTTTTTAGAATCTCGGTGAAATAATACAGTTATTTGTGACTCATGCGAGCGGTCGCCAACGCATCGTACACTTGCAGCGCGCGTGCAAGTTAAAACCTCAGTTAAAAACTGAACTCGGTCTGTGAGGCTGCGCGCGCGCATTCCGACGGCCTTTGTTCTTTTACGAGCGACCGCGACATCGAACATTTCGTGTTGTACTTTAACTATGTTAATATAATATATCTTACAAAGTATTCGTGATTTTATTTGGTGCACTTCGTTGTCTCTCGGACATATTAATATTATATATGGGGGCACGACCACCATCACCACCACCACCAGTGGTGACCCATTCGGACATTCGCAGTGAGCACTAACAACTTTTATTGTGTGTTAGTGAATATTTTGTACGTTCTTTTATAACTTTTTTCAAAATGTCTAAAGACAACGTGCAGGGCGAAGTGTGCCACGTCAGTGTTAAA